>VZTI01000477.1:11578-22453 GCA_013397865.1 Struthidea cinerea | reverse complement strand
CACACATCTGTCTGTCCCAGGACACATCTGTCTGTCCCTGCACATCTGTCTGTCCCTGCACACATCTGTCTGTCCCAGCACCCATCTGTCTGTCCCTGCACGCACCTCTGTGTCCATCCCGCGCTGCCTCGTGCCAGGCTCACTGCGGAAGCCTCGCAGGACCCTCCCTGCCCACGCTGGCCCCATTTCTGCTTTCTCATCCCCCCTCCCCCCGGATCACCCCAGTGACGCTCCCCGGGTTCCCGTCGAGCCTGTGTCTCTCTCCTCTCACCCAGAAGGAAGCCAAGTGCCCCGTCCCTCCCTCGGCCTCTGCGGAATATTTGTGCCCATGGAATGGTCTCATTAAGGCCGAATAATTAGCGGTCCCTTGGCTGCCCTCCACGCAGCCCGGAGCTCGTTCCATCCCTGTTCCTGCTCTTCCCACCTCCGGTGCCTCAGCCGGGCTCCGCAGGGATGCTGCGGGGTTGAGCCAGGACAGGGGGAGGAGTGAAAGTTTGGGGTGTCCCCGCCCCGGGGAGCTGGAGACGGTGTCACTGGGGGGCTGGAGAGGTGCCAGTGACCGCTTGGACACGGTTCCTGTGCCGGTGCTGCCCCGGGGGTCCGAGGCACGGGGACCACATGGGCTGGGGGTCCCCGGAGAAGGGCAGTGCTCCAGCATCTGCCACTCATCGGGCTGGGATGTCCCTCTGTGGGGGCTGCACAGCCCGGGGGGGGCCCGCATTACCCCCGAGGAACGTTTGGCTTGCGCAGGGCGGGCGTGAGTGCGCGCAGAGCCCCAGGGATCCATCCCAGCGCCGAGTCAGACATCCTGGCCGTGGGCCACCGGCTTCCACCCAGCGGTTCCTCCTCGCAGCGAAACATCTTAGCAGAGAGGGGGGTGAATTTATTTATTTTCGAGCCTGGCTTGCTGAGGGAACGAGGCTGACGTGACGGCGGTGGCCGTGTGTGGTGGTGGCCATCCCCTCCGCCGTCCCCTCCTGCCCGGCTCGGACACAAGGAGTCGGCTGTTCCTGGGAGCAGGGGGGCCGTGCTGGACCCTCGGGGGCATGGGGTGTCTGTCCGGCCGTCCGGCGCCCTTCGGGGCGGGAGTTTGTCTTTGTGCCCGTGCTGTTAACATACTTCTAATTAAGGAAAATTGTCCCCAGGAGCAGTGTTTATCCACGGAGCGCGGTGCCCTCACAGAGACGGGCTTGTTCTCCCGCGGAGAGGATGTCTGTGGAGGGAAGAGACAGAAATTCCTCCAGATTATGGTATTATGTAAATGTATCAAACGGATCATTCCCTATAAAAAGGAAAGTGGGAAACTGATGTGTGCGAGAGGCCCTGGGGATCGCATTCCTAACGAGCCTCCGTTCCTGCGCCGCCGGCATTTCTGAGCCGAAACATTCGGCGACTTTTCCAAGCTGTTTTTCCGCCCAGGCCGCGTGCCGGCGGCTCCGGGGGGCTCGTGGGGCGGCCGCCCGGGCGTCTCGCTGGGTGGCAAGTTGGCCACGGCCCCTCCTTGCCCCGCGGGAGAGGGGGACGCAGCACCCGCTGCTCTCCGGGCGGGATCTCCGTGGGATGTGGAGTGGATGGGCAGCTCTGGTGCGGCGTTGCTTGGACCACGGGACCCCATGAGGCCTCCTGAGGCACTTGGGGCTCGTGTCAGGGCTGGTTCGTCGTGGGGACGTAAATATTCTTTATTTATTCTTTATTTCTTTATTATTCTTTATCTCGAGCCAGACGCTGGCGGTGGAGGTCGGTCCATCTCTGTTCTCCGTCCCACGTGCTGGGGCAAGGGGGAAAATGCTCCTCAGCAGAACGGGAGCAAGGATTTGGTGTCGGAGCTCCGTGCCCGGCGATGTCTCCGGCTGCTTCAAGCAGAGCTGGGTCCTCTCCTGGCCACCATCCCTGTCCTGCTCTCCTGGGAGGGCTCCCTGGAGGGGTAGCTGGGAAGTGGAGTTTCTGCCAGACTTGGAATCATGGAATTATTAATTCCATTAATAATTATGGAAAAGCCCTCTAAGACCCTTGAGTCCAACCATTAACCCGGCGCCGCCAGGTCACCGCTGGAACGTGTCCCCAGGTGCCACATCCACACATTCCAGGAGGAATTTTTCCATGGAAAAGGCATTGGAAGGGGCTGCCCAGGTGGAGTGCCCATCCCTGGAGGTGTCCAGGGAAGGACTGGACGGGGCACTCAGGGCTCTGCCGGGGATCGGCCACAGGTTGGACTCGATGGTCCTGGAGGGTTTTTCCAACCTCAGGGATTCTGGAATTTTTTGCTGAGCTTGTTGGATCTCTGTGGCTGTGGGGGGGTTTCTCCTCTTCCTCGCTCAACTGTGCAGGAGTCTGGAGGAGCTGCCGAGTGGCTGCGTCGCCCTCGCAGCTGTTTGGGGACTGTCGAAATCCCTGGTTTAAATCCGAGGGAAGATTGTGCGTTTCCTTCCTCCTCCTGTCAGGCCACAATTGATGTGTTTGCAGACTGCACAGCAACTGATTCATGCAGAGCAAAGTTATGTGCTGGGTCAGCAAAGCTCCTTCCCCAAAAAACCCACAGCCCTGCAGTGCCTCGCTGGGAGCGGGGGAAATCGGGCGGCTCGGGTTAAGGGAGGGAGAACCTCGGGCTGTGGCGCCGGCGGGAAATGTGGGGTCGGTGACCCACTTGTGTCAGGGAGTTCTTTGAGTGGCACTGTCCCACCTGGAGCGCCGGGATCCCGGCAGAAGGAGGACGTGGCCAGAGGAGGCCACGGAGCTGCTCTGAGGGCTTGGAGCAACCTCTGCTGTGGAGCCAGGCTGGGAGAGCTGGGGGTGTTCACCTGGAGAAGGGAAAGCTCCAGGGAGAGCTCAGAGCCCCTTCCAGGGCCTGAAGGGGCTCCAGGAGAGCTGGAGAGGGACTGGGGACAAGGGCTGGAGGGACAGGACACAGGGAATGGCTTCCCACTGACACAGCGCGGGGTTAGGAGGGATTTTGGGAAGGAATTCCTGGCTGGGAGGGTGCTGAGGCCCTGGCACAGGGTGCCCAGAGAAGCTGTGGCTGCCCCTGGTTCCCTGGCAGTGTCCAAGGCCAGGCTGGATGGGGCTTGGAGCACCCTGGGATGGTGGAAGGGGTCCCTGCCCATGGCAGGGGGTGGGATGAGCTTGAAGGTCCCTTCTGACCCAAACCATTCTGAGATTCTGTGCAAAGGGAAAATCCCAGCGCAGCGTGACACGCAGGATTTTGTGGCAGGGACCTCAGGAACGGCTCTCGGCCGGCATCACTCGGGCCGTGGCGGGTGTGAAACCAGGAAACATCTGTGCGGGTGGGTTTTGGGGTTTGCTGAAGTTGCCAACCCGCCCGTGTTGAGCAACTTCGATGAAGTTCTCGGTGCTCCCTCGTCCTCCGTCCTCCCTGCCGGCAAGGCCACCTCCCCCCCGAGTGGGGCTGCCGGCGTGGACCCCATCCCCGGGAGGTTTTTTGGCCGCCTCTCCCAGGAAGAGCCTTGGGAAGCCGGCATTCCCCGCTCTCTGCCCCCACCAGCTCCCTTCCAAACACTCTCAAATAAATAAATCTTGGGAAATGAGCTCGGCGTGTCGCAATCGCCCGCAACGCCCCGCCGAGGTTGAGCAAGGAGGAGGATTGATTCCAGGATGGGAATTGGTGGGGAGAGGCACCCGCGGGGGGCTGCAGGAGGGAGGGAGGGGGGGGGGGTCTCTGGATTCTCCCGTGGAATCGGGGCACGACCCCTCCAGGGGACAGGTTCATCCCTGCCGGTCCCCTCAGATGAGTCCGAGGTGTGTCTTCACCGTGGCACCGTCGCCGGGCACCCATTCTGGGTGGGGGGATGCAGGGGGGAGACTCTTTGCCCCCCACTCCCCCCTCTCCAAAGATTGGGGTCGGGGGGTAAGGTTTCTGCAGGCCAGCGCCAGGGGGTTAAAAATAGATGTTTTCTAATTTAGCTTCCACCAAAAGTTCAAGAGGAAATCCAGGTTTAGCTGAGGCTACAAGAAAGAGCTGAAAATAATAATAGTAATAATGATGGTGATGATGAAAATAACAATGATGATGAGGAGGACAAAAAAAATACAAAGTGATTCCTGCGAAGGAGAGGGGAGCATGGTGAGCAGGGAGAGAAGGAGCGAAGCTGGAAAACAAAAGCCTTTGAGGAGGGTAATGCTTTCCAGCTGCAAAAATACAGCCTGGGAGAGGAGCAAGTGCTTGCGTCACCCCCAGCCCCCGGCCCTGGGCTGCCCTGCCCGGAGCTGGGGCCCGTCCGGAGACCCCCGGCTGGACCAGGACCCTCTGCTCCCCCGGGAAGAGGCGGCTGTGGCAGGAGGGGCGTGAGGGGAGCGTGGGGCTGGAAGTCTGTGGCTCGTTTTGGCCGTTTTCCCTTTGGATTCCTCCTCTGAGCGTTGGGCTGGACTCCGCTCCCGCTCGGAGGGATGCGGGAGGGCGACGGGAAAGGGGCGCTGGCCATGGGGCAGAGATGGTTGGGCCCCTTCGAGGGGGAGAATCCGGGGGTCTGCAGCCGTGGCTGGGGGGCGAGGGCCCCTGAGCCCCTCCTGCCAACGCTCCCCACCCGCCCCTGCTTGGATCGCTCCCCCGGTCCTGTGACTCTGACTCAGCCACGCAGGCGCCAGCCAAGACCTGCTTTTTTTGGGGAATTCTTGCACATCCCTTCGCTGAAGTGTTTCTCGCCCCGGCAGGGCCCTGCCGCCCCCTCCCCGCGTCAGAGGGGGGGTTTGGGGATGCTGGCGGGGAGCAGGGGAGGGCGGTGGGTGCTGGTTGTGACAGCAGCGCTCCGGCAGCCCCGTCTCGGGGGCAGAGCGTGGCCCTTGGCCCCCCCAGTGTACATTTTTAGGTGGTTTTTGCTCATCACAAACCCCTCTGTCGCCCCAGGAGCTGGGATGGGGGGGTCCCGGCTGGAGCAGGAGCCCCATGAGCCCTGTGCCAGCCCCGGCACGCTGGGCAGCGCGGCGGGAGCCCTGCGCCCGCCTGGGTTGGGGGTTGATGCTCATTCCCTGGCTCGGGCTGTTTCCACTTGTTTTTACGAGCTGCCTCACGCCGGGTGGTGGCTGCGGGCGCCGCGGCCTCGCCCTTCCGGAGGGGGGGTCACTGTCGGCATCACCGCCGGCTGCGTGTCCCCATCACCGTCCCCGGGGCCCGGACGCGAAGGGCTGGGTGAGCTGGTCCGGATAACTCAGGCACTGGGAATTGGGGTTCGTGCACCCCGAACTCTCTGTGTGCTCATCCCATGGCCTCGTCTCAGCCCGGCAGTGCGGATGGACTCGGCATCGCCGGGGGGAGCAGGGGGAGTGGGGCCATTGCAAAACCTCCTGGCTTGATTCATGTTTTCCCTCCCTGCGTTGGTTAATAATTCAGTGGTGTCTGGCCCTGCTCCTCTGGGGCTGTCTGGGTCCTGCTGACCTCGGGGTGCTCGGGCTGGAGGGCTGCTGTGCCCCATCCCTGCTCCTCCAAGGCATTTCCAGGTCCCTCTGACCTCGGGGTGCTGGAACTGGGGGGCTGCTGTGCCCCATCCCTGCTCCTCCAAGGCATTTCCAGGTCTCTCTGACCTTGGGGTGCTGGAACTGGGGGGCTGCTGTGCCCCATCCCTGCTCCGCCCTGTCCGTGCTGGCTGTGGTGCTGCAGTGCTGGGGACACGGGGTTTCGGGGGGCACTGATCCAAAGGACAGCCCCCCGGAGCACTTGGGATCCCCAGGAGCTGCAGCCCCTCAGGCCGGCCTCTGGCCTGGCGGGCGCAGGAGGGGCTGGGCAGCGCTGAGCGCTGAGCCGGTGGCGAGGCAGGAATTCGGGTGCGCTGGGTTTATCCGATTTAACAGCTTGCAGTGGTTTAATTAAATGCTCACACGCTTCGTGCCAGGTGCTGTCTCTCACCTGCTCCGGGCCCCGGGGCGTCCCCGCGGCTCCGGATTAGCTCTGCTCCCACCTCGCCCAGCGGGATCTGCCCGCGGCCCCCCCGGCTCCCGGCCCGGTGCCGCTGGTGGAGCCCCTTCCCTGCTGCCCACTCCCTCCTCCGGCACCCACCGTGCAGAGCTTCCCCTGCTCTGCTGGTGCTCCTGCGGGATGAATTCCCAGTGTTGCTGCAGGATAATTCCCAGTGTTTCTGCAGGATAACTCCCAGTGTTTCGGTGGGATGATTCCCAATATTTCTGCAGGATAATTCCCAGTATTTCTGCAGGATAATTCCCAGTGTTTCTGTGGGATGATTCCCAGTATTTCTGCAGGATAATTCCCAGTGTTTCTATGGGATAATTCCCAGTATTTCTGCAGGATAACTCCCAGTGTTTCTGCAGGATGATTCCCAGTATTTCTGCGGGATAATTCCCAGTGTTTCTGCGGGATAATTCCCAGTATTTCTGTGGGATAATTCCCAGTGTTTCTGCGGGATGATTCCCAGTATTTCTGCAGGATAATTCCCGGTGTTTCTGCGGGATGATTCCCGGTATTTCTGCGGGATAATTCCCGGTGCTTCTGCGGGATGATTCCCAGTATTTCTGCGGGATAATTCCCAGTGTTTCTGCGGGATAATTCCCAGTGTTTCTGCGGGATGATTCCCGGTGCTTCTGCGGGATGCTCTCGCAGTGTTCACACCAGACGCTTTCCTGGTTGTGTGTGATGTCTCCGGCTTGTCTGGGGGCGGCAGGTCCCGTGTCCCTGGGGAGCAGAGGATGGGTGCTGGGGGTGCCGTGGGTGCCCTGTGGCTCCACACGGGGTGACCAGGGCAGGTCCCTGGTATGGGTGCAGGTCCCGGTGCCCTCGTGGCTCCCACGGCCTCGTTGCTCGGCTGCCTTGGTGTTTGTGATCCCGGGGGGCTCCCGGCCCTGTCCCTCCCTGCCTCACCCCCCTCCCTCCCTCTCGCGGCCCAGACGTGGAGCAGATGGCCATCGACTGGCTCACGGGCAACTTCTACTTCGTGGACGACATCGATGACAGGATCTTCGTCTGCAACAAGAACGGGGACACCTGCGTCACGCTGCTGGACCTGGAGCTGTACAACCCCAAGGGAATTGCGCTGGACCCGGCCATGGGGTGAGTCCTGGGAATTCGCTGCCCTTGGGGACGGTTGGCAAGGGTGGCCTGTCCCTCCGGGGTGGGGAGTTTCCTGTGCCCCCCTGAGCCCTCTCCGCAGGGACGCCTCCCACCCAGCTCCGCAGGGCTCAGTCCTGCGGGACACAGCTGGCCCAGCTCGGGATCAGCTGCTGCTTCCAGCTCGTGCCACGCAGCGTGGTCACAGCTTTGCTCCAGCTTTTGGGAGCCGGAGCAGCTCCCTGGTGCCCGTGGGTCCGGCCGCTGCCTTCTGCACAGCCCCGAGGATGGGGATGCCAGGATGCTGAATCGCGGGAGCAGCTCAGGGCACACATGGCAGCTGCCAGGCCCCGGGAGCTGCGAGCTGCTGTGGCCGAGGCCGCGGTGGGCAGAGCAGAGTAGCCAGTAAAGAGGAAAACTCCCCCCTCACCAGCTGCTTTCCTGATGGGCACTTCCCTCCTGGCTCGGATGGAAAAAGCGGGAGTTATTGAGCAGAAAATCGGGAGCGTTTCATATAAACAAGCAAATATCACAGAGGATCCTGGAGAGAGACTCCAGGCTCGAGCAGGGCTGGTGCAGACAAGCCCCGCAGGCGGCTGAGATAAGTCCCTTGGGCTCTGTGGTGGCAGTGCTGATGCCTGGCTCGGCTGGGCCGTGCTGGGAAGCGCCGTGCCGGGAGCTCTGGGATGCACGGGCAGCTGCCTCAGGTTGTGTTTTAACATCTACAGCCCCACGTGGGCCTCCTCCAGTGACACCGGCACGTCCCGGGTGCTCTGTGCCATCCCTGCGGGGATCCACACATCCCTATCCTCCCTCTGCCAGGGGTGAAAGTGCCACCGCGGCTCTGAGCTTGCTCCTCTGCTCTTCTCTCACAGCAAGGTGTTCTTCACCGACTACGGGCAGATCCCCAAGGTGGAGCGCTGCGACATGGACGGGCAGAACCGCACCAAGCTGGTGGACAGCAAGATCGTCTTCCCGCACGGCATCACCCTGGACCTGGTGAACCGACTGGTGTACTGGGCTGATGCCTACCTGGACTACATCGAGGTGGTGGACTACGAGGGCAAGAACAGGCACACCATCATCCAGGGCATCCTGGTGAGCCGGTGTGGGGCAGGGTGGGGTCGGGGGAGAGGGTTGGTGTCGGAGCTCGGTGTCCTGGGTGCCACGGGTCTGCAGTTGTGGCTTTACTGGGCCAGTAAGAACGTGCTGAGCGCTGGGCGCGGTCCTGCCGAGGGTGATCTCGTGCCAGTGGTGGGCGAAACCACACTGACGGACAAGAGCCGTGGGGTGGGATCAGGGGTTTCGCGCGTCGCAGAGCCCGGCTCTCACGGCTCCTAAATCCTTGTGGACACCCTTCCAGATCGAGCACCTGTACGGGCTGACGGTCTTCGAGAACTACCTGTACGCCACCAACTCCGACAACGCCAACGCCCAGCAGAAAACCAGCGTCATCCGCGTCAACCGCTTCAACAGCACCGAGTACCAGGTGGTGACACGGGTGGACAAGGGCGGAGCGCTGCACATCTACCACCAGCGGCGCCAGCCCACAGGTGGGACCCCGACTTGGGAATAACGGCTCCCTGGCTCCTCGGCCAGGGGCTCGGGTGGGATTTCAGGAGGAATTTTGCCGTGGAAAGGGTGGTCAGGCTTTGGAAGGGGCTGCCCAGGGAGGTGGTTGGAGTCCCCACCCCTGGGGGTGTCCAAGGAATGAGTGGAACAGTGCTCTGGTCGGGTTGACAAGGTGGGGGTTGGTCACAGGTTGGACTGGATGATCTTGGAGGTCTTTTCCAACCTCAAGGATTTGGGGATTCCTGCTCCCCAGGCCACTGGGGGCTGCTGAACGCCCTAGGGTGCCCCCCTTTCCTGCCCTCGCTGCGTCTCCTCCTGTGAGAGCTGCACCATGCAGCTGATGGATTGTGGAGAGTGCAGAGATGTGGGAGCAGATGTGGCATCCTAAAATATTAATGGTCCCACTTACTCTCTGTCCCCACTGCCAGCACGTTCACCCCGGTGCTCCCAAGCACCAAGGGATTTCCGGGGAGTTGAAAGGCTCCGGTGCTGCGCCGACCCCTCCCTGCATCCATCCCTGCCTGCCCGCTCCACCGCCACCCGCACCTTCCTGCAACTGAGTTAATCAATTTACTCCTTTAAAATCCTCTTAGAGTCTGCAGCCTGCTCGGCATTTTCCAGAATATAAAATTAATCAGGAGATTTCCGAGCGGGGAGGGAGTGTGATTAAGGGGCTCTCCGGGTGGTGCTGGCTGTCCCCGCTCCGGGGCAGCAGGACGGGGCAGTGTGGCCCTGTGGCTGTGGTGCTGTGCTGGGACGCGCTGGCTTCTCCCCGGGGATCCTTCCCGTGGGAAAATCCTTTCCCACCTCTGTCCTGTCCTGTGCAGTGCTCAGCCCTTCCCTGACCGGCCGGGAGCTCCCGGGAGGAATGAGCCCCCCTAAAGCCCAGGGAGGACCCATGAGATCATCCCCACATCGCCGTGTCCCTGTCCCCCCGTGCTCCCTGTGCCGCTCCGGTGCCCCCGGGCGCTGCAGCCCCTCTCTGTGTTGCAGTGCGGAGCCACGCCTGCGAGCCGGATCAGTTCGGGAAGCCGGGAGGCTGCTCGGACATCTGCCTGCTCGGGAACAGCCACAAGAGCCGGACCTGCCGCTGCCGCTCCGGGTTCAGCCTGGGCAGCGACGGGAAGTCCTGCAAAAGTGAGTGCTGGCCTTCCTGGGGGGAATACGGGGGGCGAGGGGCTGGAGCCATGGGCTCTGCGTTCTCTGACCCCGCGGCAGCCCCGGTGCCACGTGCCACCCCCACGGCACTGCCCCGGCCCGGCTGGTGGCCACGGCTGTCCCTGTGTCTCCACAGAGCCCGAGCACGAGCTGTTCCTGGTGTACGGGAAGGGGCGTCCCGGCATCATCCGCGGGATGGACATGGGCGCCAAGGTGCCGGACGAGCACATGATCCCCATCGAGAACCTCATGAACCCCCGGGCCCTGGACTTCCACGCCGAGACTGGCTTCATCTACTTCGCCGACACCACCAGCTACCTCATCGGGCGCCAGAAGATCGACGGCACGGAGCGGGAGACCATCCTGAAGGACGGTGCGTGGCCAGGGGGCCCAGCCTGTGCCCACCCATCATCCCCATCGGTTTGGGTCGGGATCGGGCACCGTTCGGGGCTGTTGCTTCCTCTTTTCACCTCCTCGCTGGTGACGAACCCGCTCCGCTTTTCCCCCAAAGGCATCCACAACGTGGAAGGGATCGCCGTGGACTGGATGGGGAACAACCTGTACTGGACGGATGACGGCCCCAAGAAGACCATCAGTGTGGCACGGCTGGAAAAGGCCGCCCAGACGCGGAAGACGCTGATCGAGGGGAAGATGACGCACCCCCGCGCCATCGTGGTGGACCCCCTGAACGGGTGCGGGTGCCCGGGTGGGCAGGGCTGGCTGGTGGGGCCGGGGCCACGGCCACGGGGATGTGGTTGGGCGTTGTGGTGGCCAGGCCAGGGTTCAGCTCAGTGTCCATGGCAGGTGGATGTACTGGACGGACTGGGAGGAGGATCCCAAGGACAGCAAGAGGGGCAAGATCGAGAGGGCCTGGATGGATGGTTCCAACCGCAACATCTTCATCACCTCCAAGACCGTCCTGTGGCCCAACGGGCTGAGCCTGGACATCCCAGCCAAGATCCTGTACTGGGTGGATGCTTTCTATGACCGCATCGAGATGGTTTATCTCAACGGCACCGAGCGGAAGGCGAGTGGGGGTCCCGTGGCCCTGGGACACCGACCACCCGCAGCGCTGGGGCAGCCGAGCCGCGGCCTCCTCTCCTCTCCTCTCCTCTTCCCTCCCCCTCTCCCCCCCCCCG
>VZTI01000476.1:784693-827351 GCA_013397865.1 Struthidea cinerea | reverse complement strand
GATCGTGTTTCAGATTTGCTTTGGAGTTCGGCTGTACAGCATGGAATAAACCATCCAGCAGGACGATAAGCGAATCTCCTTCCTGCCTCTTTGCCACCTGACAGTAATACTGAAAATGTCCCAGGTTCTGTGGGCTTGCGGGACCCATGCAGCCGGGATAAAATTATGGTAATAATTTTCCTCTAAATTTGTCCAAACCGGGACATGTGTGCAGCCCATACCATCATCTCTGGCATGCCTCACACTCCTGGACAGTGTCATATGTTGACGCGTGCATAATATCTTCCCTTAGAGCCATGTTATGACTGCCAAACCAGTAGGCTCTGAGATAACCCTCCCATCACCTGTGGCACTTAGGAAAAAAAGACAACCTGCATTAAAAAAAAAAAAAAATCTGCAGTTTATATGACGTGCATGAAATCTGTCTTGAAGCCAGCTATCATTGTTAAAAATTCCAGGTTTTATACTTATTCATCAAATAGGGCCCTATGCAAACCCTGTTTAAGTACTATGTAGTGAGACCGTGGCCAAATAAAGGTGGAATGAGATTGTGTGCTGTGGATTTGTTAGTTGATCTATTTTAAATCCTTCTCTGTCTAAACCTGGGGGTTAAGGTGACATTAATCTGAAATTAAATAGACAAACACCGGCACACAATCACATTAGCCACCGTGACCTTATTTTGCCATGGAAGTTACTTGCATAGGAAGCAAACAATGAGTCTACTGATTACTTTTTTATTTATTAATCATGAGCAACTTCTGCTGTTTACATGCCACTTACTGATCTTTGTATTTAGCCTTTTGAGCACTGACATTGCCTTCAATAAGCAGTCTGAAACAAAATTATTCTGAACTGCAGGAAAACAGAAGGCAGACAAAAAGATCAACAACTGAGTTATGATTTTGCTCATCATTTATAAGTGTCTTCTTTTTCATCATTTCTTAAAGAACTTACAAGAAAAAGTATGGCAAATGATGTATTAGCTGCTTGAATCTGTATCACTAATAACGCAATAGTAATTAGTTTACTTGCTTCTAAAGTCAGATGTAGATTGTTTTATGACCAAATACCTTGATACCAGTATGTTGTGTGCAGAAGGTCTTAAAATATTTTCTGTTGTGTTGTTGACTAATATTTTCATGTTGCAATATCAGATTATTTCGGAGGCTAGGGATCTGATAACTGAGGTCTTTGGTTCTTGCCTGGTAAGGAAGGCAAAATGATCTTGACAGTTCAGGTTTTCTTTCAAGTAGTGACACATTCTTATTCCCCACTGATCAGTAGACGTTTAGGAAGCAAGTTATGCTGAATTTTAGTGAAGAAATACATGGACACTTACTGAATTCAGTGTTGGTGACATCCATCTCAATACTGCCTTTTCATCATTCATGCTTATGATAACTGTAGCTCTGTGAAGGAAGGTAAAGGCTGAGTAGAACTTAAATTGTTTCTTAATGTAGCAAGTAAAATACCAAAAACTGTCACAAATGAAACACTTGTTTTTCTTTCTCACTGAAGAGAAAATTTTGTGGCTACTATTCATAATCTGTACATTTTTGAGTTTATATCACACTGTAAATTGATCCTGAATGGCAAATGATGGGTGGTTTAAAGCCAAACAAATAGTACAAAAGCAGAAGTAAATAATAATCTGCATTTAATCATGAAAATCTAATACATCTGTTGCTTGCAACATGAAGCTTCATCTCCAGGGTACTTGATTATTTCTGAGAGCTGAGCTGAAGCTGGAGCAGCACAGCTGAGTTAGAGCTCTGTTAAGCTTATGCAGAAATCATCAGTATTACAATATCCTGAATATTAGAGTAACAGCCAGTAAATTTCTTGTAAAAGGTGTTTTATTTAATTTATTAAATTACCTTAATTTAAAGAGGAATATATTAGTCTATTTATGCCCCAGATAATCTGAGTTTGGTAAACAATCAATTCACACTGTGCAGCAGGAAGGTTTTTTTATATATTTGTATATCAATGGCTTAGGAACAAAAAGAACAACATTCAGAAAAGGATTAATTAATTCAAAATTTACCCAACTATTTATGGAAATTAATAGTGAGCAGGTCTTTTCCACTCATCCATTAACAGGGGAAATCCATGGACTAGCTCAAGACTATGTTATTGATCTTGATAAGCCATACGCACAGAGTGGTGTAAGAGAAGCAAAGTTTCAAAATGCAATAACGTCAGCATGAACTTTTCCCCATAGTGTGGTAATGGCTATATGACACTCTCTTTTTGAAATCAGAACTTTCTTTTTTAACTGTTCTGGCTCCTAGAGTGTTAAAGAAATATTTTAATGAAAAAAAACTCTTTGATTTTTCCTGTGAACTAATTTATTTTCCTTAACATTCCATTCTGCACTGTAAAGATTGACATTGCACAGAAAATTATTTTCTTCCCTACATTTACTCTCTTGTGCTATATAGTAAAATTAGAGTGATGAGTAATGGATTAGTTATTACAACATTTACACTAGAAGCTGAAACACTTTCCTGCTGCAAACCCCACCATTTTCATCCCAGGCACATTGGTGGAACCTTGCTTTGTCAGCAGGATGTAGAAGCAGAACACAAATGAATATATTCTACCAATTTAAAGATGTTTTAAAAAGCATACGTAATTACAACTTTGCCCCAAATTTGGTATCAGATATGTTGGTCTAAATCAGGAGAAAGCTGATGAAAGCTAATTACATTATTTCTGCTTCACTACATTGTAACCTACAGAATAATCTTCCCTCTGCAGAAAAAAAATCTGGATTTCTCAGAAAACTTGCTGAGATCTGTGAAAGACAATAACCTTCTCTAAAGAAAGAAACAGGGAGAGTTGGAATAGATCATAGAAGTCAGAGCAGTGTTCATTACCATATTTACTGGTGTTGCCTATCTGGAACTAATACCGTAATTTTATCCCAGTTCCATGGGATTCCGCAAGCCCACAGAACCTGGGACATTTTCGGTATTACTGTCAGGTGGCAAAGAGGCAGGAAGGAGATTCGCTTATCATCCTGCTGGATGGTTTATTCCATGCTGTACAGCCGAACTCCAAAGCAAATCTGAAACATGATCCTGAGGGCCCCCGTTTTACCCGGGGCCAGGGAGAAAGGTGGGATTAGGGAATGGGGACCAATGGGAGAATGCCAGGGCAGTGACGAGGCTGGCAGCCAACCGGGAGATTCAAACCGGGCCAGACCATACCAAGGAACAAAGCATCCCAGGGGAAAGCTTCGGGTCGCCCCTACACAAAGGCATATTCACTGATCCCCACATGGAACAGAGCCATAAATGAAGGGATGAGGATCCCATTACCATGTGTGTAGACTGGTGTGTCATGTGTCATGATATGTCATAGGGTCCTTCTTGCCCAGGCATCCACATGGGTGAGCTGCTGGATGCTCAGGTTAGATGCAGCACTCTTGCTGTGACATGTCCTGCCTGACAGAGTCTGGAGCAGGGTGTCAGTCTCACAGTCTCATGAAGTAGGCTGATGTATGATTTGATTCAAATGCTAGAACTTTTTTCAGCTGGGAAAATTTCCCAGCTTCTTCCCTATCCATCCTCAGTAGCCTTGCATGCTCATCCACTGGAATGACTCAGCTCCATGATTAATGGTAGCTGATCACATCTCCTAGGTGCTGATGATGTGCTATTTTAAACCATCCCAGCTCAAATACCAGGGAACAGGTGCTTTTTTTAACAGGATGTGACAGGAAAATCTGTGAGGGAGGGCACGGCTCTGTTGCCTACACTCAGTTGACTGTAGAGTGGCACTTCAGAAGCTCTGGGATGATATCCCACGTGCTGTCAACCTAGAAGGCCACAGTTGGGATCTGGTGGCATGTGAGTGCTATTCAAGTAGCACTTGATTCTTACGTGTAGGCAGTGCAGTTGAAAAATTCCTGTCAATGAAGGAATTGGATGAGGACCCTCACAAACCTGGTTTCATTATTTACCTGTAAAGACAGCAGAAATAATAAAGGAAGGTTCAAAAGAAGTATTTCCAATCTTCTTACTTGTCCTCCAGCCTTTGAATCTGTATCCCTATTTATGCGCAGCTCTGCATCAGAACTGAGAAAGACATGGACTAGCTTGTCTCAAGGCAGAAATTGATCAAGGCTTATGAATCTGAAGAGAAATATAAAATAAATATAATTCAGAACTTGATGTGTTTGCTTGTAACAACTATGCAGAAATGTTTAAATGCCTTCAGAAGTTCAGAGTGGTTTCCCCTTTCTACCTTTGAAGTTTGAGTATCCAGATTGCTGTAACACAGTATGACTCTCTGCCACGAACCTCCCTGGTAGAAAAGTTGCTATCAATTGAATATCTTGACAAGAAGTAGAAAATTCCTATGTGACATACAACAAAGGATTTGTCATGAATCAGACTATATACAATTGAGAATAAAAAGTCTTTTTCAACTTTTAGTAAATTACTTAAAATTAAATGTCTCTAATTTAGGGCAATTATGCAAATGTTTCTTCAATGAATGAAGACCATGATATGTTTAGTGTATTCTGTTAATGCAAACTTCACTCCGCTTTTGTCTGGTATGATTGAGGCTGTCACTTAGAAAGACAAAGGTATTCAATGAAAAAAAGACTATTGGTACAGAATACTAAGTGCATTCCAGTACCTGGAGAAGCTAGAAGTAAAAAAGGGTGAAAAGGGGCAGGTATGCAAATCCTGTTCTATCTAATAAAGAACAGCATTAATAAAGGTTTTAAAAGTATCCTTTTCTTTCTCATGGATAAGTTTAAATTAAAAAAAGAAGGGGGGAGGTGGCTGAGGAAATTATTGTGCATGTATGCTTTTCATGTTTTTCCTTTAATTGTCATCAATGCATCTTAGTCTTTTTTTGTTATATTCTTTTTCTGTTTCACTTGCGTCATTCATTCATTAGTAATTAGTTATAGCACTTCTGACACTTACACTGCTATTTCCATGGGACTCTTGGAGTCTTCTGTTACTTCTGCCTGATTGGAGGAATGTTTGTCAACACTTGATATTAGGTGTGTGTAAGCTTGAGGAAACATGCCTCTTTATGTCCATGGCTTAATAGAGAGGAACAAAATACGCTGGTTATTTTATGGTCAACATAAAAATGCAGGATCCCTCTTTCAAATGGCTTTGAATTTGAACCAGCAATAAGTAGCCAAAAGATCTGCTGGAATGATAAAACACCTGAAAGATCCTCTAAATTTATTGCAGTGTCTGTTATTTATTAACAGAGTTCTTTGGGATATGGACTTTTCTAGAAGAGTTTCAGAGAGCTGCCTCCTTTGTAAAGATGCAGAGGAAATAACTGGTGAGAATAGATGTTTAGAGCAAAGATTTTCATGGCAAAGAGAAAAAAAGGGACAACATGAAACTTTCCTGCAATTTGTGTATATTCTGTTTACTGGGAGATTTTTTTTTTTCTGAAAAGAAGGAATCTTCTGATCAGTTTTGTACGTTCCTTCTAAGTGTGTGCAGAAGGCATGAATTCCATAGAATCGCCCATTCCACAGTGAAATAGTGCCCTAGAGTCTATAAACAGGATCTGTTAAAGTCAAGAGTATCATATTTAGGTAAAATAATGTATAGGAAAATGTACCTGAGAAATACAAGGAAGGTGGCTAGAAAGGTTATAGGGAACACTACAGAGAACAGTTTAAGTCGATCTATGATACAGCTTTTGGCTTGTCTTAAAAGTACTCTCTTTTTTCTGTACAGTGACTCTATCCTTTAGAAGCCATAATGTACCGCAAAGTATGTTTCGGCTCTTTCCTAGTTGCGCTTGTTTGTGTTTTTTAAGTGATTTCAAAGGAAAAACTATAAATGACTTTGAACTGTACCTGGTGCAAAGTTGATCTTCAGCTGACTTTCTTACTGCCCTCTTCAACAGCCTGACACGAAAAAAGCATGGTCCAAGCACCTGCTGGTAATACAAGGACTTTCTGGACACCATGTCAGTTTAAAATCTCAGAGAATAAAATCTAGCATGATGTAAACCACATCATGAAACTGCTGCAAATCTAATAAGCAAATGAAATTCTGTAAACTCACCAAAGGAGAAATGCCGGTTTATTGTAATCAAGAAAATTAGTTTTCGGGGGAAAAAAAAACAACCCAGCCCCTTCAGCTTTGAACAGTACCTTCAATTCCCAGAAATAACAATGAGGTGGACTAGGAGAGCATTCAGCTGTACAAACACATGAGAACACGTTCACATTGACCTAAAAAGTGTGTTATTGACACAGGAAACACAGCTGGAGTAGAATAGCAGGGAATGGAAGGGAGGAAGGAATTAATGTATTTATTGTTTTTTCTCCTTCACATTAGCTTCCACCCAGAGATGGAAAGGTAGCAGTGAAACTGGCTGGCTGGCTGCTCTGAAGACTGGAGGCAGTCGAGGTGGTGCTTGGCACAACAAACACTCTGTTGGTACTATGGCTCCTGTCTCCTGGCCCAAAGCAGATCCCTCATCCCTCACAGCATTAGAGACAGAGGGAATCTTTTTCCTTGGCCTTGTGCATCTGCACTGTCTTGTGGGACATAACATTAAATGTTGACCAAATTCTCTTCTGGATGCCATTGTTCCTAAA
The DNA here is from genome assembly GCA_013397865.1 of Struthidea cinerea. NCBI lineage: Eukaryota > Metazoa > Chordata > Aves > Passeriformes > Corcoracidae > Struthidea > Struthidea cinerea. The sequence goes on along the minus strand of VZTI01000476.1, from coordinate 820,744 downwards.
TCTTCTCTTTTGCCAGAGTCTGGTAGCTGACAGCATATGCAGACACCAGCTTGCTCTAATCACAAAAAGAACATTTTCAGGAACAAAGCAAAGAACTTTTGAAAGTTGGAATGCAAAATCAGACTATAAACAAAAACCACAAGAGATCTACAGAACCGTGAATAGTGTTGTTTCTGCTGAAAAAAGAGAAAAGCCCATAGTTCTTTATATTACATTATTTTAATTTGGAATTAGGTCTTTTCAAAGTATCATGGAAACTTTCAAGCAAGTGAAATTTTGGCTTAGATGTTGACACATCTTTCAAAAAGCAAACTAATTCTCTTGGATATCCTCTCCTCTCCTCTCCTCTCCTCTCCTCTCCACTCCTCTCCTCTTTTTTCATATTAATAGGACACATTCATGTTAATCAAGAAAATCTGTACCCTTTCAAACCTCGCAGCAAAATGCACACTGCTTTTAATAAACATGCTGAAATGCAGTATTGGTTTATGGACATTTTGCCAGAAAAATTACATATGGCACTTCATATTGTTCATGTGCTTCATTTCTTCTGTAACCAGAGACAAAAATAGGATTGCTGCTCTTATATTTCCCAGGAACCAAGTCCATGGTTTTGATCATGCCAGATCACCTCCACTCTGGAGGAATAAAACTGTGTGAAAACAGTTGTAGCATCAGCTTAGCTCTTCCATTTGTCTCCAAGTCTATGTGACCAGCCACTGTTTCCACAAAGAAGCCTCTTCCTTCCCAGCTGCCAATAAAAGCTTTCTGAAAACCTCCCAGCCTGGTTTTCCTGATAGACGTTGGTCCTTTTGGGCACTTCTATAATGGTCCCATGAAGTGTTACATGAGTTTAGGAAACATACTAGATACATCCACCAAAAGATACTAGAAACAGCAGCAGCTAGTCCAGACATCTTCCCCACCCACATTAAAGATATCCAGGCTGTGTTTTTCAATATTTGAGTAACTTTATTAAGTGATGAAAGCTGACTGATAAAGTAGCTCAGTTGCTCTAAATTAGCAGTGTGGGGAGTCACACAGCTTATGAGCTGAAACTCTTTCCAGCTATTGCAATCATATGTGCCTAGACTTTTATTAATTTCGGTAGTTTTGTAATTTGTGAAAAATGTCTGTGAAACAGAAAAACAGCTGTGGCTCTAAGCAGAGGACTGTGGGTAATAATTAATAGAGCTGTTATTTAGGTTTGAGAGTACTCAACAGCTGAATAGATCCAAATCTGTAAAACATGAATTCAATTAATATTTTTGTCTTATGTTTTGGTCACATTCAAGTGGGTTGAGCAGAGCAAAAGGCATAGCGGATCTCTTTATTTTTCTAGCCAAAGCACTTATTTTACTGGCAGCTGCTCTAATTAAGGATGTCTGAGTAAATGCAGTTTTAAAGCTTTGTTAAAAGAAAATGTTTTCTTAATGCTCCATTCTGATTTGTCATGCCTACATACAATGGTGCAGATGGGCGAGTCCTGCGGCACCAACATCCAAGGCTTTCGGCGGGGATTCAGCTGTCCAGAGCTGTCAGTACCCAGCTGTGGAGACATGGGATTTGGCTGCTGTCGGATAGAGAAAAGGGGTAGGGGGCTCCCAGCAGTCTTAGGGTTCTCACTCAGGCAGATGTTGCCTTCAGGAGGAGGGCAGCTGTGCTCCAGCAGCTACAGCTCCTCAAGCTGCTCCCCGTTAAGAGTCAGTGGTGGAGAATGACAAGAAGGGAAAGTTTCTTTTATAACTTCTGCAGAAATGGATTTTCAGCTGGGTTTCCAAGGGAACCTGGGACTTTCAAGGGAATGCTTTCCCCATATTTTGAGTGAGTCCTCAGACTCTAGAAATGGAGGACAGGATTTTACATCAGTTTTGAGTAATGGTTGCATGGGGCTAATTTGTGCTATGCAGCAGTAGCTCACATTTAACACTGTAACTCTGGCTAAATTTTTTAGCTGTCTCCGAGTTAGAAAAAATTCTTCTTTAGCTAAATTCCTGTCAGGTGGAAACACAGAAATAACACCAGAATTCCACTTCTTTCAGCTTAAAGTCTTAAAGGCATTTTTTCAAATCTGAGATTCAGATCTATTGCTCAGCTAGTATATAATCACAGGTTGACTAGGAATTTTCTTTTTCCTAATCTTTATTTTCAGACTTACTCTTAACCACTTTCACAAGATAAGCCTTGTCTGTAATTGTCTCAGCTCTATCACAGCTGAAACTTAATCCTTTTTTCCTTCCACAGCTGCGGTTTTCTTTCAGAACAAATTATATGTTTATGCAACACCAAGGACTGCAATTTTCTTGTGTATTTTGTTGTTGTTGTTATTGTTGGTTTTTTTCCCTGCCTTTTTAGTCAGGTTTTCTACTTCTACTCATCATGTTCTTCACTCTACACACAGGAACAAACCCAGTTATGGCTAGGGATAATTCTTGGTAAAAAATCTGCGGAGGAAACCCCAGATGGCAAAAGGTATCTAAAAACTGGTGAGAAGATGGCTATAAGCACTAGAGCTTAGTAAACATTTAGGTTCTTAGTTTCCCACTGAAATATTCTGATGATCTAGTAGCCCAATGAAATTGCTATGGGACCTTAGAATTCTCATTAGTTGCACCTGATTAAAATAAAGATTGATTTTTCTGTTTTTTTTTTCTATAAAGGCATTTGGGCTGACAAGGAGTACAACTCACATGCCTGATACCTCCAAGAAACAGAGCACTAAGTGTTGCGGACCTCTTGAAAGCAAGCTGCCCTTAAGCACTCCTGCTTAACCAGCTCAGCACAGGATTTATCTGCCATTTTCTGAAGAGTCAGTTGCCAATATTAAGAGGAGGATATTGAAGCACAATGATTGTGGAGAATGAGATGAGATGAAATATAAGTATGATTGACTGTTAAACTATTGCATTAGAGTCAGTTACAGTTTAGATATTTTGGGGTTTCCATCTCAATTTAAACTCAGTCTATTAACCTACAGGTCGCACTCTTTCTGAGAGATCATCCTGAGCTCAGGTCTTGTAGGCAGGGAGATCGCAGCATGTCTAATGGCACTTATCTCTTCTGTCAGGCATCGAAAGTAATGAAGTAAAGGATTTTTTTAATATAAATTCAGAAAATATAGAAGTTTATAAAGGTGTTGGGGGTGGGTGGTTAAAGAAATATCATTATTTTCTTTGAATAAAATGTGCTTGCATGGATGAGGACAAAATAGCTCCAGTATTTAATGTTGTGGTGGTTAAGATGTGCTTGCAGTTTCTAGGTGATATACAAAACAGTGCTGCAGGTCTTCTCAGTTAGAAAAAACCTGGGAAGCAAAATGACTGCTTAAAGAAATGTAAGGAGGATATAAAGGGCTAAAATATACACGGAAGTTTGCAAAATTTTTCCTGGTTTTGATAATACTAGAAATCTCATCTCTTATATAACTGAGGGACTTTGCATACATAATCATACACATAATAGATAGCTTGCAGATGAAAGTCCTTGCTGGAGTCAAACCCTATAGATATACTTTTTATTGTTATCATGAATAGACTGATCCAGGTGGGTGAAATCATCTTTCTGAAAGTTGGATGTGTTCCCACAACAAAGGCTTTTGTTTAACCATGATGTAATGCAGATACATCAAGAAGATTTTTAACCTTTAAAGTAATATGTAATTTCATTTTCCTTTTTTCCTTGGCTAAAAGTTTACCAGGATCAATCTGTTATGCACCATAAAATTTCAGGATTGTGGCTAATCTTAAAGATAGATTTAAACAGCATTATTATGGTTGACTTGTGGAAATAGAGTGAGAGGACAAGAAACGATCATGGAGCAATATTTCATTTGGGTAAAGAAAGAAATGCCATTGGATTGATAAGTAATATACTGTATATATTCTAAAGAATTATAAAATCAATTTTCATTGATGATGTAGAAAATGCAGTTTGGCATGTATCGAGAAGTGCCTTCCAAATACATGACCTCTATTAAACCAAGTGTGCTAAAAAATTCACAGCCTTACAGGTTCATGTGCCCCGGTAGACAAAAAAAAGCAGTGCTCTGAGTCAGCCAGAGTTTCACAAGTGCTTGACCCTGATGTTTATTCAGATATTCTCAAGTCTACAACTTTATTTCACTTATTCTCCGTATGATTTCACCTGTTGTTACAGAGCAGTTTGCTGAAGTATTCTTGTGGACTTCTCCTAAACAATTGTCATTCTGAATAGCTCATGGCACGGCACTCCAGAGTAATACCCTTCTACTCAGAAGTGATGCTTAAGGAGAAGAGAAGGATCCCAAAAGTGCTGTATGCCCCCTACTGAGATTGAAAGATTGTGGCAGAATCCCTCTGAAATTAATGTTTTATCTTAAGATCCTTCATGATAAGAGCTGTTCTTTTCTTTTTCTTTGATTGTCTGACCAGATTTCAAATGGCCATTATTCTCAAATAATACTTTATTTTGCAGTTACTGTTCCATTTGCTTCCTCCCCCCCATTTCCATACCACCAAACAAAAGGATCAGAATTATACTTATGCTATCTTTTTCTGTAAGAAAAGACAGACTTCAATGCACAGAGGTAAAACCAAAACCAAAAAAACACACCCATACAACTTTAAAAAAATTTTTGGGAGCATAACACAAATTTCCTGTGTTGGTTTACTGCACATACATGTTGACTGAGATGTGTTTGGATGAACAGTCTTTTTTTTTTTTTTTTATTTGCTGAGTTGTACAGGACTATTTATCAAGGAGAAACCTGGAATTCTCTAAAAATTGGAACTGAATATTTAATATTAAAATTGTACAAACTCATAGTAGACTGTAATTTAACAGAAATTCAAGAAGGTAATACTGCATTGTGCTATAAATAACCTTATTGCCGTCTGGATTAAGAGTATGTGTAATTAAGAAAAAATTGCAACCACATCTGAGCAATTGATTTTAATCAGTCAGGCCCTGTGCCAGCAGTCAGCAGACAGAGGTATATATATTACCTCTGTAGTTATTATGTTGGTTTCTAGATTTGAGACAGGGTGTTTTTTGTTGGAACTGAAAAATATATGAAAAAGGAATGCAAAAACAATGGTTGTCTACAGCCCAGGGGCTTACTCCTGCTGAGATATCTGATTGGTTGACAAAGAGCTGAAAACCAAAATATTTGGGTGCTGTCAACCGTGGAGCTAATCCCTCCCCCTTAGGACAGGCTCTCAGCAGTGTTCTCTGGGAAATGCAATCTGGTTTTGGGAGCTTACACCACACAAAACAAATTTCTAACTAAGGTGTGCTAGAGGATGGTTACATACTACAAGAATCCTTCCTCCATCCTGTTCTCCTGGTGGATTATGGCAACATCCATTTCCACTCATTCCTCATTGTCCTGTTATGATGTGCTTTGTCATATGAAATACTGGTACCTTGCTCATTGTGGTGCTTTATGGTGAAGATCATTAATAAAATATGCAGTTCACTATAAAGACTTTAGGTAAAGCTGTGTGGCCCCCGTGATCAGGAGGCAATGGTACTGACTTGGTGCTGCTAAGAATAAAGGACTTGTTAATTCAGTTATAAAAAAGGGTATTTTTGCATTACGATCCCTATTTTGCAGTTTTCTGCCCATGACCTACCCAGATTTCTTTAACTTTTGATTATCTGACAGTTGACTGACTATTGTTTGTGGAAGACCAAACTCCAAAGAGAGCTATGAATCCCTCACATGTTTGCTTTCCTCTCTCCAAAAGCAATATTTCAGAGAACATATGGGATCTGCAGACCAGATTCATACTTCTCTGATCTCTAGGCATTCTTCCTGATGAAGTACTGGCACATCAACAAAACCATCGTAAAAAGGAGCAATATTGTACTTTATAGTGCCAGTTCTGTGATGTGTCACTGACACCCAGGTGTAATTAAAAAGAAGAGAGTGAATGAGGATATGCTGTGATTAGATTTGGTCTTACCTAGTTACATAGCTTTAATGAATTTTACCTCCAGGTGTAGAAGAAGTGAAGCAGGTCTAGTCCTTGGCAGAAAAAAAAGGAGGCTTGTGAGCAAAGCTGGCCCAAGTCTTCACAGTAGCTTAATGAAAACTGAATTCAGTCACCCCAGAAATGAGAAGAAAATAAGAGATATTCACCATACAGGCCTCCTCCTTCCTGGTGAAGGCTGGAGCTCACCATGCCAGGAGTTCTCGTCATGCCAGGCCTGTGCTATACAGGGCTCCTGGATCATCCTGGATCATCCAGGATGATGCAGCTGGATTGCCTCCATCCTCTATCTCATAACCTGCTGCTGAGTCTTGTCAGCACCTGTGTTGTGTGAAAAGGGTATGGTGGATGCAGGTATGACAGGCCAGCACCTCTGTTAGCACTGCTCCCCCTTTCCCCTTGGGAAATGCTCCATTGCATTCAACCTTTGCACTTTAGAACAATACAAAATATTAAAATAAATATGATATTGTCATATTATGAAGTATCAAGAACAGCCTCATGCATCCTGAAAATGAATAAATTCATTTTACTTTAATATAGCATTTCTTGACTAAAAAAATGCCTCAGTCTATACTCTTTTACTTGAGCTGGGCTTTAGGAGATATATAAAGCACAGTGTCTGAAGACCTTTGTGATTAGCTGTGGGCTAGCTATCTATTAGTTTCCTAACACTGTTCCAATACTGCACAATAACTTAAAAGTCTAGGCATAATAATTTGGTCTCCAAAATAAGGTCTTGTGTGTGTGTCAGGAATGCCTTAGTAAGAACTGTAGCACTCTTGGTGTGCTGCAGAGTTGTAGTGACAGTCAATTTTTAGACAATCCTCACAGTAAAAATTACTCTGATTTCTACAATCCGTCTGTTAGACAGTCGGTAGTTCCTGGAAAGAGGTCTCCTTGGTCTGTTCAGCCCGGAGAAGAGGAGACTGAGGGGATGTCGCTGTGAGCGACACTGACGGCAAGGAATGTCACGACTAAGTTCAGAAGGGAAGCAGTTCTGCCCTTCATTAATTAATTCATCTTTTATGGCAGGGTTCGCAAAGAGTGTGTTGAATGGCATAAGACAATTGGGTGCTCGGCCATCCACCCCTTGAGGGGATTGGTCAAGCTCTAAGACACTTATTCCAAAATATCAGAAGGCTAGAACCATAACAATCTTGCATAACAAACCCAGGTGCGAGATAACAAGTTAGTTTACAAGAACCCATAGCAGTGTTTTTCATAGCTTCTGTGAGAACTGCAAAGTTCTCACAGAACGCTGCAGAAAAGCTGAAAGATTTCTCTACCAAAGCTTTTCAGCATCCACAAGGGGAGACCTCACCGCAGTCTACAACTTCCTCAGGAGGGGAAGAGCAGGAGCAGGGACTGGTCTCTTCTCTGGGGTGAACAGTGACAGGACCCAAGGGGACGGTCTGAAGTTGTGTCAGGGGATGTTTAAGCTGGATATTAGAAAAAGGTTTTTCACCCAGAGGGTGGTTGGGCACTGGAACAGGATCCCCAGGAGAGTGGTCACAGCACCAGCCTGACAGAGTTCAAGAAGTGTTTGGACGATGCTCTCAGGCACCTGGTGTGACTCTTGGAGATGGTGCTGTGCAGGGCCACGACTTGGACTCGATGATCCTTGTGAGTCCCTTCTAACTCAGCATATTCTCTGATTCTGCGAAAATGTTGTTGCTATACCATCTCTCTTCTGTACTGGCTGTTGCAGCTGCATTGCAGATGCAAACTAGGCAGAAAGCTGATATCCCCATCCAGATATTTCCTTGATGTAACAGCATCTTCCAGTTGGGCTGGAATAATTTTGATGGATCTTATCCCCAGTCCAGACAAGAGCCTGAAAGAGCAGTAGTGGAAGTTCAGACATCATGCAGGAGTCAGTAGCAGACAGAGATCTCTTCAGGTGCAATCTGCAATCCTCCATCTCCTCCCGAAGCTCACAGGTTACCTGAACACATGGCACAGAAACATTAGTGCTAAAGAAGCTCTCCTAATCTTAAAACATCTGGGGCAAAATTATCTGCCAGAACAGTTTCTGTGCATTTATTGAAGAGTCACAAGCATTAGTAAAAGCCATAACATCCTGTGTTCACTAAGACTGAATGTCCTTGTTCCTGATCCATGGGGTGGATCAATCTGGAGGCCAGTCAGTTATGGAATCACTGCAATGGGATGAAACAACACCTGGAGCATCATGCATTTATTGCCTGCAAGACCGAGAGGAAAGGCTCCATATAAAAAAACAGCTGAGGGATAGGTCTTTAACCAGTGGAATCTTGCACTGCTTCAGTTACCCCAGCGGATCTCTGCTCAGTTTCTGAAGTTGTTAAAACAGCTGAAGATTTCAGTATTTATTTGGAATAAAAAGATATTGTAGTAACAGCAAGAGGCTGTGGTAGGGTAAACCATTCAAAAAGGCAGCCCGTGAGCTGAATGATGACAATAAAAAACACCTGGTACAATGCTTGTAGAAGGAATCCCCAGAATGCTTAAGGGCAGAATTTGTATGAAAAATCTGTCTGGTGTCATCAGGTAAATATTTGTAGTATAACACTAAACATTTCCAGAATTGCTGTAATGGCACAAAAGACTGAATTGTTTTTCAAACTTTATGTGTGCCACTTAGCTTTATTGGTGCCAACAGACCTAAAGACCTGTTTCAGAAGCCTGAGAAGGAAGGTCTCTTCCACAAGTGACCCACAAATAAGTAAAAAGCTCCTCTGATAGAGTGCCAGTCCTGAGTGCGAATTCTCTTGTCTTTTAAAAACTAAAATGATTTGTACCAAACTTCCCCTTTTGATTTCCCTCATGAAACATTAGGAGGAACACTAGTACCCAGGGGGAAAGATAAAGGCAGCTGTGCAGACATTTAAGCTGGCAAAACACTGCAGTGGGAATACACTGCCTGGGAGAAATTTATGAAATATGCGTATCCAGATTAAGTATATCCTTTTTATTGTTATGGACTGTCTCTGAAGCTGTTTGAAATGTTTAACTGCTTACTATTAAATGAATGTGCTTGCCTTTGGGGAAGGCTTCACATGAAACCATGAAATAAGAATTCACAACAGAACTCGAGAAAAGTATTAGCTATTAGTCAATATGTATAATAATTTATTTCAGTTTTCCTAATCAGTCATGGGAATAGCAAATGAATGTGCTAATATCTTATATCCCTCCTGCTATTTCTACTCACCGGGAACATTTTATGAATATTGCCTATTTTCTTTAATAGTTATTATGTACATATGGAACTGGAATTCCTTTCCAGGGAGTGTCCATCCATTCCAAGAGCAGACATTCATGTAAATGTGTTGAAAGTGCTTTTACAACTTGTTTGTTGTGACATGTTTGAAGTGATAAAACTCAACCTGATTTTATTCCACAAATTTTTGATAAATGGCAGTTGGTAGTCTGGCATTCACTGGATGGTGAGAATTAAAGGATGTGATAAAGAGCTCTATATTGTGGTGCCATTGAGTTTGCAGGCTGGCAGGACAAGCCAAAAGAAACTAGAAATGTAGGGGAAAAAGTATAAAAAAATATATATTTAATTTTGATTAGCTGAGAGCTGCAGAAGGATGCTGTAACCTCTGCTAGGCAGTGTTCACCTGTGGGTCACAAAATGGGAGTGTGTGGGATGATTGTACTGCCAGGAATCAAATCTACCATGATTACAATTGCTTAAGAAACTATCAGGCTTCTGTCAATAAATACTGTGACATCACTGGGCATTCATTAACATAATTATGGAAGGCATTCAAGTTGGTCAAATCAATCAGAAAAGACCCCTTATTTCAGCACCTCTACAAAGCTGGAGTGGACCCTGATCAGCTCCTGGAACATCAACATCTGATTGCTGTTCTTTTCTCTTTCCTCCAGCTGTGATTCCTTTTTCTCTGTTTTGGTTGTCTTTCTCTTCTTGCATTTGCAAGGGATTTGACTTAAGTCCTCTCCACCCAACCACCCAGAAGCACTATACCACTGTATCTCTGTACGTAGAGGTGGTTAAAATATGTATTTTTCAGCTGCTGGTTTGGCCCCACCATCCGATCTGTGTGCCTCCAACAGGAAGCATACAAAAGAGAATGTGCACTAGAGAGAGAAAGAGGCTTTCCCCAGCTTTCCTCTGTTTTTTTTTTTTTTTTTTTCTTGTGAACACAGATCTTGTTCTGTCTTCTGGGAAGCATATGGCACTCCAGTAACAGGAATGAGAGCTCCAGATTGGATATTTTCAACCTGTGCCCTGTGGGATGCTGGAGATTGATGGAGTATTTTCAAGAGCTCTGGGAAAGTGCCTTAAATGAGATCATCATCTGAAAACATCAATTTCACTGTCAGTGCTTCCATACCTTCTCTGGAAAACTGCTGGTAGGACCTGCTGGTGTAAAAGTGTTGCATGCAGCAGGGCTTCAGGCCTTGACTCCATCTTGTGCACTGGAAGATGAGATAAACTCTTATGATAAGGTCTTACCATCTAACCTTGAAAGATGCAGTGGCAAGTCTAGCTGACCTTCTTTCTCGGTAACTTCTCCAAAACTGAAGGGATGTCTATTCATATCACAATCTTTTGCTTCCGTATGTGTGGGAGATGGCCTTGCCCTAGGGTGAACATAGACAAAAAAAATGCAATGCTTGGGAAATAAAATGCATTACTTGCAAAGAGGGTTGTTTGTTGTGGGATCGCTTTAAAGCGTCCCTGCATAAGTAGTAAGTAGGATTGTGTTTCCTCAGGTCAATCTGATTTGCATGATTTAAAATACAATTTCTCTTCTGAATATGAGAAATCTTCCTGCTACAAAGAAGCTGGGAAAAAGAGAAGTGTATCTTCATTGTGCTTTCTCTTCCTATCTCAAGTACTTCAAATGCTCCTACACCCAGGTGAGATGCCTTTGTCTCATCCTGCTTAAGTACCCAGGTGGACTATGTTCTGGTCTGGCAGGCTCAGCAGTCTAGAGAATCCATCTAACTGAGAAGAAATTTCACTAGTTTACAGCAAAACACTGTCACAATAAAGGCAAACACTGCCTGCCACTGAATCTCCGTTTTCTAAATCAGGGTTATCTTCCCTTTCATCTGGTTTTCTGTATGTACTCACCTGTTCATAAAAATGTATTCACTGTGAGACCACTCGTACATTTACTTAAGACAAAGATATTTGCATTTTTTCTGTAGCATCATGAGTGGAAATGTATGCAATATCAATGCACCATTTTAATTTCTGTGATAACATTGGTAGGGTTTTTTTAAAGAATAGGCAGAAAGAAGCAGGATGGTAATTTAAAATACGCAAACTTTCACATGAGCATTTTTTCTAAAACACATTAAAAGTAAATGTTATAGTCTAATTTTCTTTTAGATGGTTAATTCTTTAGATCTTGTGCAATAGTATCAATAATGTATTTTGTTTCTTGGATAAGATAATGTTCTGTAAAATTAAAAATTCAGAATTGTATATTTGAGAATTGAGATTTTACAGCTGGCTTTTTGGCAGAAAGGGACTAGGGTTTTTGTAACAGCTCAACAATATAATCTTCATAAAATTAAGGGATTTCATAACTGTTCTTTTACTTGAGCTATTTCTAATACACTAGAACTTTATCTACATGGTGAAAGCAGATGTGAACATGATAGCCTATAGTATATTAAAAAATGGCAAACCCTATTCAGTCTCCAGAAGTTGTTGCATACGCACAAAGCATAAGCAGTACAAAGTCAGGAACCATTTCCTTATGAACTGATGAGGTCTCATTTTGCCCTATTTTCACCTGCCAGAGGGAGAGCTAGAAGTTGTCCACTGGCGAGACAACCGAAGGCTTTTGCCATGAAGACCGGTTAGACAAGCTCTTATCAGGAGCCTGGTAGTGCCAGGAGAGAGTGAAAGGGAGGTGAGAAGTGACAAATTATGCTTGGTCCTGGCCTAGTGCAAAATCTTCAAGGTTTATGTTTCTGTGATACACGTACTGCTCTGTGAAACAGCTCAGAAAATTGCATCGAGAACAAGGGAGCAATTGTTATTTAGCTTACCTACTACATCATCTGGCAGGCATGGGGTGGAGAGAACAAACAGCTGGGAAAGGGTGATTTTAAAATCATTCCCCTATACTATTCTTCCTCCCTTTGGGAACTCTCCAATTTGAAATCTTGTGCAATCAAGATTTGGGGTTGATGTTTCCCCTGATTTGATGAGATTATCAAGGCACACCTGGATACATAACAGAGTTATGTATGCCAGTTTTATGCTTCATAAAGCCCAAAAGAACTCACAGCTAAGTTCAACAGCAGCTGGATCTGCTTCCATGGTTTTTTAGTTTCTCTGTTGGATTTAAGCACTATGTACATCTTTCCTTTTTCTTCCTAGCATTTGGGCTTACTTGTTGAGTCTCACCCTTATTTCACTTCCAACTCTGTGATTTAATCATTCTGAACTGACTCCTTGCTTCATGCAGAGCTGGGCTGGCCTCAGGGGCACTTGGCTGTGCCTGAAAGATGATCAGTATTTTTGATCAGAGGCTGCTTGGAGCAGGAATGCTCCCCTTGGGTCCTGCTGTGCTCTCTCTTGTGGCAGGAATTCCCTCTAAGCCAGGCTCACGTGCTGTGCACACCACCGGAGCCACTTCCCCAGGCTCTCAGCAGATGACAAGAGACACAAACACACCCTGTGCATGCCCCTGCCTGGCAGCAGGGCAGCCCAGGAGCAGACCCTGGGTTGGGCAGTGGGAATCAAGCCCAGGGCACCTCCTTGACAGGCTTCATCTGCAGGCACAGATGCCTCTGAACTTCTGCAGAGACTCGTAACGTGGCTCCTGGCTGCAGCCCAGACAGAGCAGCCACCAACAGCTTGATGGGTTTTGTCTGCTCCTGAACCCATGGGTCGGCTGAAGTGATCAGAAGTGCTTGGGCGACCAAGGAGTCTTCTGGAAACATGTATGTAGGAAAGAATGCTAAATATTTCAGATGAGAGTTTTATCTAGCTCCAGCAAACAGTCAGTTTGGGAATGCTCTTTTGCTTACTTTTCTTGTTTCAGTTTTTATTCCCAAGAGCTACCAGAGGCAGTTAAAGCAGGAATTATTTTCAAATGTGAATCACCACTCACCATATGGCTTGAAGTTGGAAATAAGCTTTTAATCATATTCCCATGCAAAAACGCTATTCAGAAAATGCAGACTTTTTTTTCCTTGTACAGAATATAACTCTTAACCCTAACTAGAGATTACGGAATAATGACACACACAAACACACATGCAAAACACTGACTTCTTCTTGTCCTACATTTAATCTCCTCTTCCTGAAAACTTGAATTCTTTGGGAAATAATCTTCAAGAACATAAGTATACGCCATTCAATCACACATTTCATTCAGTCAAAAGAAGTTTGGGTTTTTTTTCATTAGTCTTGCAGGTTGCCTTAGTTAAGACTAAAGAAACTTATGATCTTGTAAAGGAAGGAAAATGTTTCCACAGTTCACTTTCTGTAGATGCTGAAAAGCTTTGGTAGAGAAATTTTTCAGCTTTCTGCAGCATTCTGTGAGAGCTCTGTGGTTTGCATGAAAGCTATGAAAAACACTGCTACGGGTTTTTGTAAACTAGTTTTTATCTGTGCACCTGGCATCTGTTTTTCAGAGTTGTTATGGTACACAGTGAAATAATATTTTGAAGTAGGTGTTGTGAGCTTTGGCCAATAGGACAGGGGGTGGCTGGTCCAAGATCCAATGACCTCCTGTCATCTTTGGGAAGCAAACCAAATATAAACCAAATTATAATTAATTAAATAACTACTTTCTTCCTGAACTTGGATTGTGTCGTTACTCGCCGTTCTCGGTACTTAACAGCGACAACGTTCTACATTACACAAATATGCAGAATATATATTTGGAAAGCATTGTCTGTTTTATTACTTTTTTACCCTCCGGACACTTTAGTCATGGTCCAGATGAATATGGAGGAGGTGGTGAGTACAGGCATGTAGGGCTACCTCTATTACCTGTGTTCTGTGCTCCCTGTGGACACGGCTGTGAAGTGCACATCAAAGCTCAGGCTCCCTATAGAGCCTGTGCAGCTGTTCCATGCCCTGCTAGGAGGGAATGGGCTGCATGTTTATAAGAGAACGCAGCCCATCCAGAGAAAAGCTGGCAAGAGCTCAGGTGTTGCCATATCTCATGCTCTGGGCCTTCTCTGGCCTGTGGCATGAGGAGCTCTGGGAGCAAACTATGGAGTAAATGATCAAACTTCTGTGACTGGATTTAAATTATTTCAGTGATCCTGTAATGCTACCTAATACTAACAAAACATAGTATCAGTAAAGATTAAAATGATGTTGTTAATAGAAAACATCAAGAGACTGAAAAGACACTCAAGCAAATTTACTTAAGCATTTGAACAAATATTGGAGGAAATTCAATACAATGTTCATTTTCTTTTTTAGTTCCCAGAATGAGAGGCAAATCTCACAGAAGTGCAGGTCCATTGTGTTTATAATCATGGAATAAATTGTGTTTAGCTTATTTGGAAAAAAGAGATGGCTTTAAAAAGAATCATATAGACAAGATAATCTAATAATTCAATGCTTACTGCTATAATTCTCTGAATTGGTTTTTTAAGGTTTTTTTGTTGTTGATTGGTTTTTTTTTTCTGGTTCATTCTTCAGTCCTTAGATTAAATAGCCAGGATAATTTGATTGCAAAACAGAATTACAGTCCTCTGAAGCAAAATCCATGTGGAGTTTTCTATTAAAAGGAAAACAAGTTCTCAACATCCCAACGTCTTAAAAATGCTCAACGTCTGCATTGGAAACACACCAACAGAAAACAGATACACCACTGTTATGTGAAGGGCTATATGTTTTGGTAAGGCACATGCTTTACTCTACCTCCTTTTATGCCAGCAGTTTTACAACTTTGCCAGCTGGCTCCTTTCACTTTTCATATTAGCAGTTATTCATTAGAATAAGAAATTTATCTAATGTTTTGGGTTGGAGGGGACATTAAAGATCATTTTGTTCTAGCCTCTCTGCCACAGGCAGGGACATCTTCCATTAGACCAGGTTGCTCAGAGCTCCATCCAGTCTGGCCTTAAACACTTCCAGCGATGGGGCTTCTCTGGGAACCTAGGTAAAATGATATTAATAGCTCATGGCTTAGTCAGTAGTTATGCTTTAATGTCCATATATGAATACCTAAAAAAAAGCAGTGACTACTGAAGAAACTTCGTAACTTTTTATGCAAAATTCTCACGTTGAAGAAGTCAAGTGAGAGAGAAGAAAGAGAGGAAAGAAAACAGAAGAAATGTTCCTCTGAAAGTTCAGTCTTGCCTGGGCTGTTGATGCAGTTTTCTTGCACTCTGCAACACTAAGACATTGATCTGTGCTAGTCTTCATGTACAGTTTTAGTCTCAAGATATCTTTATTCTTCTGTTTAAAATGTAGAGGTCTTAGAGGGTATTTTTTGTGATGAAGTGGGGTATGGAGCATTAAATGGCTCCTGCAAGAAAATATATGCTTCCTCATATGAGGCTCATATACACATTCAAAGTGTCAGACATATGTCAGTGAGGAAGATGCAGCACAATGTTATTTTTGTCCCTTGGTATTAACTGCTGAGCTTACTTTTTGCTTTTGATACATTCCAACAGTTTTCCAGAGCTATGCCTTAAACTTAAAGGAAGTAGTGTCCAGAGGTGGCAGAATTCCCCACCACTATTCCAAGGCTGAAGTCAGTAATGAAGAATTCTTAGGTAAAGATGACTTGACTCAAAATGTTCACCCATACTTGCATCTGTTCTAAGGTCCACTCTATTTTTTAAATTTCTCCCACCTGGAAGTTGCCTATGTCTGTCTCCTTTTTCTAAGGATGAAATATTGCATGGCTGGGGCTCTGCTTTCATCTGAGATGGAGGAGATGGACAAAATGCATTTCCCATCCATGTGCGAGATGTTTTACAGTGTGTAACTGCAGTGATAAGCAGTGGTGTGTCAGATCTGTTCAGCACAAAGAGAGAGTGTTATAACTTTTGCAAAAGCAGAAGCCTTTGGAATCTGTGGTTTTTGACAGCAGAGGCTCTTGTGAAGATGGAGAGAAAACATTGAGTTGCTGTTCTGAAAATCTCTCTGTCAGTACAATTAACCTCTTGGTCAAGTGTTTTCTCTATAACTGGGCCTCTACACTCATGCTTATTTCGAAAAGTTTTGTGATGCTTCCTTTCATGTATGTGATGCCTTAGGTTTTAACTTTTGTATTCTTTCGGGTTCTGTACTATTTAGTGTGTAGCTCTGAAGTTTCTTGTAGCCTGTTAATTTCTGCTCTCTCATGATAGTTAGACACAACAAAGCCTCTCCAGGCCTGCTTCTCAAGAACACTCAGACCGTCCTAGGCCCAAACTGTGTAAACCAAAGACTCTAAAGGGGGGGCAAGCCTGGGAAATTGCATCATTGAACTGAAGCTTTAATTGGAGAATTGACCCTAATATGTAAATGAACCAAACCTATAAGAGTGTGAAGAACTCGTGACCTGTCGTCCATCTTGGGGTCCATCTTGGCAGTAGCCTCTGGCTCCCAGGGTGTGCCTTTGAAGGCCTTCCAAATAAATACCTACCTTTATTTCTTTATTCTGTCTAGTCTCTGTTTCTAGGAGAACAGTTAAGGCATCATATGAAAATATTTTTTATATATGAAATGGGGCTGAATTTTTTTCAGTATTTCCAGTAACATCATCTAATTCATCCTCCATCTGCAGACCTGAATTTTTCAGATCTCTTCTCAGGACGATCAAAAGTTGCTCTACTCAGTTTTCCTAGGATTCATCAGAAAGCCTGCACACAGTAATGATGATTACCAGATTTGTATGTGTCTAGTAATTTTTCAGTAATGAGATTGCTCCTTCAAGAGAGCAGAAGACAACTTACACTGAATTTTCCATTGCAAGCTTCGTTTGCTCACCACTAGTAAAGGGCCTTCAATGTCAGGCTGCAAATCGCCCCAATAACTACGTGACCTTTGACTCCTGAAAACTCTATTAACAATGTCTTTCTATACTTTCCTAAATTTCTTCAGATGCTCAAAAAATTTCGTTCTAAATTCAAGTACAAGTCAGTCACAGTTTGAGCAAGTTTCAGTACCAAAGTTTCTCTCCGTAAGAAAGTCCAAGGAGGAAAGTCTTCACTGACCTCACTGATCATCTCTTTCACTGCAGGCAGGATGAATTAATCTTTTTCTGAAAATCACTTGCCTGCCCAGCTTTGGTTAGAGTCAGAACTACCAACCTTGGCAAACCCAGCACAGGGAGACCTGGCAGGTTCCTGAAGTCAGACTGCATGAGGTCTCCATGAGTAGTCGGGTACATTCAAGACACCTCAACCTCTGTTTTGAATCCGTAACTGATGCTTATTTGTGCTCTGGCTGTTTGTCCAGGACTTGGGCATTATGACAGCTGGGACCATCAGGTACCCAGAAAAACAGAGGCATTTCATGGAGCTTTAGAGGGGGCCTTGCAGCTACAGGGGAGGGACAATTGCTGAATTGGTCTGTACTTCAGATTTTTTTTTTTTAATTTTTTTTACTTCTCTTCTGGAAGAAGCAAACCTTGATTTAAAAGGTTCATCAGTAATATTAAATACTGCCCATCTATCTATTTGGTTTTCACACAGTGGTCTCTGCTGTTGTAATAATCCTATCTCATCACAGCATCCAATTTCTCTTCCTCCCATATAATTAAATCATCTTTCTCAATAGTATTGCATATATTTATATAAACCCTGAAGGCAGTGTTAGAAACAGTCTAAACCTGACTAAGAGGAGACAGAAATTCTAAGCAATATTTTACACTGGCAGGAAAGAAGCTCTAGAGAATAAAAAATAGTGCTGTGATACAAAAGTGGTCTATAGGGAGAAGTTTTTATCAGCATGTGGGGGAAGTATCATAAAGAAAAAACCTTTCCTAAAAATCTTTAATACATCTTGAGCATTACAGCACTCTTAAATTTAACTTTTCCAAAATGCCATAAAGCTTTTTATAAAACAGATAAATCTAATCCTGCTAACCTCTGGCTGATTCTCCGTTCAGCTCATGGGAAGAGATGTCAAGATAATCTCATGCATCTTTGCCTTGCATTGCATCTCACTGAGGTGGAAGACCTCACTGTGGCATGCCCCAGTGTACCAGGAGGCCAGTGTTGGAGCAGAATTTCAGTGATGCAGAGACCATACTCTCTCTCTCTGCACCTGAAAGGGCTAAACACCTACAAAAACATGCTCAGAGTTGGAGAGTTTTAGATTAAATCACACTGCACAGTGTTTCTCTCTCTGGGCACGAGAGCAGCAGGAACATTATGATGCTCTCCTAGATAAGAAGCACTTTTTCTTTTTAAGTGACATTATGTATTAGCTGGTCCCTTCAAGGACAGGATTTTTAGTAGGGCTTTAAGCAGCTGTCTAACACAAACAACTTGCCTGGCATGAGACCTGGATTACACAATCATATGGCACAGCACTCCCTTGCAGCTTTTCAAAGGAGAATTTTTGAACCACTGTGGTAGCAAATGCTGTAACGAAGGCTTAAAGGGAATTAACTACTCTCAAGTCAAGGGTGAAAGTCTGAAAAAACAGGCAATGTTCAAAAAAAAAAGGATTAGATGGTTAAAAATGAAGTTTTAAACAGCTCTTCTGACCACTGGTCAAAGAATGAGAAGCTGGATCAAAATGTGCCATGAGAAACAATATTAGCCTTTCTACATACCACTTTCTATTCTCTGGGCATTTGAAAGGAAATTATATTTCATATTTCAAACTATCAATTTTATGCCGATAAATGCCTTTATGTTATTAGCACCATTTGAAGTAGCCTTAGTGAAAATTCAGCTATTTCCCAGGTGACAGGTTTTGGGAGGAGTAGGAAAAGGAAAGGGGACAACCATAAATATAGAAGAGAAAAAAGTAATGCAAAAGCCACGGTCTCTTCTCTCAGACTTGTCATGTTAGAGTGTGTCCAAAGGTTAGATTAAATAATCTGTTTCACCTAACAGGAAAATTGTTATAAACTCCCAAAAGCTAAGCTTAGAGAGCTACAACAGTAGCCTTTTTGCCATACTAAGAAAAACTAAAGCATCTATTTCTGTGGCAGTGTGCTGTTGGAACCAAATTCATGTCTGAAAAGTCAAAGAATGACAGAAAAATATAATTAGAACTGTGGGTAATGGACATTTCTCAAGCTTTTCAATGCTTGAAATATTTTACCAGGTGGCAACACTTTCTCAGAACTCAGGATTCAAAATTAGAGACAGCTGAGATGTAAAGTATCACTTAAAGCCAGCCTCCTCCCTCGGTTCCTGTTTTAACACAGTAATCTTACCAATTCAAACCATGGTGTACAACCGTGATGGCTGTGGCACTTTAAAAATACCTATACACAGAAAATCTGGAGATCCTTACTTGTCCAATGATCTCTGATGACTCAGCGTACAACCTCTATTCTAAACCAAACCAAAAACTAAACAAACAAACAGCAACAAATAAAATACAAAAAAAGTTTGGCCCATCACTGCCTACGTGAGCACATACTTTTATCAGTCCACTGTTTGCTTGAGTCATTCTTGTCTGTATGAAACTTCAGGCTATTAAAATCTCCCGAACAGATGCTCGTAACACAGGGAGCAAACTTTGTTTAGGAACAGTTTAGAAAACTGTGCTCCAAAGTTATTTCTATTTATACCTTTATTTTGGGAGAACACTGATATGATTCATTGGAGTACCTTGAATGATGAGTCATCAGAACACAATGACAGAAGAATTATGTTTCAAAGAAAGCACAAATGTTAAGCTCTGTCAATTTTAAAGAAATAATAGTATGGTAAGAACGATATGTGTTACATGTGCAGGCAGTTACATTCCTGAAGTCTCATTTAGGATCAGATTTTGCTGTTTCCTGCACTGAACATCACCACAATTAATGAGACTGCTTGCAGAGTTGCTTTCTATCAGAGTCTCCAAATCAGGGTTTTTAAAATATATTTCCCCATGGGCCATGATCAGTGTTATCTTTTAATTATTTCACGGTGTTTGGAGATACTATAGTGATAACATCCCCAGTATTGCATTAGTTAACACTAATTCAACTGGGAGTTCATTGTTTCCTACTGCATTAATTTCTTTTCCATGGCCATGACTTTCTCAGATGGAAAACGTGGAAGCAGAACGGTAATAAGGTCCTAAGCATGCAAGCTAGGGAGAGGAGCAAAGAGAAAAGGAACAGAACACTCCTGGATGTTGAATAAGGTTTGCACTCAAGGTTAATTTTGAACATTTGAATTCCATGGCAGTGGAAGATCACATCCTCCATTATGCAGGATGTAGACCCTACCCCAGCTTTTAAGTGCATCCCCATCCCCAGTGTGGTCAGAAGTACAGATTTCTCTAACCCTTTTGTGTTCTGGCCACAAGCTTGGTCAGAGCTTCACAAGCTCTGAAGATGCATCTTCAGAAAAAAGAAAACATGGAATCAAAACATGCTGTTTCCTCAAATACATTGGTCAAGTTTCAATAACATGGGAGGCTTTGGTGACTGGAGTTTTGGTAGAAGGGAAATTAGGTTTACCAAACCAAAAGGAGGTTTTCCCATATTTCTTTTCTGCTACTCTTTCCTCATGGAAAGGGAAAAATGTCAGAGTATGGATGGGAGATTGAGGTCATTAGGGTTAGGACTGACAGATGAGGGCAAGGTGAAGCCTGAGTTACTTTCTCTGTTTGTTTCTGAAAAAGCAGACTCATTACTAAGGTAGGCACTAAGATCCTAGACCCAGAAAAGCCTAGGCTGGCCGAGGAGATGTTGCAGTGGCTGCAATGTGCACAGCAGTAGCCCAGTGTCCTGGCCTCAGCACAGGACAGCAGTAGGCATCTGCAGAAAGAGGTTAAGCTCCTAGTGACATTCCCCTGCAATATTGCCTCCCAGACCCTTGTGATCTGTGTCTCTCTGTAAAAGAGCGTGGCACAGAGCTCAGAGCAAGCACTTAACTGCGCACTCCTGCGACTGGTTTTGTAGCTTGCCCTGAGTTCCCAGCTGTCACAGCTGCACAACAAACAGCCTGCAAGTGAAATGCTCTGAAGCTGCCAGGGATATTCCCTGCAACAATCTGAAGACCAGAATGAACAAATTTTCAGTGTGTAAAAGGAGAACAGGAGAAGGCGGAGAATATCAATCCCCAAATAATTGTCCCTGGAATACGTTAGGTAAAATACTCAACTTGCCTTAGGGAGCAAGATATGATTTGTTGTCCAGAAAAGTGTGAAATCCTGAAGGAAAACCCCTTCCAGTCCCCATGTCTGGTCAGTGGGTTAATCACAAACAAGAGACAGAACTCAAAGTCTTATTTCGGGGTACCAGTGAGTGGCCCACACTGTGGTCTATCCCTGCTGCTTCAAAGGAGGGCAAGTGAATAAAACTCAAGAGCTTTGTTACTCCTCAGGAGTGCAAAAAAACCTTCCTAGGCTTGCAACTGAGCAGCAGAGCACTGAACCATGGAAATAATTATATACAGTAATTATTTGTTTTGACAGTGCAACAAAGACCTGATAGCAAAGGCTTTATTCAGTCAGTTGAACTATTCAAAAGGTGTTACTGCATTCACAGAGCTCTATCTTGAAACAAAAAAAGGTTTCTTACTATTACCCCAATTAAAAAGCTGCTCCAGAGCCTTCACTACTGGGATAATTTGAACTTCCTGATACCAGCCTAAATTCACTCATGCTTGTCACATACTCATGTGATGTTGCAGCTGTCCTTTAATTGAAATAAAGTCTTTTCTTTCCATAAAACTGTTTCCCTGGAATGTGTTTAGAGACTGTCTCTTCATTCTAGGTTGCTAAACTGGCTTTGCAAATGGCGGACATCTGCACAGCCAAGCATCCTACCAACATTTTGTCTCTGTGTTTGTTTGAATTGATGTTTTCTGAGCACAGATGTCCCTCACAACCTGCTTTCTGTCCCAAAGAAACAGAAAGCCCGCCAGTTTCTTTGACTCTCTGTTTCTTTTCAGTCCTACTTTCACCTGTGGGGAGTGCTTCTATAGCAGAACAGGAGTGTCTGATGCCCTTTTCATGTAAAAGCTTCAAGGCAAGGGAAAAATGCACTCCACAAGTGAAAGAGACTATTTACAGCACTTTGTAGTGACTGGACAAGTGGGAATGGCTTCAAACTGACAGAGGTTTAGATTAGATATTAGGAAGAAATTCTTTACTGTGAGGGTGGTGAGGCACTGGAGCAGGTTGCCCAGAGAAGCTGTGGATGCCCCAAACCTCGAAGTGTCCAAGGCCAGATTGGATGGGGCTTTGAGTAACCTGGTCTAGTGGAAGGTGTCCCTGTCCTTGGAAGGGGGATTAGAACTAGATGATCTTTAAGGTCTCTTCCAATCCAAGCCATTTTTTGATTCTATGATACTGTACAGAATAACCTGCTATAGTTCCAAGGCTTATACTGAGCGTAGGAAGAGCTGGGGTTTTCTGCTGGCCGTTTCCATAAGCATTTAATCATTCTCTTGGTTTTCTTCAGGTTTTGGGTTTTTTTGGTTTTTTTTTGGTTTTTTCAGAAAACCAGCACTTTTAGAAAGGCAAGCGTCTAAAAGTAATCATGTTGTTGTTGCTCATATTTCAGAAGAAAAAGAATCAATTTTTTAAAAGTTTGAATGGAAAGCAAAATATGGAAAAGGTGAGGTCTTGATTGCATCAGTATAAATCTATTCCAGCTGTAACAGTGACAGTTCATTGAAGGGTTATGTTCTGTTGACCCCATATTTCACAGTGCATCCTTCTGTTCTGGCCTGTCTCTCTCTCCTGACATAGTCTACCTTTCCACCTCTCACATTCTGATCTCTCCCTTGACTCAGTGTGCCTTTCCCTATGCTTTCCTGACTGTGGCTTCTAAGAAAGCTAAGGAATTTGAACTGAAAGCCTGTAGCACTGTTGCCCTTGTATAGAAGGTTACTCTTAAATACATCCAAGGAAGAAGAGTCTAGAATATCCTAAGGTAATTCCTCCCAGGATTTTTTCCACCACAGCTCCATGGTGTCACACTCAGTGTTCTTTTTTTGGAAATTCAGAAAACTTTTTATGTCAGTTGTCAAGAGTTTTGGGGCCCAGTACTGTTAAACAGCGTGTGCAACATCTTTACACAGGTATACAATCAAGACAAGTCAGACAAGTATATTACAGTATGTATTCACTAGGTCCAGTGAACTCCTCTGTTGTATGACCACTTTCACACAAGCATTTGCTATCAAGCAAATCACCCTCCATTCCTTTCCCAGCTGGAATAAAAGTAAACTGGCCCATGTCGTCAGAAAAAAACCCAGCCAAACTAATCCCACTAGATTTCACAGACCTGTGTGTTTGCTTGTAATCCACTCTTTTAATTGCCTCTTGATGTCAAAATCTTTTAAATCAATTATTACCACTGGGTCCTATCCTTTAGTAGTACATTAGTGTTCATGAAGACATTCTCATAGGCAGAACTGCTTTTTCCAGGGTTTTTTTTTCACCTTTTTCTTCTCTAGGAGCCACTTATGTCATGTGCTCGGCTGCATGCCATGGCATGAAATTTTCTTGGAAGTTTCCAAAAGAAAAAAGAAAGATCTTCCTGTAAACCCATTGACACATTGTAGCCTGTAGATAATTTTATATTTTGTGTAGTGACAAAGAAGGAATTGTTGGTTTCATTTAGCCATGGTGATTAGTCAGCAAGTATCTCTAATGTCACAATGCAAACATGTAAGTGGAACAGTGTCTTAGGTTACAATGTAAGATGTAACCAAAAGTATGTATTCTATCACCATCTGTTGAAACCAGGTAGGGCAAGGTTCCTTATCTCTTCTGTGACACATCCCTGATAACACCCTCAGGGAGATATCTTCTGTTAATGGGCCATCCAGCCTCACGGCATGACTCGCAAAATTACATCATCCCATTGTGAGATGCTCCGCCCAGGGGGAGGAACCAAGCATTCCCACCTGGATATAATCTGGGGTTTGGAACAGCACAAGCAGCCCTTACCTACTGGATTCCCAGTGGACAAGAGCTATATAACCACCACTGGACCTTCAGAGGAAGACCAGACCCTTCTATAGGATCACTGCTTCAACAGGACCACATCTATCACCTCAAGAGGGCTGCAGCCACCCCTTAATTGGACTGCAAACCACCACCCTGCCTGGCAGGGTGTCAGGCTGTATCCTGACTCTGGCAGGTGAAGCCAGTGTTTCTGTGTTATTGCCTTGTTCTATATACTGGTAAAGAACTGTTATTCCTATTTCTCATATCTGTGCCTGAAACCCCTTTAATTTCAAAATTATAGTAATTTGGAGGAAAGGGGGTTACATTATCCATTCCAAGGGAGGCTCCTGCCTTCCTTAGCAGACACCTGTCTTTCAAACCAAAACAAACAGAAATGCCTATTCTAATTAAAGTATGAATACTCAGCTGTAGTATTTTCACCATTAAATGCAACATGTTACCGCTAGCTGGGAGCTGCGGCTGCTGTGCCGGAGCGCGAGGTGCTGCGATCTTCCAAAAGTGTCTCCTTAGTGAAGCTGCTCAGCAGGATCAGCACACACTCACACACACGTGCACGTACAAATNCATTCCAAGGGAGGCTCCTGCCTTCCTTAGCAGACACCTGTCTTTCAAACCAAAACAAACAGAAATGCCTATTCTAATTAAAGTATGAATACTCAGCTGTAGTATTTTCACCATTAAATGCAACATGTTACCGCTAGCTGGGAGCTGCGGCTGCTGTGCCGGAGCGCGAGGTGCTGCGATCTTCCAAAAGTGTCTCCTTAGTGAAGCTGCTCAGCAGGATCAGCACACACTCACACACACGTGCACGTACAAATGTACGGATAGCTCCAGTAATATGGGTTGACGGCAAAGAGGCAGGAAGGGTCTCCGTACAGAGTTCCACGGATGGAGGTTTATTGCAGCCACACCGTGAAGGGATACAGGGACAAAGACTGAGAACAATGGAGGGTCCAGGTTTAAGTACAGGAGCAGGGCGAACATCAGAGACCAATGATCTGAAGGCATGGGGCCGTACACAGGCGGGACTAGGGAATGGGAGCCAATGGGGAAACTCTGGGGGAGCAGCGATGGGGCAAGGACCAATGGGGGGAACGTGGAGTGGAGAACCTTCCAGGGCATGGGACATATTAGGTAGCAAGGGGTGGGGAGGCCAATGGCCAACCAGGGAAGCAGAACTGGAGTACATTACCATAACGGAACAGACCATCCTGGAAGAAGCTTCTTTTCTCACCCTAACCTCAGGAGGTTCTCTGATACTCGGGACTGTCTCACTGGTGGACTCTCTGTCCCTTGTTACGTAGGCTCACTGGCCACCACGCATGTGTTTAACAACTTTCCAGAAAAGCAAAACCATTGGGATAAATGATTTTTGTGATGAGAGGCTTTTCCTGGAGCTTAGTAGTAGCTTAGCAGTACTCTAGTGAAGGTTCGCCTTAGCAGAGACACGAAATGCATGAGTAATGTTCACTCCCCTGCAATGAGAAAGTAAAGCAAAATCAGGCCTGAAAGGTGAATTGTTCTCCTATAAGAATTTTAATGTTAGCATGAACACATCGTGATGTCTGTATTAACATGCACACAAGGCAACCTTACTGGTTCATAATGAGTGAATTTGTACAAGACAGTTTGTGGCATATTTACCAGTGAAGAAACTTCTCATCACAGTAGGTGAAGAGCGAAGTGGCAAGCATCATAACTGGATGCTTTTGATTTGAGTCCTGTTCTTACATGACTTCTGATCATGCAACCAGATCTGTTATAAAGTAGCACTCAAGAACACAGGAATTGTTTGGGAGTCAAAAGCTTGGCTCAGGCAAACATGAGACTTGCAAGTAAATGCTTTTCCTGATAATTCAAAATTTCTCACCCTGTAATGAGCTTCTCCATCTAGTTAATATATTAGTAAATACATTATGTATTTCTATATTTAGACTAGTCAATACATTAATCCATTTATCCTATTTAAAATCTCCTGTATGTAGTGGGTTTGTCTGTGTAGTTGCGGCCCTACAAGAAATTTCACAGAGCTCCTCTCTGCCTTTGTACTTTGCACAGTGGTTTTATCCAGCATGTCCAAAAATTCTTGTCAGAGGAAGATGTATAGGAAGCACCATCAGGCTGGTAGTTATCTTTCAGCTGCAGTCAGAATTGAACTAATTTCTGCTGTGGCTATAAATATCCCTGAAAAGCTTATTTTCACTGGAGTATTAATTGTCTGGAAAAGGACAAGGGTTATGCAGTTGGATTGTTTGCTCCAGTGGGAACACAACAGTTTAATGGGAATGTAACAGGCAAATTTAGTTTTTCTATTACATTCAAATATTTTTTCCTTCCCCATATTTAATCAATTTTTTTTTATCAGCTGAAACTCTTTGCTACACAGTTGTTCAAATAAATCTCCAACTCTCCAATAAAAATTGACTCTTTACAGTGGTTCTCTAAGTTGGATCTTTACCTGAGCTAAACATTTGGCAGCAAATGCAAAAAAAAAATTGCATTCATATATAAATTCTTCCCATCATCTCTCTACATCGAAATTTTGTCTGCTGATGAACAGAGGTTCCTGAAACCAGGCTGAGCCCATGCCAAGGGTGATGGTTTCTGCTCCCATCAGAGGTTGGGGAGCACAGTCCCAATGTTCTCCCACGCTTCTGACAAAAGGACAGTGGCTTCCTAGTGTCACTAAGTCAGGCTCTCAGCCAGGAGAGGCTCATACACACCCTGGTGTACTGCACATCATCTGTCAGCTTTTCGTCCCTTCAGTTGAAGCATTTCCTTGGAAAATTATTTTTTGTAATTGAATTTAGCTTACACTCCATTTTATTTCAGTATATCTACAGAAATAGTGCTGCAATTGAATTTTTATGTCTTAGTATGCATGCCTAAATAGACCTAACCTGGTGAAAGTACACCAAATTCAAAAACTGTAAAGAAACTGAACAGTCAAATACAGCAATTATTTCAGATGTAGAAATTGCAGCATCGAGTAGATGACCTTGCAAGTTACATCTGTGTTCAGCTCTGTGTGGTTGGGACCATGAGCTGAAGAGCAGAGACCATAGAACAGAGAATGAATTTTTTTTCAAACTGCAGGAGGAAACCTCTGCAAGACACTTGTGACCTTTTTACTTACTGACAGCTTTTATTTAAATTTGTCAAGAGAAAAGGTGAATACATACTGAACCCAGATGAAACCAGGTATCAATTACTTTCCAGGGAAGCTTGTCCACTGCCTCTTTCAAATTTAACAAATAGAAAATGATTTTCCATCAGGCTCTTGTTCTAAAAAATCTTCTCCCAAATTACAACCAACTCCTCTCTATGTTTGTTTCAAAAGTACATGTATTTGAAATACTGTATTTTCCACATTTTCAAACCCCAGTTATTGTTTAAAACATTGAAAATATCTTTCATTACTGAGCATATCACATACGTTTCAGTTCAATTTTCAAATTTCAGAGTTGATGTCTGCAACCTCAGCTCTCAGAGGGCTTTCTAAGGTCCGTTGATTTCATTTATTCACATTAATGGGATCTCTGAAATATTGGGAAAGGGATGCAGGTGTGGAATAGAAAAGCAAGGGCAACACAATGAGAAAAATATTGAATGTGTCTATGTGTTTTAATCCTAGATACTAGCCAATGAGTTTGTGCTGCTAAAGTATCAAATTATGTAGCTGAAAATCTTAGCAAACTCCCCATATTTTCTCTAAAAATAAATTTAAGCGATTTTTTATAGCAACACTTTTATCTCAAGGGATAGGTTCCTTTGAAAAATAGAAACTATTTAGCAGACAAATGGTCACAACTCGCCTCCGCTTGGACTTAATTGTTCAAGAGACTAATCAGATTTCTATGTAGGAAAGACAGTGCTGGTATCATGTTCTTTTAAGCTGATGGATTTTGGAATGGACTTCAGAAATGTGAAGATTATCTTGCTTTTTCCTTCATTTTTCAGGTCACTATAGTGGGAAAAATGAAAGGCTTGATCAACCCTTTCATATTCATGACTTATGTCTTGACAGCATTTAAAAGTAAAATTTCAGTTGCTATTTTTATTTTGAAATACATTTCCCATTAACTCATTAGAAAATATTTAATTTTTGCCTAATGAAAACACACTTGAAGGTCAAAGCACAAACAAGCCCAGTCAGGGCTGAAATCCCTCCATCGCTCTCTCATTGCTCCTGACAGCATTAAGAAAGGGACAAAAGGCAAATGTTAATAATGGAGTGTCAGCCTCAATGTTTGTCACTAATATTGAATGTCCTTGCTCTTCTTTGTACTTTTATCAGTGCCCTTACAGTCTTTTAAAACATTGTCTAGGAGAAAAACCTGTAAGAGGAAAACAGCACAATGTCAGCAAACACTGTAATTATTTTGAGTTCATTATGAGGATTCTGAGGATCTCTTCAGATGTTGAATCAAGCTCCAAAGTTGCAGTCATCTGTCCTTGATTAACTCCACCCTAATTCTGGGCTGCTCCTTTAGGGAGATGACACAAAAAAGGGATGTCACCAAAGGAAAAAGTCTAGGGAACTTAGGGTCCATATATTTTCCTAGAAACCATCAGAGATACTGGACCACTGGGCATTTTCATAGGAAAGGCCCAAGTTCCCTGCCAATCTTTCTGCAGGTAAGCAAAGCTGGTCCAACAGCATTCAGTGCACTCCCACTGATGGCTTATTTTCATTTGCTGTTTGAAATGTCACCATCTAGTTAGCAAAAATAAAATATGACTAACAAGCAGTAGTGGGGATGAGTTAGTCACATCATTAGCCACCTGGTCATGTCACTAACCTGGTCATGACACTTAACTGGTCACCCCAACTCCGGTTGTCATTGGATCTCAGGTTCTGGCTACCGGACGTGTCCCAGGAGTGCCAAGAGCAGAGAGTAGGTTGTCTTTCCTCTGAGCCGCTGCTTCAGGTCTGCTCCTTCCCTCATCTATGATGGGCCAGTTGTCTCAGCCCAATCTCACTTCCACATCTTTCTCACTCCAGATGAAATCCATTACCCAGAGAGGGTGGGAAGCTGAGCTGGTACACTTTGCTGCTCAGTGGGATCCTCCAAGGAAATGGTCTGGCCTAGGTTGAGCCTTCAGAGACTTTGGCACCTGGGATAGGGACTGAGATGACACTGTCCATATTTCTCTATTCAGTGCCAAACTAGGAGTCAAGCAAGTTAGTATCTTCTGAGCCTGTGAAGGATAGTCCAAGAGAAAGGATGCTATTGAAAGAGGATATCCAGACATGCCCAGAATTCCCTCCATGCTGTGAGTTGTCAACAAAGCATTCATGTTACAATATAAGCAGCCTCAGACAAAAATGTTTTATGCAAAGAGAAGCTGTTCTCATGGGAATGGTAGAGCTAATGGAGATGAAATTAAGTTTTAAAGTATGGCATAGAATAGAACTACCGTACTCTGTATCATTGTCCTACCTTGGAATATGGTATAGATTTAGCAGTGTTTGCTGCTACTGCCACTGCAGCTTTGATGAGCTGGGCACGGTTGTTGTTTGTTGGTCTGTTTGTTTCATGTGTGCTTACCATAGCAGACTACTTTTATTTATTTTTTGTAATGTACTTCTTCAGTCTGTCTTCATAAGTTTAACAGAAACAAGTTGACCTATGAATAACACACAGTAGAAAAAAGTAAAAACATTTTCCTTGAAATTCAGAACATAGCAATTTGTTTCTTAACCTGCAACAGGCTTTTGAAGTGTGAAATGACCAGTGCAGTCTGTGGTACGTTACAGTCTAATATGACTGAAAACTCTGTGTGGTGAAATGAACCTCTGGGAGAAGAACGAGTGCGCTGTGGTGGAACAAGCCTGTGCAGTCTGGATGTAAACAGGCCAAAGATAAACACAGGCATGGACTCTGCTTCAAACAAGGATCAGAACATCCCAGTCCATGCTCTGGCCCCATCCTGACATGTTGGTTATCTCAGGAAATTTTCTGTCACTGGGAATCCCTGGGATGCAGCTGTGGGCCTCTCCCGCCACAAGCACCAGTTGTGTTTGTTGGGGGACATGGAAGGAGCTGTGGGAGCTCACACACACGTGGGAGGGCTCACCATGGGTCTTAGCAAGCTTAGTCCTGTGAGAGCAGCATCAGTCAGTGCAGCTGAGGTTCTCATGTGAGTACTGATCTCTGTGGGAGCCTTTTTACTTCAATGGAGTAAAACAAAAGGAAAACCAAAAAGTTGTTCAGAAGAATGAAAGTAGGAAAAAAAGTCTGTTCTCAGCCCTTATTATTGCTGCAGATGAATCCTGATCACTGCTATGATTTTGGAGTCAGAGACAGAAAGAGTTGAATGGCACCATTAACGTTTTCAGAAGAACTTACAGTTCCTGAAGCTAAGTGGCTGAGTAAGATGAATTTACTCAAAGATTTTGGTAATTTTTTACACAGGTGTTTAGTCTTCTGAACCAGTAATTTAAGTACTTCTCTTCAGCAATTTCTACAAATAAAAGAGGGAAGTGGAATAAAATTGAACTGGCAGAACTTTTTATTTGGTTAATCATTTTAAACTCCGAAGCTTCAGCCTCAAAATCTGTTTTCGTTCTACTAGTGTTTTGTGATCTCAAACCTTTGCTCAAGTGGATAAATTTTTCTTGTTTCATCTTACTTTAACATTTACATGACAGCGAACCAGTTTTCGCATAAAAGACATCAACCACCTCAGGCTTCATTCTCCTCCATGTTGCAATCACACGTGTTTTAAGTTGTCCTGACCTGGAGATAAATTTATTTAACATTTGATTGTGAAGGATTGTTCTACCTTTTAATGCTGTTTATTTGTTTTTGCTTCAGCAGCACATTTGTGACAGGAAATCCTTCTGACTTTTTCCTTCATGACTAGCAAAGCAGTTACAGGCAGCACCACTGCGTGTCCATACCACACATTACCTGAACAGCCTGTGGAGTACAGCCTAGTTTTCATTACTTATGATTTTACTGTGATTTCTCCGCTTTAAATATCTTTCTTATTTTATATGCTAACACTTTATTTTTGAAAATGATGGCTGTTAAAAATGCCCTAAAAATTTCAAGCACTTAGTTTATTTCAAAGACCTAAAGTAATTTTAAAAATATTAAAAATCAGAGGCTTTTCATTATGTGACTTCCTGGATGTCCACTGAAATAATGGCAGATGACTAATGACTCCAACAACCTCCTGATAATGTCGTGTCTCTGGAACAAAATTTATGGTAATGGTATACACAAGCACCAGTATTCTGAGAGGACCTTGTAGAACTTGCACTGATTACTGTGTGTCTATCAGCCTGTCAAAACTCAGGAACCAAGAAAGTTTGTAAAACCACATCTGAGTACAAACAGATGGGAAAAAAGGTGAAAACTCTGGCAGAACTAGTTAGAGATAGCACTGAGATATCTCTGAGTATGAATAACTTATTTTTGCAGGCATGGGGATTTTAAACAACCCAGTTTAGAGATTCACCATCACTTTGCTGCCATGGAAACATCAAGATATTAGTGTTCAAATAAAGTCATCATCAAAACAATACTGTTCAGCAGATTTCACCTCAGAAACATGCTGATTATGTAGGCACTGTAAATATAAACAGCTTGGGAGAGAGGTATATATTACACTTTTATTAGATACAGAAGAGTTTTCTGTCTCAAAGTCAAGACTCCTGAAACTCAGAAGAGCAAACTTTGGATCAGTATGGGAAGAGGTCTTCTATTTGGTTGGTTTATTTTATTCAGTAAGTTTATTCACCCGAAAGTATGCTTTTGGACGATCAGAAGTATTCAAGAACATTTAAGAAATTCCCAAATAATGTTAAAAAAATATGCTACAGAGAGGGAGCAAAGTAATGTCAGAGAAGTTAGTACATCTCTTCTCCGACACAAATATTTTGAGATTTCATTTTAAAGTTTTCATTTCATAAGTCACTATTTAAAAATAATGTGCTAGGTCTATGAGAGCAAAAAAATTACAAATAATATTTAATTTGGTCTTTTAAAATTGGGATTTTTATTTCAAATTTTTGTAGAGAAATCTCTATGATTTTTATTCTAGATTAGTTAACCACTGGCACTGTTTTCTGTAATTCTAGTAACTAAGTCAAAATCCGATGATGTCACAACCACATATGCCTGGAAATGTAAGCACTGGAAAGATTTTCAGTTTTCTATTTGCCCTTACTGCATTGTACAGAGTGATTTGTTCATAATTAATTATGAACAAAATTAATAAGTTGTTTTTCAATACCTGATAGACAGGTTTACTCTTTCTGAGGGTTATACTCATAGGCATTTTACTGAGGCTTAGAGGATACCGATAGTATTTTATAAAGTTCTGATGTGTTTTAAAAATGCTTTCTTTCTGACTGTTCAACACACAGTTACATCAGAATTACTTCCTTGATTTCAGCTGTCATTAATGAATCAGCCAAATGAGTATTGGATGGTACAACTATAGCATAGTATAGTAAACCCATTTGGGCTATCATACATATCATTCAGCAAAATATCAAAAGAATTGCCCAGAATAGAGTTTCTACACAACTTACTACATAGCACCAAAATAATTTCTTAGGAATATAGTGTGAAAACTGCATGCAAAGTAACTATTCCCCAAAGCTGTGGGGCATTTTGAAGACACCAGGACATAATTCTCAGAAAATCTTATGGTCTTTCTTTTTTCTCTGGAAGGGGGAAGAGATGAAAATGCACTCCCTTCTTTGAGCAGCAATTAAAGACTGGGGCAGGGTGCCTGGATTCTCTTTTTAAACAAAGTGCTGTTCACGTCTGTGAGCATAACACCTGGCATATGAAACTGTTTATCCTTCAAACAGCATAAGGTATTGAAAGAGATAACTGTGTGGGCTGAAGGTAGGTTTCTGACTGACGTGTAACTTTCTCTGCACACTCTGGAGTCCCTCCTTGACAGCCACTGGCCACATCCCAACACATTGTCCTTACCTACACCATGGATGCACAACTTCATGGTGTGGACATTAAGTTGTCTGGATGTGGTGGAATGGAAAACAAAGGAAATGGGTGAGGTTTCACCTATGATTTTTGTAGATATATGTCTTTACAGCCATTACTCAATATCTCTTTTAACAGGGAACACTTTACATATTATTCCAGTAAGTTGCAATGTTTCACCTCCGGTTTTCCAAGGTTCTTGTTACTGCTACAAACTAAGTAAAGAGAAGTCTAAAAAAACAGAATTCGGAGTGGAATGGAATCCCCTGTCCTATTGAAGAGAAAAAGAAGAAAATAAGCAAACTGGAGATAAAATTATCCTGTAGTGAGTCATTATGTTTTCTCATGCACAAGCTTGAAGTCCATGTTGTGTACTTATCTCCTAACAAACTCTGTGGACCTGGGCTCACATGTGGAACACGGAAGGCAGAAGTAGTTCACATTGATGATTTCTACTTCTCCTCTGGGATGGCTGTTCCTGTAGGTGGTTGTCTAAAGTTAACTGGCAATGGTTTTGGTTTGTTTTGCTTCACTGGCTATGACCTGGACAGCCCTGGAGCTGACAGACCTGTTGAGCCATGACAGCATTAGGGTGGCAGTGCCCAGAGAGGAGCTGGATAGGCAGGTTGAAAAAGCTACCATGTCAACCTGTCCCAGTTTAATCCCCACTCCATTCAAGAAGATACAATAGAGTCACTCAGTGCTGCTTTCTTAGTTGCACAAAGTCATGTTGACTTTAGCAAAACTTTTGTGGGCAAGGCCCCTATCCTGTTCATCTCAGACAGGTTGAACGTGCACAGTGAAGCTTAAGGATGTTTGAAAAAATGAATATTATCACTGACAGAGACCAAAGGACAATTGAGAGCTGGAATAGTGTGCTGTCTGACAGACAGCAACTAGCTGAAAATGGAACTTCTTTGCTTCGTTTCTCTTCATTTATTCTCACAATACAGATCATACATTTTTCATGAGAAGCAAGTGCCTATGCAGATAAATGTCTGCCAAGAGTGCAACTGGGATGCAAGAACACATTTTGAACTCATATATGAGTAACTTTTGGAAACTACTAACTATAATACAATATTGCAATGGTTTGGGAAGTTATGTATGGATTTTCTACTGCATCCTGCTTTTCTAAAGATACACCAACCTCTTGGCTCAAATGGAAAAACAGATCAAGAACAGAGAAAGACATTCCTCATTTCATCTGACCCCTTGACTGATATGTTCAAAATTACAGCAAACTTCACTTCTGAGCATAGTTTACTTGTATTTGCATTTCATATTTCTACAGCAGCAAATGAAGAGTAAAGCAAGTGGCTTTGAATGTCAAGGTTGAGCTGTAAAGTTTTATTCACTTCTGTGTGTCATCAATCTTCTGCCCATTTCTTTGAAAACGTATTCCCATATTCACATAGAAATGGTTGCAGTTTGCAGTGTAGTACAGAGTGTTCATATCACTTGGATTTGTGTATGAGATGCAAACAAAAGTGACAGAAATTGTCAACCTCCATAAACAGAAAACAACAAAACCTGTTCTCAACTAAAATAATTTAATAAACCTACCATAAGTTTAAAACAATGTTCATAAACATTCCATTATATCCTGACAGCTGTTTCTCAAAAGGAAAGAATAAAGCTTGTTTTCAAAATACTCCCACAATTTTGAGAAAAATTGCCAGCTCCTGCTGTGCCACTCAGTGTAGACACAGACCCTTGACTGCAACTGTGGACTTAAAGAACACAATTTCCCAGGTTTGAACACAAAGTCCATTCCCAAGATGAGTCAATTTATTGTTGACAAATTCAGCTGGGGAAAGAGGAAAGGAATGAGGATTAAAAATTTATTTTCTTGATCCTGGTATTGATCAAAGTGATTGTCAGTATAATTTAGGGAAGCCTATTTGAATCTTCCCTTACGCTAAATCACCATCAGTCTTGCAAACTTTTCCTTCCAACAGGTGCTTGTACTGGCCATCAAGATGGGCCTGAAGATCAGCCCATGCAGAAGGTCATTGAATTCAGTGGCTGGATTTCTATGCAGTAATGGGCTGGACACTAAAAAATAATTCCCTTATCCTTCCCTAGCCTTTCAGATTTTTCCTCTTATTATGCTTTTTCCCATTATGAAGATGCTATAAATGCAGGACAGTGTGAGAACCATTTTCCCAGCCTGTTTTAGTCAGAGGGCTCACAATTACTGATGTTTTTCCACAAAGATGTAATAAAATCGGTGACAAAGAATAGAAACAAGTAATGTCATTAATAGAGACTAATAAGATTGTTGTTCTTAACTAATCATATTTTAAGATTGTTTGTGCAAGGATACATAGTCAGAGGGAAAAATAAGACAAGCAAGGATTGTTAGTTATTACAGCAGGCTGCAATAAAGTCTTCTCCAGCCTGAACAACCCTAGCTCTCAGTCTTTCCTCAAAGGAGAGGCTAGTTCTACCAAACTTGCTATTCGGAGTGTATCATCATGATTATTGCTCTTGGACAAAGTTTTGTCTTCACTTTATTCTTTGATCATAAAAGGAGCCAAAGTGCATTGCTTTGGTATTTATTTGCTACTACTCGTGACTTTCTCTGTTGGAAACTTTTGTGGGAAATATAACAAATCAGCAAGAAAATTCGTGCATTCTGTGTCCAAATTATATGTACTTACTCAATGCAAAACAAGATCAAGAAAAAGAAGGGAATTTCTAGACTTTCGTTTTGCCTCTTTCTGATTTGAGATCTTCAAAATCTGCTCCTTGAAGTAATAGGAGAGAGAGCAGTATTTTATTTTCCAGCTCCCAAATGATGAGAATTATGCTACTTCTTCCAAGAAACGTTGTGTCCATAGGAATACTCCCAGCCTCCAGGACCCCTCTGGAATATCATGGTGCATTTACTTTGGCAAGATTCAGAGAAGGTTGTAGCTTAGTGCTCCAACAGCTCTGATACCTGTAAAGTGGTGGGATGCAAAATAATTCCAGCCATGCCCAGAATGTGGGTGTTTTGAAGCCACAGGAGGAATCCTGACATGCCAGAAATATGCCAGGTGTGTATATATATATA
>VZTI01000476.1:770514-784671 GCA_013397865.1 Struthidea cinerea | reverse complement strand
TATATATGCCCATGTGTACACATAGCTACAGGCCTTGCTGATGCTAGATCTTACTGATCTTCCTGATGCTAGGCTCTGACAGAATCTGGGATGTTTTTCCCAAAAGCCTTGTTCCCTAGTAGGTGACCATGCCCCTGAGCACACTGATGCTCTGACAAGCTGAATAATGTCACCCGAGGAAGGAGGGCAGACTGATGAAGCAGGCTTGTAATACAGCTAAAGATAATGCAGGAGAAATACTATTAACCTAAACTCAACCTTCATGTCCAAGCAATTCTTTGGACTGTCTATGAGTCAAGATTTCACACAGATCTGATTATTTCTAAAGTCCCTACTAGACCTGACTAAGCTGGAGTCGTAAATTGTTCTGTGTTTCTTCAGCTAATATTGACCTGCTCTGGTCTACTTTATTTGTGTCATCTTTTGTAATCCAACCACTCTGCCTGAGGTCTGTATGCTCTGGGAAGCTGTTTGTGTCTGGGCCTCAGTAATTCTTTTTCTAGCACCTCTTAGTGCATATTTCCTGCCAGGGTACTTTACTGCAAGATATCTGAAAATAATTGGGTACAAAATAATATGAGTTCCATAGAAGAGTCTGTGCAAAGGCAAAGTACATGTGTTTTAGTATTTAAATGACCAAAATTATTGACCTAATAAACCACTAATGACGTAGGAAGAACAAAAAAAGACTGTGATCCACTTGAAATGTCTCTTTTTTCCACCCACTGTTTTGAGATATACATCTTTCCACACTTCTGAGCTGTCCTTTCATTCAGGACTGACTAAACATAGTATGATTAGTTCCTTTCAGCTCAGAGGATATGTATTTAGCATCCTTTCAGAGGAAAGAAAATAATAAGCACCTCGGACTTTCCAATATTAGCCAGAGAGCACAGAGCATGGTTTGCAAGCACTACTGAGATTGAAAGAGAGTGTAATTTCCAAATGCTCATTTTGGCTTTGCAATTGAAAAAGATTTTTTTGTTATGTTATTCAGTGACATGGGGCTTTTCACAGAGTTTTTTTCTGAGAACATCTTTTGTTTTAACATACTGATTTTAAAAGACACAAGACTTTCTTCATCCTACTGAAGCTCTTTCTTTGTCAGAGTATTTTAAAATAAAGTAAATGTGTACTATAGCCAAGATATTTCAAAATTAATGATGAAATTCTATGTTTACCCATTTTAACCTTGTTTTCTTTCAAGATTTCTATAGAAAATATCAGTGACTGAGGTTTAATAACACATTTGATCTCCTCATTGTTTTTAAAACCAAAAATAATAGATTTCTTGTATCAGATATGGAGCTGATACTGAAACATTTATCTTCAAACTGAGTTTTTTCTGCTTTCTGGTTTCACACTTGATTGCTAAATAGCAGAATTAGAGCACGAGCCTTTATTCCATGGGATATCATTCCTATAATAAATGTTCAAAGTACTTTGGACTTAAACAGAAAGTTTCTTTAAAGGACCCGAGCTAAATAAAGCAGAAGTAACGAGGGGATACAAATGCTCTTTCTCAGTGTTAACTGAAAATAATTAATCATCGGTTAATCAAGATGAAGACTAATTGCAGGGGCTCAGGTTGGAAACACAAGCTAGTTTTATTCTAGAGGAATAATTTTTTTTTTTCTTAGATATATTTTTCTTCATTAGGAAGAAATGACTTCCTAATCTGGGTCCTAATGTGTGTCTTTGACCATTTTTGGTAGAGCAGGGTGGTGCTTTTCAGGAAATGATACCTCAAGGTAGACCTTACTTTACTAATATATGTGAGTCACCTTTTTCCCTGTTGAATATATTCCCCTCTGGACTGGAAACCGCCAGTAAAAGTATAATTGCCAGAGTTGAAGACTCTGGTTCAATCTCCCACCCCTGGGATTAGAGAGGTTAAAGGCACGACAGAATCACCTACTGTTCCCATGGAAACTTTTTTTTGCATAGATGCTTCCAGGCAAATGACAATACTGGTGAACGTTTAAAGAGCAGGATTTCAAATGCCTGTTGGAAATACTTCCCAAATCCTGTTGCTGCCTCAGGGAGAAAAATAGCAATAATAAAATAGTGATATTAGTATTATTAATAATAACAAAGTTCTGAGTAATGCACATTGTCTTTAGTTCAATTTATAAGTGACTTGACATTGGTTTAACTGAATGTCTGGATTAATTTTGGACCAGGTGCTATAATTGCACCTGATCAGGAAAAGGCTAGATGGGTATTTTTTTGGGAGTAGTTTTGGTTGGTTTTCTTTCACTTTTGGTATTTATTTGAAAGTCACTGAAGTGATGCTTTATATCTGGGGACTGAAGCTTGCCATACGTTATTCTGCTAGCCTCCATCAGCCTGAGACAAAGGAAAAGGGGTGTTATTTCCTCCTAAGGTGCGTGTTCCAACATGTGGCATTAGATAACCCTGGTGTCCATCCTCACCATCATTCAGTCCTGCCTGTTATAATTTATACAGCAGTGGTCTCCCTGGGAAAGCTGGAATATGCTTCTAGGCACTAGGCTTCTATGCTTCTAGGATGGAGGATGGAGGGAGCAGAACTTCCTCTGGCCCTGAAGCAGCATCTATTCACCTACAGGTCAGCAGGTGACAATCCCTGAAGAGCAGACTCAGGTCTTTGCAGGAGGTATAAGAAGCATTTCCAGCCTGTTTTCTCAGAAATCCTACACAGCTGGACAAAGGTCCCACACCCTTCGGAGTCAGCAGAAAAAACTTGCTCCTTCCTCATGCTTTGGTGCAGTCCTGCTGCACAGCCTGGGATGAGCACCCAGTGCAGAGCTCC
The DNA here is from genome assembly GCA_013397865.1 of Struthidea cinerea. Taxonomy (NCBI): domain Eukaryota; kingdom Metazoa; phylum Chordata; class Aves; order Passeriformes; family Corcoracidae; genus Struthidea; species Struthidea cinerea. The sequence goes on along the minus strand of VZTI01000476.1, from coordinate 781,877 downwards.
TCCTGCAGCTCCTCATGCTCGTGGCAGGTACAGGGGGCATTATAGCAGCGGCATTTTTTCTTGGCCTTTTCTTTATTGAATTAATCAGTTGGATCTTTTGCAGTGCTTACTGGTTAGCCTTATTAGAGTGACTTCACTGACGCATTACCTTGAATGTCTGGTGTCTTCCTCAAATACCTTGAATACCACAAATTACTTTCCTCCAAGAGTACAAAAGACCACTTTTCACCAGTAATGCACAAAAAAACCCCCCAAAACTCCTACAGTTTTTCCTCTTTTGGAAATACCCCAAAATACAGACAGATAAGCAAATAAAAAATAATAATACTTTAAAAATTTAAATGTTCCTTAAAGCAAGGACAGAATGGGAAAAAAAAGGTGGAGATAAATTTTAGAGAACAGGCATTTATGCAACTCTGGGGCTCCTCCAGTAAAAGCTTTGTCACCTGTAAACTTGGAGCTGATGTCCAAATCCTCATGACCAACCAAAAGGTGACAGAGAAGGCCTCAAAAATAAACAGTGCTAGTTCTCCCTGAAAATTTGTAGCAGCAATGAAAGTTAGAGACAATCTTGTACTGTTTTTCCAAGATATGAAAATATGTAGTTGAATAAGTGCATTTGGTTCTCCCAGTGCTCTTCTGCATTGGTCACTCTAAGTGGCAGAGAAATGAACATTACCAGCTGAAATGCTATCTGTGAAACGGAATCTTGACCAAGCATACATACAAACGTTTGATGTCTGTTTGAAATCACTGCGTTAATGCAGCCCCTGGGCAAAGGTGACAGGCAGTAGAGAAACAAACATACTAATTAGTAATATTTCTATGCAGTAATACAGATAGAACATCATAATTTTTTCCAGCCCTAGAGCCATTCTCTTGCCTTCTAACAATGGTGAAGTCACCTTTCTGTTGTGTCTGACTCGAGGAGAGGTAGCTTATGGCAGGTAGATTAGATGTCAAGGATGTTGTTTTCCAACAGAGATCCCATGGTCTGGCATGCCTCAGAGTTTGGCATTTCTGTTTTAAGGCACCCTTGTCACCCCTGACTACAAACAAATCCATTTGACATCTGGGTGTTCTGTCACCTGCTCTGCTAGAAATGGGTATTGATCTAGAGAAACAAAAACTCGATAACTGACACACAGGAATGAAATTTTTCTCTAATTCTTGATTTAGAATCATAATGAAGCTAAGAAGATTCAAAACTAATATTGTCATCTGTATTTTATCACTTTCATAAAATACATAATAAACTCTGATATATGCTATCTTTTGGAATCACAGTTATTCAAAACTCCTGCCTTTGTAGTAATTTTACTTTAGGAAGTGCTTGGGATTTCCAATACTGTAAAAAGAGTTGATTTTACATTCTATTTTTACACCACTGTTCTTCTAACAGGTTGTCTGCATTAAGAAAAATTTTAAAAATCTGACTAAAGTAGTGAAGTTAAAGAACTTAGTTCCATTGAATAAAAGCTCTCCTTTTTAAACAAAGACGACCACCACTCAAAACCTCTCCCCAAAATAAAAACTTTCCCATGCTATGACTAAATTATTCCATTAAATAATTTATTCCATTAAAATAATCTTCGGTGTTTTCTGAGAAAAATGCATCCCAAGCTTCTATTTCTGAAGATTTGTGGGATTTTGTAATGCCTTTTCAAATTTGTGCTAAATTCTGCATTAGAGTTTGGGCAGGAAGCAGTCAAGGAAAGTAGTGGAAACAGAGCCAGCTAAAGGGAACTAAAAAGATGAATTTAACATCCCTGAGGCCTACAGGTCAGCAACTAAGATGGTTTTCACTGAATGCTACAGTGGCAATTCCCTCTTCAGATACTCTGGGCATTACAGGAACAAGCCCCAGTTCTTGCATCTGAAATGAAGGATCTCAATCCTGACCAGGTGCTCAGATCTGCCACCAGCCCCTGTTCTGTATCCTGCCTGGGAAAGGAGTGCAGCTCAAATCAAGCACCTGGGTGGTACAGTCCTGGGGCACTCAAGGGTTGGAGTACCGTCCATCTGCTGCCTCACTGTTGAAGATGCTGTGTTCTAACTCCTTTTTTGTTCTGTTAAAATGAATTTCTTTCTTCTTAGACTCTCAAAGCAGTCCACAATTTGATATCAGTCAGGAAGAAAAAAACAAGTAATTAATGCCTTACCCAGATCAACATTTGGGCTTTCCTCATTAGCCTTCACCAGACAACAAATTATAAAACAGAATTTTCGGAGCATGATTTTGATGCCTATTAGCAAACCCCTCGGCAGCATGTCTGAATCAGAGAACAGTGTCCTGCCATGTTAACATCTGCGCAAACCCAATCCTTTCCACTCGCTTCAGTGGGGACAGTTTTACACATGAGATTTTCTTTGGGCTGCAGCACTGATTTTGTTGTACTTATCTGAGAGCACACAACAGTTCCTAAAGAGGCAGCAGGGCTATTATTAGCTTTCCATGTCAATACACATGTAATTCTAAATGAATAATAACATTAATCTTATGGCATCAGTAAATCTGATGGCATTAGTAGGACCTAATTTCCAAATTCAGCTTCCTCCTAGCAGATATCACTTGAAATAACTTATATAATTTTTATCTTTTCTATTCATCCCTCTTGCCATGTGTGTATTTTTAGTCTCCTCTTCTTTGGAAAAGGCAAATGAGCTCCATGCACTCACTTTGTAACCTTCCGGACTCTTGATATCCTTGATGGTTTTTGACCTCTCTGAAGCATACACACATAAATATTAGAAATGGAAAGAAACAAGCTCACACATACCTAGGACTCAACATTGTTACAACCTCTCTGCTCATCACCCAAGATAAAGGAACTTTCAGGTTCCTTTATACTCCACTACCTCAAAGATTTATTTAAAAGAAGCTCTGCATGGAGAGAGCTTGGTCTGTGTCACGTTCACCTCTGTAGATGACTGTTCTAGCAAATACTCACCCAAAGGTCAGACTATAAAAGATATCATGCAATAATGCAGTCACAATTTTCAGCCTGCTCGTGTGACATTAATCATGCTTCTATTCCACTGACATTAAACTTCTGTGTTCCTCGTCAGCTATTTCAGAAAAGAAAGCTGCTGAACAGGTAATCAGTGCCTTCTGAAATAACTGTTTTCATTTTAAGCCACAATCCTGACATCCCAGCACAAGACTGAGGAATTGTTTCTGAAGCCAAACAGTACATGACAGTCCAAAAGGGGAACCAACATGTGAGCATCCTGTTTCCAGGTATTTCTTCGTCATTCACAACAAATACTAAGGAGAGGGAAACACTGCAAAAACGTTGGTGCAGAAAAAGGTTCAAAACTTCGTCTTTTACTCACACGGCTTTAATTCCGTCAGAAAGCTTGAGCCGCTGCTTGCACCAGCATGGATTTACAATGATACTCTGCTTCCCCTCTGTGGCAGAGTTTGGTAGCTCACCAGTCACGCAGCAACATAGAAAGGAATGCAGAAGATTTGTACTTCTTATTAAAAGAACATGAATGAGAAAGAAAAAAGAAAGGAAATTAAGGATGATTACCAGAAACAGTTTCAATGGTGTTCATCCTTTCATTACAGTAATTCATTTTTATTTCCACCTTCCACCTGTTTCGGGACTATTTTTGTCACCATAGATTGCAATGCAAGGTATCCTTAAAATCTCCCCGTTAGTGTACTTCCAGACTTGAGTCTCGCAGCTGTGTGGAAGAGGAACGGTGGGGTGGAGGGTTTGCCCTGCGGCTGGGGGCCTTCAGCCCGCCCCATCTTGCACCAGGCACGTGTGGGGCTGAAAGGGACATCACTGCCCTTGTGGCAGCTGACTTGGGCACTGCTGTCCCTGGGTGCCACTGTGGAGCCCAGGAGGGGAGATCCGTGCGACATCCCGCTGCCACATGGCCGTGCCCGCAGGAGGGGACAGCTGGACCCGCGGGGTGGGACAGCCACTCGCAGCTCCCTGCCCTGGTGCGGCAGATGCCCTCCTCTGTAGGCGCTAAAAAGCTGGAAGCGGAGAAATTCTTCAGCCTTTTCTTAATATTCTGTGAGAAGACTGTCTTTCCTATGTAAACTATTTTAAACAAGGTCACAGTTTCATAAACTTCGTGCATGCGCAAGCTGTTATGGCTTCGACTTTGAAAATATTTTGGAATCGGTATCTTAGGACTTGGCCAATCCCCTCGAGGGGTGGATGGCCGAGGAGCCAATTACCTATTGCCACTCAACACACTTTTGCGAGCTATCCTATATAGTAGTCAGAAAATTATTAAAGCACTTCCACTTGTTCATAAGCCGGGACTCTGTGTAGTTTTCTTTATGCGTCTCGGACGTAACAGCAACACTCCTCAGCTTAGTCCTCTGCCAAAGCCGTAAGCAGATGGAAAAAGGAGGCAGCCCCTAGGGTGCTTTCCAGGGTTGATGCTGAAGTGTTTAATAGGAGGTCCAGCCAGGTGTGTCGTTGCCTTTTTGCACAAGGAAACACAACTATGCATTCTCCCAGGAATATGAGTCAATATTTTCCAGGGGCACAGCTAAATCTTTCAAACAACCAACTCTTCTTTATATGGAAATCTCCAACAACCCACAGACAGAAGACAGAGTAAAACCTGATGACCAAAAATACTGTAATTAAGTAGGACCCCAAACAAACAGATTAGCAACAACTGTCTGCTTAATTTTTGTTGTGTGTAGTGTTAAACTTTAGGTAAATAATTGATGTATTTGTGTGACCTCTATTTATTTCTTTTACATGTGAAAAATGGTATTTTAATTTCATTGCTCTCTTCTGGCTCTGACTCTACAATTTTTTTTTTGGGGGGGGGGAGATTCCCTAACATTTATTAAATCATATTTCTTTTATTAATCTGAAAGCATTCCACGTCTCCAGACAATGCATCAACTATATCTTAAAAGCTAATTGTTACACTAGCTCAAGAAAGATAATATATTGGTATTTTTAAGAATGCAAGTATGGAATTAAAAATTAGGCTTTCAAACTATTGCCCAGTGAATCTCTGAAATTTTATTGCCTTTATTACAGTGCTTTATGGAATGGTTTTTGTTGCTATACAGCTCATTTCTTAATTTCTTACTCTTCTGTATTGTCCATTTTCACTTTTTTTTTTTGGTCTTATTTGCACTAGACTCAGTATTTCCAAAATAAGATGTGTTGTTTCATCTGTTATTGCTCACAATTTTCATTTCCTACTGAAATCCCAATGTGGACACATATCTGAACAGGTGGAATGATAACCCGAAAACCAGTCAGGCCGTGGACCTGTCAGACCGGAATGGACCACGTTTGCATTGCCGCTGCAACAGGAGAGGCAGCTGTCATCCTCGGCTGAAGAAATCACTAACTGATGTGAAAGGAGGGGAGAAGAGGCTTGATTTTTATCACTGCATGGTGGGAAATGAGACTGAGAAAGTACAGTGGACACAGTTGTACAGCCTAGCCAGAAATTAGCAAATCTGGGACATTGGAAATACTCTGGTTTATGATCTCTTAACTAAAAGGTGATATTTTGGGACATTCCTGGCTGCTCTTCTATGCTGAAGTTCCTTTCTGGACTGACCTATATATAAGGAGTTGGTCAGGATGGTGTTCTGCACACTCATATATGGATGGATTTAAAAGTAGCACTTAAAATTGACTGTCACAGGGCAGAGGAATAAAGATTTGAGCTCATCAGCAATAGTAAAATGTAGAAAATACTCTGATGGAATTGGGCACCCTCAATATTGCAGAGTTGGGAGAGGTGAACAGGAAACTATTACTGATTGTACTGGGTAGCAAACTTGCCCAAAATCACAAAGCAGGGGCATGAATTTGAATCTCTAGAACTGCAACTCACGGTGCTCATGTTTTGATTTCTCTATGAAAATCAGAATTTTGGTCAGTACCCAGGATCATACCAGTGTTACAGTTGAAGCTGAGAGAGAAGGGGCAGTCCAGGCTTCTTTCTCTGATCCTTCTGGCACCAATGCTGCCATATCACAATACAAATCTTGGAACAACAGGAACAACAACTGTTCAAGGAGCGGACAGCCAGCCTGGGATTTTTCCAAAGCACCACTGTGTGAGGGCTGCAGAAGCCTCCTCACGCAAGCATCTTCCATAAGTCTTTTTATGAGACTAGTCATGAAGCCATAAAAATGATCCATGGTCCTTTCCTAATTTTAGTATATTGAACTCTGCTGTCAAGCAATATGAAGGTGAAACGTTTTCCAAAACTGGCATAACACAGGTGCCAGAATACACATTGCTTCTTCACCTCACTGGAAATAGAAAACTAATACGATCGTACAACTGCATTTCAGGAGCTATGAGCACAAAGTGGCAGTGGGTCAGAGTCGTGCTGGCAGTTTTGTGTCAAGCAAGTGCAATTCAGCTGCTGCCTTCTGCATCCTCCTTCTGAGTGACTGCCTAGCTCAGATCCGAAATATTTCCCTATTTTTTTGCCAGGTGAGTTGTTGTGTTGTCTTAGAGAGATTAAACAGCTCTGCACAGGGTCAGGAGGGTGCTCAAGGCAGCAAGAAGCCAGAGAAGGGCAGTAGCAGCAGATGTTGTCAGATGGGTTTGTTCTGCTGTGACGATAATCCACAGCAGAGGAGTGCCTGATACCAAGGTTAGAGTGAGGAATGGAGCGGAAGAGAGGTAACGAGTGAAAAGAGGGGGTCTGATACCATCTTTTCCTCTATGTGGCTAGGAGCTGACCTGAAGCATTTGGAGGTATCTCCGAGGACAGTTTCCTGGAGGTTTTCTCTGTTACATCTGCCTGATAGAAATGGAGAGAGAAAAAATGGAGCAAATAAGCCTGTGAACATCAGCCTTGCAGCCTCTCAGCTGCAGGGACGTTTTCCTTCTCAAGCCTGTGCCTGAACAACTGGAGCTATTCTGCCCAGGACATATTTTCTACACTACACAAAAAGGTCTACTAAATGTCATTCTTTTCCACTAAGAAACAGCTGAATTTGGAAATAATCCCAGTTTTGCCTGTTCTCCTTTCTCACTGATTTGTTTGCCCTGCTTGACTTGGCTTAGCTACCGTTTATGGAAGTAACTCAGTGCTGCAGAGACTCTTCACTAGAGGGTTTATCTCTGAAAGAGGCCGAAGTCCGTGTATACTGATCCTTGCCATGTTTTTAGGAACAGTTTAAATAACTGATGAGAAATTAGCGATAAAAAATATCAGCAAACAAGGCAAATAATTGCCCTAGTTTGGACAAATTTGGAGGAAAACATCTTCTGATAGAAGTTAGGTTGCAACTACTCCTTTCTTCCTAGGTTCGGGAAAAAAAAAATTTCCTCGAAGGAAAGTGAAAGAGATAAAAGCTATTTATTTAGCAAACACACAGGTGGGGAATAATAATGCTAAATAATGAGATCTCTCTCTCTGTGGAGAGAAAACCTGGGAAGATTTCAGAGTCCTTCTGTAGGTGCGGTCTCTCCTCCTCAGAGCTGGTCGGCGAGGGCCCACCCCACCAGGCCTCCGGAAAAAAATTCTCCTGATGTGTTCAGATGTTGTTGAAACAGTTCAGAAGAGGAGAACAAAAAAAACCAAAATCCCAGGAAAACAAAGTTCAACTCTCCTTCTCTCGTTGGAAAAAGAAGAGCCGAAAAACCAAAATTGGCTGAGGGGGAAAAAAACCCCAAGGGTACCGCAGAAGCCGAGGAGCGTATCTCCGTGTCCTTCAAACAACTGCTTTGAAAAGTTTTTTGTTTTTGGTTTTTTTTTTCTGTCCCTCTCAGGCTCAGTTTAAAGACACAGAAAAGATTGGTAGGCATAGAGCAGCGATAGGGGATACCCATCATAAAGTCACCCCAAGACAATAATAATCCAGAAAAAAAAAATCACTAGATCTAAAAAGTCCACTAAAAAGTCCTAGAATTCAGTTTTGTTTCAGACCTCTTTTTGCGTTGCATTAAATGAGAGCTGTCTACTTCCACAGCCACCCTCTGATCATCTGACAGGATGTGCAGAAATGCTGAACGCTCACAGCTTTTGAGGAGCCTGAAGGAGGCAGTGAGACCCATGTGGTAACTATGTGAAATCTTCTGTAATACTAGGGGATCCAAAAGTCCTGCCAGAGGGCTTTCCCCACAACTATTCGGAAAATTTTAATCTTAATCTCACGTGCTCAAGAAATGTTGAGAGGAAGGGATTTCTAGAGGTCAGTAGTGCAACCATCCCAGGGGTTGCTCAAACATGATTGTCACCAGCTCTAGATCTGGTTTATAGTTTTGTCTAGCCTGATGTTGAAAACGTCCCAGTCTGGAAACTCCACAACCCCATCCTTCTCTCACAGAGAAGATTTTGCAAAAGTCTTTTGTTGTACCATCTGCAACTGCCAAGAAGGGTGTAACCCTGATACCTCTGTAGATATGCTTCAAGATGCTATTAAATTGCCTCTTGGCTTTCTCTTCTCCCTGCTATAAGCCCAAGTAACAGTAATAACAACAAGGACAGATGTAATTTTTTAATAGACATAATTTCTTTTGATCTACTGGCCATGATACACCTTGTATGTGCTTTGCCTTGCTTTGCAATGAGACGGTGATCCTGGCTCATATTATGGTGTCCACCACGAGCTTACTTTTCTGTAAAAAGGATCATTCTTTCACCTCACCAGAAAAAAAGAAAAGCATTGGAACATCAGTTTTTTTGACACTTCTCCTTAGAACTTATTGTGTGACTGTGTGATCCCTTAGCACTCTCAAAAAGACTAAATTGCAACAGGAAAAATGTAGGTAAATCTTAACCTCATTGCCAGGCCAAGACAAGGAGCTTAGCAAGATTGACATAAGTATAAATTCATGCTCATTTTTAAAGTTGTCATTATTCTGCATTCTAAAAGAAATTTTCTAAATGTTATTTGAAATTTTCTAAATGTTATTTAAAATTTTCTAAATCAAAATGGAGAGAGGAGAGAACAAATTGCTCTATGAGCTCACAAGCCAAGTCTGTCCCAGACTCCAGACATACAGCCCAAAGAGGAAAAGTTGCTAATTTTCTACAATTTAGCCCTTTCAGTGCAAAGTGGAGGACACTCTGTACCTCTAGATAAATGCACTCTTGCTTCCACTGACATCTTCTACTGTCTATAGCAGAGGAGCTGAAAGTTCCTTGAACTGCTCAAATTCACCTAACAACAGCGCAATCCTCTCCTAGTTAACCTCCCAGCACAAGTTCCTGCTTACTAGGATGCAGTCATGTACCATGAACTGAGAAGGAAAGAAAGGAAGTGGCAATTTGGAAAGGTTTCGATTTTTAGATCAGATATAAATCATTTAATGCCTTATAACAAGAGAGAAATTGAAAACAGATTTTGTCTTCAAATCTGCTTCCAGCATTGTAGAAATTGTTCCACAGACTTGTTCCTTTTCCTTTTTATGCACAAAGTATTTGGAGCCAACCAAGGGGTCTAAGAGAAAATAGAAAAGCAGCATTGTCTCTGAAGTTTCAGATGTCTAACAGCTTTATTGATAAAAACTGGTCAGAAATATACCTACTCTAACATCCACACAACAAAGGGAAGTTCAAAAGTTACTCTTGCCAAAAACAGTCATACATCTGAGACAACAACTAGAACTTCATGATTTAGTTTTCCTTTAAATTCCCATCCTGAGTTTTCTTATGAGGGAGTTCTGTGGGAATTCACCCTGAAAGGGTTTTCAAAGCACTCAAGTATTTGCAGTTTTGATTAAGGACTCACAAACCCTTCCACTGTAGTAATCAGCTGAATAATGCAGTTTAGATTTAAGTCAAACCCCACCATAAAAAATGCTTTGGAGAGTCTTCAAGACATGAAAAACTCCTGAGATAAAACTACTGTCACCTCTGTAAATATCAAGGGTTTCTGCTTAGGGCTACAAGGAGGAAACAGAGTCTGAGTCCACCTCATGCCCTTACAGATAGGACGATCTGAATTTCTACCTAAAGTAATACAGTTATGCCCTTTGGCTAACACTCCAAATTTTTAGGGGAAAATGGCTATATTGAAGCAGCAGGAAACACATGTAATTCATCATCTGAAGAGCCTCAGATGTTCTGGCCACTCTGCAACTAAGGGCACCATAATGGTGACGTAGGAGAAGGATTTCTACAATGAACCACTTAAAACAAGAAGCATGTGATCATATTGATCTGAGGTAGTCCCTTGACGTTTTTATTCCACACTTGTGAAGGTTGAAGTGTTAACAAAAGGCACAGAATATGATATTTGTAATATTGCTCAGATCTCTGTCTTTGAAAATGTAAAGAAAATCCCAAATCCCTTGATGGCTTAAAAAGGGAGGACACAGGAACAGTCTGTTACTGTCAAGAATTTTAATATTCAGTATAATGAAATAAAAGGTTCTTCCATTAAGAGAAAAATATTTCTAGAGATGTTGAAAAGACTGCTCTGCTGATCCTGAAAATCTTTTCTTACATTATTTGTCCCATTTTTTAATACTGTCACTCACAAACTAGGGCATGGCAGACAAATACAGATGAGGGGGTTCTCCAACACTGAAAACATCTTTGAAGCATTAATTGTTCATTAGCATTTCAAGCAAACTCCCTGTGCTTTGTCTGTTAGGCATTTACAATATAATACCAAAATATTGAAGCATAAAAGAATGAACTTTGTATTTTTAATTAATTTCGGTCTTAAATGGATGTTAGTTCATAAAAAACCACAACAAACAAAAGAACAAAAAACCACAAACCAAACCAAAACCTAAGTAACTCATCTAAGCAATTTTCCCATTTTCACTTAAAAGTAAGATTTATTAAATACCGGTGATGGAAATTTTCTTCTTGGCTGTCAATATGTCATCACCATGATTTTTCGTGTCATTTTGATATGAAATTTTCAGACTAAATATTTGATTTGCGTGACCTTTGACACTTGGAACATTTGAGTTCCCCACATCATCCTTCTAAGTTGGAGAAGTATGGAATGGATGGTGGAAGTGTTCAGTGGATGAGGAATTGGCTGGATGGTCCCATCCAGAGGGCAGAAGTCAGATGGAGCCTGGTGATGAGTGATGTCCCTCGGGGGCCCACATCGAGACCAGTGCTGTTCAATACCTTCATCAGTGGCACAGTGGGGTTGACTGCACCCTCAGCAAGTTTGCAGATGACCTTGCCTCTGATGACCCCAGTCAATGCATGAGACAATGAACCACCACCCTCAGCCCACGCCCACAGACACACAGCAAAAGTCAGCCAAGTCCTGAAGCAGAGACACTGCACGGCAGAAAGTACCTGTGATGAACATGGACCAAGAAAGACTCAGTGATTCAAAGCATTTCAATTTGTAGTGAGGAGAGCTGCTCAGACAGCACTTCCTCTCCTCTCCTCTCCTCTCCTCTCCTCTCCTCTCC
>VZTI01000476.1:684188-770013 GCA_013397865.1 Struthidea cinerea | reverse complement strand
CCTCCTTTGTTTTCTTAATTCCCTTTCATCTCCCAAAGTAGCTAGGGAACTTCATTTTCACATTTTAAGTATTGCACTTAAATATGCAGCTATGTATAATTAACAGAAGGAATTACTTGCACACATAAATGACAACTCCCAAATTACCTCTCTGTTTAAAATTAGGATCTTTCCCCAGCTCTTTCTTCTGCTGTTATTGTTAGACTTTCTGGTAGCTGTACCATCCCCCTGGCAGGCAAAGACACATTTACATTGGCTTTCACCAGGGGAGCAACAATCCCTGCAGGAGAATGAAGTTTGCGTCGCAGCAAGTGGATGTTTTTCAGAGCTACTCCTCTCTCTCATCTTGCCTCAGGTTTGACTAAGTGAGAGTCTGTGGGGAACAAGGCACACCTGCTTTAGCTGGGCAGCTGGAGCATGGGGCACACGGACCTTTCTTTTTTGCTCTGTTCCACAGGCCTGGAGGTGACAGTCACTAGAAGTCCTTGCGGTGCAAATTAAAGGCAATGCAAAGCAATAATATCACATTTTAAATGGAAGACAATAGTGGAGGAAAGCACAGCTAGCTTTCTGCAAAAGGCTGAAAGAGAAAATTACTTCTTTTTTTTTGCTACATATGGGAAATGAACACAAAGGACAACAATGCCAGTGGCAGAGATAAGAAAAATAAACTCCAAACAACTTCAGTAGCAAGAAGCTGATAAAATTATAGTGTGCTTACTAATATTAATGTGTTCTTGCTGGCACAATAGCCCAAAAGAGCCTGGGAATGTATGATGGAGCTGCTTCAAGATGTAACATTTCCAGATAACGATGGTTACAATTGCTCTCATGTGCAAGAAAGGCCAAAAAAGAAACCTGTTCTTTGCTATCTCGAAGGAAGATCTAATTGTATCAATTGTGCCCTCTTAGCTGAAGTCACGTCTCAAGTGAGGAAAAAAAAAGGTGAAAGACTTTTTTGTGTAAAAAATGAAACAGCCATGTAAATTCATAGCCCCCGAGATCTTTTTGGCTCTTCAGGGTATTTATGAAAAGACAGAGCCCTCTACTGGCCTCTGCTCCCCCCTGTTCCAAGTCCTTTAGAGATCCCAGTGTCAACACTAAAAGCTTTTCTGCCATACGTAGTGTTCTTGGTCTAAATCTAACAGGATGGAGTGCAATTTGGGTTCCAAAAGCCATTGTCACACCTGCATAAAACTATTTTTGTAAGAGAAGATTAGGATCTTATCAGAATAGCAAGGAGATCGGGGTTAGTTCGGCTCAGTTTCAGTAGAAAATGTTATATACGAGAAATACTTTATTTCTGCTAAAATAAACTAAAATCTTTACTGCTGATACAAATATTTCCAACAGGTTCAGGTATTAAGATTCCAGAATATTATGGGAAGCAGGTTAAAGCACTTGCCTTTCCCCTAGTACAGATTTCATATATTTTTTATCCGCTTTATTTATTTTAGTTGAACACTATCCCCTTGCAGAAGCAGAACGCGCACGATGTTATTGGCCCTCTGCAATACAAACACCCTATACCCCCCCAGCCCGGGTGGAATTCAGCTGAGAGGACTGCAAACTTGACACATCTTTATTTCTACAATGAATACATCCCCTTGGAAGAAAAATGAGCAATTTTAAAGTGTAAAAGCCAAATCGGTATAGTTTCACCTCTGTGGGTACCCTAAGAGAATTATTATCTCTTAGCACAATGCTTGTTGTGCTTTTCATTTAGATCACAGCACTTAATTTGGAAGAATTCCCATAATTTGGAATCATTTTATTTAAGATATATGACAAGTAAAGGGCCTACAGCAGAGATGATGGGAAGCCACTCTATTTTGTCTGCCCTGATTGCAAAGCATTCCCACAGCCCCTTCCCAGCTGCCTGACTGCACAACCTCTGCTTCAGTACCCACTGCTGGTGCCAGGTCAAACTTCCATTCTCTGCAGCAGAAGTTCAGCCCTTTGTCTGGGGATCAGAAATCCTCTTTAACTGACAGACTCCTAGAACCCCTTTAAGCAACTGAGTTAGGGCCCAGACCAAGTTAAAACAGTGCCGTGCAGCATTATCCTGAAAAATAGTTTAATTATTGTAGCAATACAAATGAAACGACATTTGGAGCAGGGGGGCTTTTAGCAACTGAAAAGCCTTCAGCTCAGCTGGTTAGAGCACAGTTCTGCAAATGATGCCAAGGTTGTGGGTCTGATCCCAGTATGGGCCATTCACTTAAGAGTTGGACTCAGTGATCTTTTTGGGTCCCTCCCAGCTCAGAATATTCTGTGACTAGACTTAGTGCGCAGGATGCCAGTGTGCCAACAGATGAGAAGTCTACTCAGGAGAGTCTTACTACTGTACAAAGAAAGAAATAGACAAGCGGCTGTCAGGCATGCACAACATAAAACTAAACTTACTGCATTTTTAACAAGCTTAGCTCACATTTGTGAATTGCTTATGGACAGCATGATTGTCTGAAGAGAATAAACAAAACCAAGAAGGTGTGGACACACACAAGAAGCTGACCCAACAGACAAACGGGGGCCATAAATTTGGTTTATGTTGTTGAGGAGCAGGATGCCACCATGGGCTGTATAGTTTTTGTACAGTGCTACACGTTACCTTTCACACTGCTCTAAATAATGAAACCTGCGAAACTCTGGCCCTGGGACAGGACATGATCGATCAGGTGTGACAAAGGCACGTTTGAGAGCCTCATGTAAATGGCTGACAGCAAAGAGCACACATTCGCCTCTAACTGGACCATTCGGGCTTCCCAAAGCCCACAATTGTTCTCAACAAGCCATGTACCACATGCACACAGACATGCACTTACTCGCTTTGCAAGATGGGAAGAATCCTTCCTCCTCTGGTTTGCATCTCCTCTGAAGATGCGTTTTGGAGCACCGCAACAGACTCCAAATTCCTTGTCTTGCTAGATCACAGACAATCAAGGGTTTTCAGAAGACCTGTGTACAACTCTGTGGCATGTGTTGCCGAAGTCCAGGATGACAGACAATTTCATTGTATACCCAGCCTTGCACACATCAGCAGGCATGAGAAGAAACATATTTGAACCTGCATCCAAGAACAGCCCAAAATGCCATATTGATACGGGACATTAAAGGATCTTTCAACTTGTTCCATGGTTTCACTTATGAAGAGTGGGAAATTAATAGAATAAGGGCAAATAATGGTACAGTTACCACCCTGCTGCTACTATTCTCATGGAAACAAGAGACTTGAGCAGAATGAAGTAACATACTTAGGAAGAGATGTGGAGATGATGTTGGAAGGAAAACTTCAGATCCAAAGAGCAATACTATCCGGGGGATTTCTAAGTACTTACTTTCACAAACTGACCAACTTTCACAGCAACACAGGTATGAAAACAAATCCAGAGATCTTGAACTATATTTATCATAAACTTGGCTGGATTTATCAATAACTACTCAGGCAGGAAGTCTCACACACCTGATGGGCAGAGCACAACTGAAGCAACATGACATGAATTACTGTAAAAAAAAATAGTATCTGGAGCACAAAGAAAAAATAAATACCCTCCAGAAAGACAAAATATAGAAAAACACCCTCAGAGATCAGTATTTTCAGAGAATTTATTCATAGAATTGTTATTTCAATTTGGCACACAATTGGAAAATGCTAATACAATTTGGTGGGATAACAGGAAAAATGCTGGAGTGCTGCTGATCCTTTGGAGAGAAAAAATGAAATGTGAGTTACAAATAAGGAACAACTGGGGTAGAAAATGTTACCTGAAAGTGGGCTCTATCAGCTGTAGACTATAAAAAAAAATCTGAAAGACTTAGAACCTCGAGACACTGGGATGATGTTTCCAAATGTAGACTGAAGCTGTCAGAGGCAACTTTAACACAACCCAGGTTGTTTGCTCTATTGAAAGAAGTTGAGCTTTTCAGAATTTAGCTTAATTTACTGTTCCTGTTTTATCTGGCTTGGTTCTGCTCACACTGAGTTCAGTGGGAATACTGGTATTGAGTTCAACAAAATGAGGCCTTTCACAGAGGGCCAGTGCAGCCTCTTTCATAAGCAATGAAGTTCTGCACCCAGAGGGGCCACAAATGCCAAATGCTACTGAAAAACCATTTTCTCCTTCTTTTTGGGTGTTTACATTCTCCTTAGTCCACCTGCATCTCTTCTGTATGTTCAGTGCCCCTAATTGCATTAACTTCTCCATGTCCCAATTATTTTGTTGGCAACTGTTGCACTTCTGGTAGGATCAGTCAGTACCTTAGACCTTAGTCCTAAACATTAACAGCTTCAGGATAAATTGGATAGTTGACTGCTGGGGCCCTCTCATTATGGGACTGTCTTCACCTCTGATCTCTTATTTTTCTTGTCCACATCGACTAAGAAAGGATCAAGGATCAGAAGGGAACAGAGGGGAAGAGCAAGGAGGGAAAAGTGGCCACTAATTACTCGCTCCAGAGGGAGCCTCAGAAGGAAACTGGATGAGCACTTCTCACAGAAGAGCTGAAAGAGCTGGTGTGGCATCTGAAAACCACAACATATAAGGCTTCAACAGCTTCTCAGTATGAAACGTGGGTGCATGACCTGCTTGTGGGGTGGGAAGACACAGCAGGTACTAGGACATCACTGCAAGAGCTGCCATACAGAAGATGTGGTTCACAATTCAAGCAATTGAGTCCTTGGAGTTACCACATTCTTGTCTCCAAGTTACATTACAGTGAAGTGGCTATAGTGCTGTTTTATCATTGAGGATAGAAGATTAGAAAATAAGACTATCAATGATGTTTTGGCAAAATCAAATCTGTAACTGTTTGTGTGAAGGGCCTAAACCACTAAAACACTGAAGAGAGGCTCAGCATGAGTGGCCTGACAGAAAACCATCCATTCAGGTTCGCCTTGGTTAGAGGCAGTCCTTCCTGCCCTCCTCCTGCTTGGGCTTAAAATCCCACAGCCATTTATTTGTGGTCCATTGAATCTTATCTGTATCATTATCTAACCCCTGAAAGACAAGAGAAATTAAACAATCGATGCAATTTAAAAATAAAGAAACAGAAGTAAGTGTCCTCTGTTGTAACTTTTCCAGCACAGCCATCTGCTTCTTTCCACTGCTCTAGTTTGCTTCAGAAAACAGATCTACGAAGAGGCTGGCCATAACTGGGGAGGCAGTAGCCTAGAAAAGCAGTTTTCTATGAGAGAAACTGCTGCTGGAATGACATCCACGAGACAATGAAGCAGCCATTCTCTGCTGGCACAACACAGCAGAGGCCCAGAGCAACACTTGGTCACTTCTCACCGCACAGTTCTTGGGACATGTGGACTCCTTGTTTTACACATTAAATCAGAAGTATACAATACTGCACCGCTGTTTAACAACTCCAACAGATAACAGGATACTACAAAGACATCGGAATACACTTATTTATAAACAAAAAAGCAGAGATGAACTCCAGTACTGACTCCTCTCCCCACCCCTGATCTTCAGCCACTGGCCATTAAATAAACCAAACCAAACCAAACCAAACCAAACCAAACCAAACCAAACCAACAACAACAAAAAACCCCAAAACCAAACCTTTTCTCACACCTGCAGCCAGTTAGAACATCTGCCCCCTCTAACAACCATGAAGTAAAAGTAAATGTATGGAAAAATATTGCTAGATGATTTTGCAGCTTGACCTATATGGTTAATTCACTATCCAAGTAAGCCCTATCTGCTAAGTATTTTCATTATCATTACATGCTCTGTAGATCAGAACAAACAGCTCTTAAATCCATCTGTAAAAGTCTGGCAAACAGGGTAATCTCAAAACCAGTTAAATACAATATTCAACCCATTTATTTCTGTGTCCATTTATTTAGAAAAGATTCATTCAAGGAATGAAAGCTAGGACTCTTGGTACAGTACCAGGTATTATCTATGCTACCATACACTCTTTTTAGCAGAATGAAAAAGAGAAAATACATACAGTTTTAGAATAATTTCACTTGCAACTACCTTCATCATAATAGCCACTCAAAAAAATCCACCATTGGAAAACCAATGCTAAAATAATGCATTCTCTTAATTCCTTTATTTGGAGCTAGAATGATACCACTTTTTTTTTTTTAATTAAAATCTTTAAAAAATATATACTTTTGTAGGACCCACCTACAACATGCATTTAAGTAGCATCTCTAAAAATGGTGTGTGATAGCTTTATGTGGAAAAGGCTAAGATGTAAAGAACACTGTTGTAGCCCAGCAGCGAGATGTGGGTATGGTATGATTTCCTACCCGTCTGGGCATAAGGTTAAGTCACATCCACACTGATGAGACCAAACAAATATTTAAGCCAGAATAGCAGAACGTTTTAGAATGGAGTGTAAACACAGTCAAAGAAATGATATACCGAGTGTTAACACTGCACAAACAAACAGAGTGCACTGGGACGTGTGCACTAAGCAAGCACTTGTGAATACTTGCTGGTCTGCATAAGAGTTACGTTTATTGCAAAATGACATCTGAAACTGGTATTCACCAGCTGCTCACCTATTCTCACACCAAAGCAGCTGCTCTTTAAATTACACCAGGAGACCACAAGCACTACCTTAGCCCTCAACTGTGGGAAAGCACTATGAGCTCAGGCTCTACAAGTAATTAACTGGGCACCACACTCTCACCTCTTCCTCAGTTTCATCAGGAGCAAGATGAGGCCAATAATGGTCTCCTGTGAAAGGTACTGAACACTGTGATCCATTGCAACAAAGCAATTCAGGATATTAATGTGTCTAAACAAGCACAAGCCTTCCTAATGGAAGGCTAGGCATTTTAGCCAGCATGAGGGAGGAAGGATAAGAGGGCTTTTCCTAAGGTACCTTGTTTTCCTAAGAAAAAATAACTTATGAAAATACTTTTGTTCACTACTCTATGCCTTCAACTAAGATACAAGTAAGCCCTTGTACATTACATAATATTTTTCATTTCCCATAAAGAAAGTCTGATCACAGCTTATGCAAGGAAGTGATCGAAGCATTCCCCAAAATAAAAACAGTCCAATTTTCATGAAGTATGTTTACATAGGATTTCAAGCTGGTTCTAAAACCACAACTTGCCACACATTTTATCTTAATTGCCCATTTAAGTATTGTGCATTTGATCTCTGTGACACAACCAGGTTTTTATACTAAGCTAACTATGGCTATTTCTCATATTTAAATTTTTATGCATATTCTTTAACAAATAAACATAAGCAGAGCTTTCTTTTAAAAAAATTAGCCTTTAAGACATTTAAATCAGCTTCAAAAAACTGCAGACTTCTTGTAAAATATTACTAAAACCTTGATAAATGTTTTTTCTATTTTTCACTGAAGTTTGGAAGCTCAACAAGTTTTTGAAATAGATCAGATCCTTTTTAAAAAGGGCATGATCACTTATTTGTCATAGCATATAGCATTTATGACATTTAAGAACTGAAAGTTAAACTGCTTTGTGTATTATCTACATGTGTAAAAGTTATTTTCCAAGAGCAGCAAGAGTGTCTATGTTGGAAAAGAAGTTCTCCAAAAACTGCCTGCACCAAGAGGCTCATAGGACTAAGCTTCAGTCTCCTTTGCCAGTGAGTTTAAGAAGTAAAAGTCTGTATCTGTAGTTATGCAACATCTGGGCGGTCTTTTGGAAATGTGAACTCCAGCTAGAAGTTGAAAGCAGTATCTAAACATTCTCCACTACTGACCTAAGGAGAAAAACCTCTTTTGAATCAGAACAGCAGTTCTCATTAACAGTATGAAAGAAGTTAAAATTAAAGAATTAAGAGTTTGGATCAAGCAGCCTAAGACTACACTGAATAAACTTTGAACAGAAAACATCTTATAGTAACTAAAAATTTTAGCATTCTTGAGGACAGACGGGCAGCTTGTCTTCTGATAATTCAAATAACAGGTATATTTGAACCTTCTGAAACCCTTCAGGGGATGCAGAGAACAACAATGCAGATGGTTACATGTTTGGAGATAGAAGTACAACAAATTGTCATTTGATATCAAAGGACCTGCATTCTGTTCTGTACGTACTGGATTGCAAAGAACATTTTTCAGTAAAGTTTTGCAGACCCTGCTGTACTTCAAGTGCCACATGTTCTTCAAACTTGCTTAAAAAGATTCAAATTCAAATGGTCTCTCTCTCTCTGTAAATTACCACAAACCAAATAAGCACAAGCTGTTTGGAATGGCTGAAGAGCTTTCTGCAGAAAAGAGTGTGCCGCAAGCTCAAACGACAAAGCTATTCCTGGGGTTGTAGAAAAATTGCTGGTTTATATCTTGTGCTGGAAATGGAAATAACCAGTCAGATTACTATTTCTGTTAAACTCATTCCCTCTGTCCAACAGAAAGAAAACCCAAACAAACAAAATAACTGAAGGTGCTGAAGGAAGAGACTGCTTCTATAGGCACAAACACCACATGATGAACAAGCATTAGAGAAAAATCTAGCATGCATCTTCAACACTGTTTGCAGAAATCAAGGACAAGAAGTAACTGCTAAAAACTATACAAGGAAACGCTGCCTTCTTTTAAAAAGGTACAAGGAAATAATTACACTGATTAATAAAACACCGATATTCACAACCCACCTGAACTAAAACTGGTTTACATCTTCAGGAAAGAAGTCAAAATAATACAGAATATTTTTTCTCTTAAAAAGCAGAAAGAGTGCCACACTGTCAAAGATAATCTGTTGCTGCATATAGATTTGAATCAACCTTCTTGTGCTTTCCATTCAGGGGATACGAAACACGAGGTCATGATTCCTGATAAACTGTTTACAGTTATCAGATGCCTATATAAATCAAGTTTTTCTTCCTACCTAATTTATTATGGAATCGCTAAAACTACAGTAAGATGTAAAAGATTTCAAGAGACTCCTGTGAGAAATACTTAAGTTATTTTATGAAAAAATTTGGATTTTTCTTTAGTTTACCTATATTCACCAATATATATGGTAAATACACCTTGAGTATAAGAACTGCATGAAAACAGTCTGGAAAAAAATATAACATGGAAACTGATGTGTGAGACCATTGGTCCCCTTCCTACTTCTGATTATTATTATTATTATTTTATTCTTTTTAAATACCACCACTGACAAAACCCAATGCAAAATATAGTCCCCAAACCCACACCAAACTGCTTTGCTTTGCTGTGCATCTTTTCCGGCAGGTTTTCACACCTGCTTCTTCAGGCAGAGCATCTGGAGGCTACAAAAGCACAACTTGTACTTCTCCATCAGTCATGTTTATTTGTGTGACCTTTTTTCCAGATCTGGAAGTTTTTCAATTAGTGCTTTATGGTTCATGTTGATACTGGCTATAAGTCCTCCTTCATTGCCATCTGAGCCAGTGTAACTAATTTCTTCACCAGTCAGGGTAGTCATATGGCCACCCAACGCTCTCAACACTGCATTTCCAGCACATATGTCCCATTTCTTAATGTAGGTGACATGAATATATACATCAGCTTCTTCTTGATTCTTTTCAGGCACGTCAAGGAGGGCCAACACTTTATAACCTAGAAGAAATGGGCAGAGGTAAAAAAAAGAAATTAAACCAAGCTTTCCCGTTGAAACACATTAAAAGAACAAGACCAGAAACTCAAATATAGTTCTGCTCTTATGTTTATTCACTCATTTCTCAATCCCTGTATCATGCTCAAGTCTATCTTTTTCTCCCTGGCTTTTTATTACAGTACAAGGAAGATGTATACACCACTCTTTAATAAAGCAAGGCAGCCCAGGCCATCCTCCTTTATTATTCATTATGCAGCAAAAAGTAATTGCTCAAAAGTATTCTTTCTTTTATGGATTTTTTTTCAATTTTTCAACTCTTTGACCAATATTCTTGTTTCACTTATCTGTTTATTTCATTATCTTCTTAAACAGAGTCAAGCCCTGGACAAGAGCTGCTATAATTAGTTACACTTTCACTTTCTTTGTCATTTAGATTCATTATCTAAAGAAGCAATGCAAGACCTTCTTGACTAACAAATCTGTAAGGGAGCTCTGGCTTTTTTGTATAAAAGACACAAAAGGATACCTTTCTGTAAAAATAAAATTTGGCACGGCTTTTCTGGGACTTGAAAACTTCTGTTGCTTTACACTAGTGCCTCACATTTACATTCTGTCAGTAACATGCACGAAGACATCGCATAAGTAAAAAGTATTCTAAAACTTCCTTCAGTGAGTATGAGGCAGATAAAAATGGGCTTTAGTGACACTAATTTTCTCTTCTGTCATAAATGCAATAAATAGTACCAAACTTTAACGCCTTTTTCCTTAATTTTTTTTTTAATCAACCATACTAAAAGCTAACTAACAACCAACAGATTCTCTTCCATGATTCTGCCTGTGGTCACACAACCCTTTTTCTCCCACTGAGGCATCAGTGCCTTCACTGAACATACATCAGTGTGCTTCAATGAAAGGACCACAACAACATTGCTGGCCCAGGCTTAGATCCAGGAACATACTGACTTGTGAACAGCCTGAGGTCTGAACCAAGTTTGCATGCAGGTTCCTAAACACAGGAAAAACTGTGTCCCTAGTGTCAAATGCTTGCTTCCAGTGATGTGAAGATCAAAAGGTAAGAGGAAAAAGAGGAGGCACCACACTTACATCCTTCTGCCTAGTAACAGCTACACCATTAAAACATTCAGAAGAAATAAACAGGATAGGATGCTTAAAGAACCAAACCTGCTCCACCAGCGGGGATTATCACAGTTTTATTTCCAAATGTCTGTCGTGCAACCTGCTCAACTTTTCCTGCATGGGAGCGGGACACAATAATCCTTGGAGTCTTCTCATTGTAGGAGGAACGAGCTTTTACATTTGACCCACCATCCACCATTGCCCAAGCTACAAGAGAAACAAAAATTCTGCTAAGATTTACAAAAAACAATCTCTGTTAAGTGTGAAGATAAAAGGGTACTTATCTAAGAATATGTAATTGATACCTCTGACTTAGTATCTCTCACTACTGTAACAGAGAAGGTTAGGGCTGACAGAGGATGCGGTGCATACCCACACGTGCACACAAGGGAAGACAAACAGGCCACGCACGCATTGGTGCATATGGCATTATCCCAAGCCTGACTCTTCTTGTGTGATACTTCCAAAAAACAAGAGTAAAGAGGGAAAAATCCCAAGTAGTTAATATTTAGAACTTGCAATTGGAAACCTTTTAACCAAAGTTAAAAGGATGGCTCCTAGTCAGAAATTTCCTCGAACAATGTTTTTATGTAAGAACAAAAAGCCCCACTACCCTTTAAAGCAGATACCAAAAATGCTATGGAGTCATTTTGTTCAGAAGGATATTAATGCTAAGGAAGGAAATAGCTCAGGAGGATAGTGCTACAAAGAAAGATATTTGATGTTGTGCTTCAGACAACTGAATTTAGAATACACAACTTCCCACTTGTTTCATCATGAGGTTCAAAGCCAAGCTTGGTAGGTGGCATCCCCTAACCATTAATCTGACATTTACTTAGTAAACTACCCAGCAATTTCATCTCAGTAGAGAGCCAGATTGTTTGGCAACAGACTGAGCTGTGTGTAATAACAATGCTGACTGCCCTTTATTGCTTTGTATTTGTGTGGTAGTATTAGGAACAATCTGACTCAAAACATATTGGTATTTCCAGCTTGGAAAATGAATACTTGTCACACAGAATGACAGAATTCATTGCATCTCATCTGATTTCATGTCTGAACATTGCACACTTCACTATTATTAAAGGAGATAAATTCTCAACACTACAATGCTAAAAACCCATTTCTTGAGATAGGTATTGATACCTAAAAAAACATGTTCCAAAACCTCCAAGATTCTTGAAGCATATTCAAATATAGCACACACTTGAGTGACTGGTAATTAAATTCCAATTTATAGACAGTAAAATATTTAGCACAAAATGTTGAGTGTTCAGTGTGCCAAAAAAGGAGAACAAATACAAAATGCATTTATTTAGACTTAGTTTTTGTGCCAGAGCTACTACAGAACTTCAAAACTCTAGAGGTCAGTATTGCCTAAGGGAAAATGTAAACAGAAATTCCTGTTTTAAATACACAGTAAGCCATGAATACTTAAACTGCTTTGAAGCTTTCAGAAGTGCATGCAAATTGCCAAACTTGCAGCAATGCTCGCTGATACATCATTAATACTAAAGAATTAATTACTTCACAGTTGTGGCATTAAAGCACGTCAGATAATCAATACGGCTATGCAAGACAGTCTTGCCTATTACATACAAAGAGTTGCCATTAAGATCTTAGTTCAATCTTTTTTTATTCACACCGAATAAACAGCAGCTCCTAGGTGTATTTATCACAGACCCAATTTATTCTGCTAAAAAAAGAGCAAAGTACTCTTTTTTGCTAAAGACTAAAAGCACACATGAAACTGATCAGTATTTGTGGGTTTAACTTTTCTTTTGTTTGCTGTAAGCATTCTGATTGAAGGGATCTTAGCTCTTAAACATATTTTCAGTTAGTTTGTTCTAAACGCATCATTTTTACGTTAAACAAGGGCAGCATTTTCCTTTGTGGTTTTATAGCACAGAACACATCTGCAGCTCTAATTGTGAGGTCTGCTGCAGTGCCCTTTTGCCCCTGGTACTGTTTTCTCATTTATACCTACAGATGTCCTCTCAAACATCAAATTTTAGTTAACACTATGACTGCCCATGATGGAAATATGTGAAGGCATGAAGATACCTGTATAAGATGAGAAGGGCTTGTGTATCACTCCTATTACTGGTTTGCCATTTACAGCCACACAAACCATTGTCGTGACGTACTGTCGAAGATCCTCTGTGGGCAAAACAGCAAAGTGAGCAAGTTTACAATCAGATGCCAAGAACACAAAAGGAAAACGGACAGGAGATTATTCAGATTTGCTCTCTGAAGACCAGTTTACATTCTGCCTTTTTACAGTTATGTAACTTTGATGTATCTTCAAATAACCTTTCAGTTTTCAAAAGACTATAAAGACTTTTCAGCTTTACAGCAATTTTTCCTGTTCAGTAGATGTAACCTATACTGCCACCAGATCTAATGCTAACACCTGTGTCTTATGCAACACGTGTATTCATGGAAATCTGTGCCCCTGCATTCTCCCTTCTCTGCCTTATCTGCTATCCTCTATCAGTTCAGAAATGGTAATTCAAAACTCAAGGAAGATTCACTGGAAAGGATAATTGTATCCACGAAACAGTCACCAAAAAAAATCCCATTTTTTTAGTTGTTCCTTAGTACTTATCAGCAAGAATTTTAGTTGGATTGCCTTGAACTGCTTATGTGACATCCTAAAACATTTGAAAAGGGGGAAGACTGAATTATGCATGCTTTTCTGAAAAATGACAACACAAATTTTCTTATAGCAAGTTAAATAGGATATTTACTTAGTATTCCCTTTAAATAAACAAAACCAAAATCTAAGATACTTAGTGTTGTCACAGTAATGACTGAAATAAAGGAATGTGTCATTCCAGTACAATCCGTAATTGACGGTCACCATTTATTACAGCAATTACTTTGTTGCAAGGATACAAAAGTAATTTCAGAGTTGGAATATATAAACGTTGCGATTTGAGAACTACAGAGATTTCATTACGCAATTTGTTCAATTAAATCACGCTAGCTTTGACATAAGACACTTGAACAAGAGACGTCATTTTAGGTACCTACTATTTTGTCTCCAGGGTAAAAGGCAAACATCAGAATTACACACATGATTTGTCAACAAGAATCAGCTACCTGTGTACTCCTGTGTAGCATCTAATGGATCGATCCAGACAGTGACACTTTCTGCTGGCACCTCTTTAGGCTGTATTTTTTGCTTTATGTCTTCAGGAATACTGCGATCCCAGGAGACTGTCTCCTGATCAGCTGTGTCAACACGCTCCTCAGAATTTATCTGTGGTGAGACAACAAAGTAGTTGCATTAACATATCAGACACAGTAGCTGCACCACTTGGGAAAATTGCAGGTTTGCTCACATATTCTCTTTCTTCCTTCACCTCAAATGCAGGAATTAGCCATTTTTCAGCAGCTCACAGGCTATTATGGTCATGTGACAAGCAATGCAAAACCACAATCCAGAATTTTACTGTGAACCACACCACAGCTGGACACTGTTGCTTTGGCTGCAGCTCTCCCTACTGAACATTCCCACAGTATGAACCACATTTTTTTAAATCAATATTTAAATGCAGTTTCTTTAAGAACTACCGACAGAACGTTTGACTCAGGAGAATCATATAGTACACAGACAGTAGAGGGTCTAATATTCAATTTATACAGACCAGTAGATGCACATGGAAATGTACAGATATCCTATCACCAGATATTGTGCAGACTGTGAATGACTTGGACAAGAAGAAATCTTAGTACATATATTCCTTAGTACAATGCCGGCATTGAGTTACAACTAGAAATTTTAGCAGCTCAGTTGAATTTAACCACTACACAACTGTCAGACGAATTTATTTCACAAACAAGTAAGTAACATCCCATACCCATTTGTAGGGTAGGTTGGGGTAAGGTCCTAAGATGGCCCATGAAGAACATTTATAAACAGCAGTCAAAAGTCACATTTAAGCCTATTGTCACCTGCTGCCCAGCTTAATGAACTTTACTTCACACCAGAGGGCATTTCAGTAAATCAAGTGGAGTTTGGCCCAGTAGCGGAGCACACAGCACCAATCTGTTGAATTGGAGTAATGATCTGCAAAACCCAACGCAACGTCCTTGTGACGGCAGTAGCACAATATCTTTGGATGACCAGAGATAGAGTTGTCCCAAAAGCTGGAGGCAAGTGACATGGAAAGACAAGGAAAATGAAGGAGCTATCAGACAACGTTTGAATGTGACAGACCTCAACTGTAACAGGTTATTAGCCAAGAGTTAAGGGCCATTTTCTCCAAGAGAATTCAAAAAGAAAAAGGAAGCAGAACTGCAGCAACTCCAGCCATACATCATAGCTGTCTTCTCACGTAAAACCAGTATTTGAAGCATTATATGCCAAACATGGGCTCTTGAAGTTGCCGTGACATTTACAAATTAAACATCTGTCACTGTACAATAAACCTGACGATTGCATTTTCCCCTAGGGAAAACAGTCCTGCAAAGTCAAGATGAGTAGTTCCACAGACTTGGCAGTCTCAACACAGCCCCCGGGCAGTCGAAGTTCCACTGCAGCACATGACATACCATCATAAAAAAACATTTCCTCAACAGAAGAAAGGGGCCTCGAAAAAGTTAATGGGTTGGAACCCATGCTTAAAAGGAAGAATATCTTGTTAAACCTGTTGTTACAGTACACTAGAATTTAAAGTCTGAAACTACCTGAAAGGTAGTGTTTTCAGAGAAAGACCACCTACTAGTTCAGATTTTGTGCAGCGTTTATAATGATTGTGAGGTGTCTCTCTCAACAGACACAATTATTCCACTAGAAAAAAAACTGGGGAAAGAGTGAGAAGGTTGCACAGCCATCTGGAGAAAGTAAAACAAACAAACCAACCCCCAAAAAACAAAACAAACCCAAACAAAAACAAACACCCCCCCAACACACCCCCCCCTCCCCCTACCCAACTGGGTCACTACTTCTTCCATTCATATGACCATTTACTCTGTAGCCTTGGCTAAATATTTGCCTGAGAGGCTCACCAACCCTTAAAACTGAGAGCTTCTTTTATTCCTCCTCTTTTCTTTTTTTTTTAATGCAGGAGAATATACTTGGAAAACATGCCTCTGTTAATTCCATGTTCCTGTTTGTAATTCTCATTTGCAGGCAGCCTCCAGAGGCCACAACCTTATACTTTAAACTTTTGTCAAGCGATTTGTAGTTCACTGCAATCCCAAATCCTCACTCATAAATTAGGAGTAGCTATGGTAGAAAGACAGTCACAAGGCCAAATATTTCACACACTAGACCTTATTTCAGCAAGATGCTCGGGGGTTAATTGCCTAACAGCTGTAAGGTGTAAAAGCCCATCTGGGGAAGTTCTGGAAGCTGAGCACTGACATGACGCTTAACTACATTTCAGCAATCTTCCCCAGTTATGCTTGAAGCAAAAGCCCTCCTCACAAAGAACTGCATCAAACACAGAGATTTTATTAAATATATGCAAATCAGCACATGGAATACTGCTGAAAAGTAAAGTAAAAAAACAAAACCCATTATTTCATAAACAAGGCAGTCGGGCTGCATCTCACCAGTACAGAGCTTCCTCAAAACCAGCCTGTAAGGCACAGGAATTCCATAACAAATGAGGGATGCTGCTCACGGAAGCCAGCAGCAGAGGTCCAACACCAACACCAGGATCAGTCCATGGTGTGCCTTCCAAAACACCCAGGTGTTTCCAGCCTTCAGAAACCTCTGCACAGAGAACACTCCCCCAACAGCACACTGGTGATGGGAACACAGATCTGCTCAGGAACACAGGAAGCAACTCCAGTATACTACGAACTTGTCTGGATAAATGCAGTGCTCTAACAAACAGCCAACAGTCCTGACCACTTAAAGACTTCAGTGAGACTCACAGTGGCTCTTTGTCCTGTGCTGGTTTAGTCCCTACCAGCACTTCATGCTGTCTTTGTGGCAGCTCTTCACCCAAAAAGCCTACTTGAATACCAGCTAGCTGTCCCTGGCATGGTGCACAACTTCAGGTTTTTTCCTGGTCTGAAAGAGTGGAACACAACTGCAATTATGCCTTTGAATTCACCCATCGAAGGTAAATTAAAGTGAAAAAATATATGCAAACACCACCACCACCCCCCACCCCAAACCACAAGCTTCTGTTTTTAAAACCACACATCAGTACATGAAAATGCAATGCTTTTCTTAGAAAGTGTTTGGTGGCATGTGAACTTTTTTTTAAAATTTAGTACTCCCTCTCCTTCCCCACATACTTCTCCAGCTCAATACTCATTTTATATTTTAATATGCAAATGATCCAGTATCTTGAAAAACATGAGGTAGCACAGCACTTTATTCCAGAGAGCATCAATATCCCCATCTGATAATTATGTCCTTACAATAACAAGATCAAATGGACCCTCAGCAAATTTCCAGATGACATGGAGCCAAGCAGTGCACATGACACAATAGAAGGAAGGGACACCATCCTGAGGGACCTGGACAAACCTGAGAAGTTGGCTCACAAGAACCTCATGAAGTTCAACAAGTCCAACTGCAAGATGGTGCACCTGGTTTAGGGCAATGCCAGGCATGAGTACAGTCTGGAAGAACTCACTGAGAGCAGCATAACGTAGCTGGACTTAGGGTTTATCATGGATGTGTGCTCACAGCCCAGACGGCCAACTACTTCCTGGGATGCATCGAAAAAGCAGCATGCCAGCAGGAAGAGGGAAGCGATTCTCCCTCTCTGCTCTCCCCTGGTGAGACCCCACCTGCAGTGCTGCAACCAGGTATGGAGTCATCAGCATGATAATGATGTGGACCTGTTAGAGTGGGTCCAGAGAAGGGCCACAAAGACGCTGAGAGGGATGAACACCTCTCCTATGAAGAATGGCTGAGAGCTGGGTTTATTCAGCCTGGAAAAGAGAAGGCTCCTGGGAGACCTTAAGGCAGCCTTCCAATGCTTAAAACGTGCTTATAAAAAGAGGGAGAATAACTTTTTACACGGGCAGATAGGGATAGGACAAGGGAGAATGGTTTTAAGCTAAAAGAGGAGAGATTTGGCTTAGATTTTAGGAAGAAATTCTTTACTGTGAGGGTGGTGAGGCACTGGAACAGGTTGCCCAGAGAAGCTGTGGATGCCTCAGCCCTCAAAGTGTTCAAGACCAGACTGGATGGGGCTTTGAGCAACTTTATCTAGTGGAAGGCATTCCTGCCCACAGCAGGGTAGTTGGAACAAGATGATCTTTAAGGTCCCTTCCAACGCAAGTCATTTCATGACTCTAGGATACCCACAACTACACACCTTGGAAGCTGTGAAGGTCAGTACCTATGAGGTGGCTGCATGGGACTGTACTTGACTTGCTCTTATTTGACTGTGCTTCAGAGATGTCGCAGCTCAGGGGAGGGTGGTTCAAACAGCAGTCTTTGGTATTTCCCCCATTTAAGAGACCCCTTCAACCACTGCTGCTGCACTGCACCAAAGAGCAGCCCTATACCTCCTGCACTACAAGTCAGACTGTTTTACCTCCATTGGCTCTGCTTCTCTGTTTTTCTCCTCAAATGTATCAGAGGTGAAAGCTGTCTCAGCTTCTCACAGCATCTGTACATACACAAATCGTGTGAAGGAATCAGATGCCAAAACTTCTGAATGTAAACACCCACTTGACAAGTCAGGACATATAAATATGCTCAAAAGGAGAGAACGCTCCAGGAGAGCATAAAGCAGTCAAAGCACCGTATTTCCAGCACCAACGGAAAGTATCTAACCTACCCTGGTTACAAAATCTGTTACAAAGGGAGGGGTGTGCATTCACACCAAGACTTAGCCCACCTGTACCCAGGACCATTCATGATCCCTCCCTTTCAACTTTCAAATTTGGGGGTGGTGAGGAGTGAAAGCTGCTTCTTGAAAGCTTAGGTTACTTAACTCTGAAAAGAATGCAAACTGGGAAATCAAAGTACCACTTCTTTTTGTAAGTTTAAAATGCCTTTAAGCTTTAAAAAATTTGAATAGTAGCCTTACCACCATAGTAAAAAAAAAAACCCTAATTTTATTCAATACACTGACATTTTTAAAGCCAGCTGCTTGCTTTTGAAAAGGTTCTTTCCCTCCTTAGATTACCACAACATATTAAAAAGGAAAAATAAGCTTTTACAGGTGATCTTCGTGCCTTTCAAAAATGTTCCTCTTGCTGAGGTTCAATTTACAAAGAGTTTTAGCAAGGCAGATTTTGTTATGAAAGGAGAGAAGACCTTGCTGAATCACATGGTCTTCTACAAAAAAAAAAAAAAGGTTATTAAAAGGTAATTAAGTTTAAAAACTGTAAGTTTAAAGTTCTAACTTTTAATTAAGTTTAAAACTATAAAGTATATTTGTATATAAATGTGTAAGGTATAAAATCATACAAATGTATGAAATAGTAAGAGGTATAAACCCACTGGTCTTGTGTTGTCATTCATTTGATCATAAAACAAATATTTCTATAATTATACCACGACACTGAAAATGGACACATGCATTTTTCAAGGCACCTAAGTCCAGACAGACAGAGGTTTCCCTCTACCATCAACTACATCTTTATTTTAGCAACAAGAAGTCACTTAATGCAGGAACAAGGTGACAAAATGTGCAAAGAAGAATCTGGGCAAGCCTAAATGTCAAGAAGCTCAATTAGTGCTTATCAAAACTCGTTAGGTAACTTTGGCCATTAAGCCAGCAGGAAGCAGACTGAAAGAAACGGGATTTAATAAATGATAAAGACGTATCCAATGACAACTCTGCTTCTATGGCCTTACGATGAATAGAGGTGGGTGAAAACAACAAAAGTGGAATTGAGGGAATCAGCACGGATCACAGGATTCACTGTTTCCACCAGTAATCTGCAGAAACAACTAGAATTTTAGACCAGGAAAATAAAGCCACTTGCTCATTAGCTCACACAAGTAGTTTCAGTAGATGGCAAAATTCTCCATTACAGTTCTATACAGACCCAAGTCTAGCAAAGAGAAAGGGATGACTTGCTCGTCACAAGAGTTGCAACACTTCTTGTCCTTTTAAGAAAACATCCAAATAAGGACAGATTAGAAATCTACCAGTAAAATAGATAATACCCAGGAAACTTCCACTGTTTGTGAGTGGCTACACCAAGAAATTCAGCTCTCCAGATGCTCAGCTGATAGATTAAACACCCCCAGTGTACAAACAAGCCAAATGAACACTTCTAATTGCATCTGAAAAGATAATCACAGAACTCATTAGCATAAAGTTACAGTCTTTAACTTCATTTTTATGCAAAGAGAGTAGGCATAAGTCATCTGGCATCATTTGGAACCCGTGTTAGGAGATGCATCTCCAGACAACACCTATTACTGAGATTTCAGATTAACATCCACACTTCTTGTTTTACTTAGAAACCCACTGGCAATTGCAAAGATCATCTGGGCCAGAAGAACATTAATTTTATTAAAAGCCCTAAGACTTGAGGAGGCCATTCTCACAACATGAAAAGACAAATTACTGAAGTTATTCACTAAAGTGCAATACTTCTGAAGTTTAGGTAGTATTTTGGTTTTTAAACCTACTTCTTTAACATACCCATCTTTCACACAGAATCAGTATCAGTTGCAGAGCTTGCCATCTCAGATGAAATTCCAGTTCTTTAGGTATGGTAGTTGTCACTGTGCTCAGAAGCCTGTAAACAGTGAGTTTAAACCTAGACAGTACTTCAGATAGCCTGATAAAAAAGGAGTGCTTGGAGTCATTAATCTTCAAAAGTCAGATTAATTTAGAAGAAAATCAAAGTAAAAGTGACATGTTCTTAAATTTTCATTTCAAACGCTGATTCCAGCATTATTATGCATAAGCTTGAAATGCAGTATTTATCATCACTCTTAACTGGGAAAGAGATAGAAGAACATTTGTATTCAGAACAGTGGCAAAACTCATAAAAAGATGCTCAAAGAGAAAGACTGGGACAGAGGAAGACTTGATTTCCATCACAGCCACAATAAAAAAAAAAAGGGAGCAAATAAGATGAAACTCTATTCAGTGTTTACACTAGAAAACAAGACATATAGCTGATGCAACTCTAGAACAAAAATAAGCCAAAACAGCTCAAAATGGGAATGTAGGGCAGAATACAATCTGACCAGTAAGACTGAAGTCTGCATCCTGTGAAAATAACTCTAGTATAGCAGCAACAAAACAGCAGAATTGTGTGGCTCACTTTAAAATCGGCTTTTTCCGTCAGAGGATAAGAGGTAATGTGGTCAAAGTGAAAGTTTAAGGAACACTGTCAATCATTCCTGCCTTTGTGACCAAGTAGGGCTGCTCCTTCAGATGTGCTGAAGATGGGCTGTAATGGGAAGTGAACCAGGGTACTCCTAAATAACCTTTCTTTTAAATAACTTTTATTTTAAATTTTTACTTGGGATACATTCAGTTATCAAGGTCCTGACATTGATCCCTGGTCAGGCCACATTAAAAGAAGTAAGACCCTAAGGCATGATGCTGAGAGGGATCTTTTAGCAGGTAATGCTGCTGAAACTCTGAAATCACGAGATCATTTCTTCACAGAAGCTCTTTTGAGCAGAACATACCAGTGTTTCTGGCTAGTCTACCACTGAATTTGGAAAGAATGCCTCCCCAGTCCACTACCACCCCAGCAGCAGGGCCTTAAACATCTCCTTAATCTCCTCACTTAACTCCCACCCTAGTCCTGATCACACTACCACTGTGCCAGCACAAGGAATAAATAGGGCCGCATGGAGAACCAACCAGGAAAGAAGTAACCCAGAAAAGATAAACAAAGTAAATAAAAAATGAAAGAAGCAGAGGGGATGATTACAGCTGGATCAGAGCTTTAACTCGTTCTTAGCAAGACAAATTAATGAGGACAACATATTGGTAATGCAGGAGCAGCAACACCTCGAGCCTGTAACTGCAGTTGAGAACCTCACCAAGAGAAAGTGATGCATGGATTTTAGCATTAAGTATATTTTAAAATCAACTGTACAAAGATGCTTCATGGAATACACATGCAAATATTTATTGCTGGATGTTGAGTGCCATCAGACAACACTGGGTAATACCCAAGGTAGCAGTAAGTGACTTGCCTCTTTGTCCCTTATCTTTCTCACGCTTGCTCCTGAGGGATATAAAAACACCACCACGAAATCTACTACACAGTGATAAAACGCAATTGAGCTGCACCTCTTCGGTCTTACCTAACATAGCCTTGAGAAGTCTTAACTGATGCAAGTGCATCTATTTATATCAAACAGAGCAGCTGATGTCAGCAGTGGCGTTCCTCTTCCTCTGTACAGACAATACCTTTACTTAACAGAACAAAGGCAAACATTTTCTGTGGGATTTTTTTCCCCCTCAGATTTTGAAAGGGCTTTTTTTACAAATCCCGCTTTTATAAGACCTTTTCCAGATTTATTTCAGTTTCTGCAAGTGAGAAGCCTAACTCTTCTATCTTCTCTTAATAACCACACTTTAAGAGACTCAGATTTGCTTCAGACAGACTTTGCATGCTTTCCCTTTTTATGTCCAGCAGCACAAAACAGGGAATCCAATGCTGCTCGCTTACTTAAGCTTATTTCACTTGAATGACTTCTCCCCTTGGTTATTTTGAAACATTGGAAAGCTATGGTTGTTCTTAGAGAATCATGGAGTAATATAATGGTTTGGGCTGGAAGGGACCTTCCAGATCATGTCACTCCAACCCCCCTGCCATGTGTTGGGACACCTTCCACTAAACCAGGTTGCTCAAAGCCTTTTCCCGCCTGGCCTTGAACACTTCCAGGGAGGCGTCATCCACAGCTTCTCTGGGCAACTTGGTCCAGTGCCTCATCACTCCCACAGTAAAGAATTTTGTCCTAATGTCCAATCTAAACCTGCCCTCTTTCAGATAAAAGCCATTCCCCTTGTCCTGTCAGTACATGCCCTTGTACAAAGTTTGTCTCCAGCTCTCCTACAGCCCACTTCAGGTACTGAAAGGCCGCTGTAATGTCTTGCAGGAGCTTTCTCCAGACTGAACAACTCCGTTTCCTTTGCTTTACAGGCATATTTTAGCACCTAGTTTTTGTGCTGCTTCATCTTCCTGGCTGCAGCATTTGGCAACAATTTAAATACTGAGGTACCCCTGTTAAGCTCAAGAACTTCACAATGTGAGAAAATCAGCATTTTGCATAAGCTTACTCTTGGAATTATTTCAGTTTTTGTTTGACAGCTTTTATTAGCATCATCTTCTCTAGCAAGGAGAGAAGAGGAGGTTTATTTGATGTCAGCAGCATCTTTTATTCTGGAGTGTCACTCTGTACAGGGGGATAAGATTACAGATGTTAAGTAAGATATTTCTTACATTATGCAATTTTATACTGCCTCAGAAAATCCTCTATAATCCTTATATTCACACCAAAACTCAGCAGGTCTGTTCTACGAAAGAGCTGCAGTCTTACATGGGTTGTTCTGAAGTTACCCTTGATGGATGAGTAGATTGAGATGATACCTTGTCTTCACACCTGAGAAGCACATGTATGTATACAGTAGTAAAAGAAAGCTTTTATTTTAGTTTGGGCAAAAGTATATGAATACATCTTCATCACAGACTTTAAGAGACAAAATGCCTTATCAGTGTATGCATAGCTTAGCGAATATTTTTTAAACACCACATGAGATAAGCTGTTATTATCCCCATCATGTTCTTAGAATACTAAACATCCCACAGCTGATCTGTCAGACTGAATAACTCCAGATCACCTGAAAAATTTGTCAAGCGCACTCATCCTAGACATCTTAAGTGCTCAAGCTCAGTCAATCTAAGGAGGAGTGGGGAAAAAGAAAAGACATATGCCTGGTATTTTCCAGTTCCACAAACCTATGCACACATTTTTGGTTTTATACTGCTTTTGAGAACACATCTGCACTTTTGAAAGTACCATCTATTCTTAAAGACTAGCAGCACACATCATCTGTGAGAAAAACAAAAGGGAGTAACAAAGTTTTTTAAAGGTAGATGTCCAAAGTTAACACCCTCTGCCAGAAAGCACAAGTCAGACCGCCACTGCTAAGAATTCCAGGCTCCAGAGCAGAGTTTACACGTGACCACAGAACAGGCAACACACAGTTTACTGTACTCTTCAAGCCCAGACTGAATCCCCAGCCTTCTCTAGAAGCACAGGCAACTCTTACACCTAGATTAATGAAGTCCCTCCATCTGTGAAAGGGGAGAAAGCATAGAGGTTTCAAGCCAGCTAAGCTGCAAAGCCAAGCTCTGTGAGGACACTGAATAATGCAAGAGAACAAGAGTCAATACTTCTTCTTCCTCTAACACTGGGCCTGTGAAGGTGGCTTGTCACTGACAGACAGTCCAGGAAATCTTCGGAACAGAACCTGCACAATCTTTCTGTAGAGGAAAATGAGTCACATATCAAGTTTATTTCAAACACTGAAGAATTTGTTGTTTCCTCTAGATTTCATATGCAATAAGTTCTTTATAACACTTTTAAACCCCACCAAAATAAAACAAGAAAACCCAAAAAGCCAGCAAACAAAAAACTACACATTATGTGGAACTTTCAAAACAACTACTGAAAATTGAATAGTAACTCAACAACCAAAAAACCAGACTTAGCTACTTTTTCTCTCAACCTGTCCAGCAGAAGAATACAATCACCACCTCTGAGATCCAAATTTAGGGCTTTCTACCCATTCCAAATGGCTGTGAAAACCTAAGGAATTTAACATCAAGAGACAGAAGTTCCCATTTACTGAAGTGAAAGCAGAAACAATGCCAACAAACCCCAAAAAGCCTCAAAGTATAGTTCAAAGGTTAGGGTGCGACCTTAAGAGTTAGACCCAGATTTCAGAAGTGAGGGAGAGCAGGGAGGGGTGTACACCTCTGAAAGCAAAGTAAATTCATTTTTCTCAGGTAGGCAGTGATCCACAGTATTGACACAGCTGTGCTTATCTGCTGTCCCACAGCCACGGGCGCTAAACACTCGGTTATTGAAGCGCTGTGTTCCTAAGCCTCGAATTCTCGATCGCTGCTCCCCGCTCCTGGCTCTCCCCATAACTGATGGCAGGAAGGATAACTAGCAGGAAGGACAACTGCAAAAACAACGGCATTCCTAATCTCTTTATCATAACCGTACGCAGAATCTGCGCTGTGCAATTACCTGTACCCTAAACCACAGAGCTCATGATCCACTAGAGCGAGACTCCGTATTTCCCCCCCACCTCCATGCCGGTATTGTTTGATACTATTTCACCTCGCGTGGCTTCGCTTGCAACACGCTCCAACTCCTTCCCCTGCAACCCAACACGCAGGGCAACAAGCATGAGGCGGCACTGCCACAACTTCAGCGGGAGGGGAAGGAAAAGCGCAAACGAGGACAGCGCTTCCCGCCGGCGCTTACAGACCGGAGAGGCACCGGTGTGCAGCAGCCCAGCGCCGGGGCTCCACACCGGGGTCGCAGCGCCGGGGCTCCACGCCGGGCAGCCCCCGCCCCACGGAGGGGCCTGGCACCCACCTGCACGGCGGGGAAGGCGCCCTTCAGCAGGTAGAACATCCTGCGGTTGGAGAGGAGGTCGCCGGTGGTCAGCTGCTCCTCGGCCCCCTCCCGCGTCTTCCCCTTCGCCTTGGCGTTGAGGACGTTCCCCTCGCGGACCCGCTTCACCTCCTCCCCGCCCCTGACGGCGGCCAGCACGGACACGGCCAGCAGCTCCCGCAGGTCCACGGCGCCGCCGGGCGCGGAGCCGTGGGGCGTCTCGGGCCCGCCGGCCGCCGGCTCGCTCAGCATGAAGAAGGCGAAGCGGCCGGCCAAGAAGCCGGAGTAGAGGTGGTAGAGGACGCCCAGCCCCAGCAGGCAGAACACGGCCATGCCGAGCGGCGAGAGGCGGATGCCCATGGGGGCCATGGCCGCGGGGCGGGCGGGCGGCGGGGCCGGGCAGTCACCACAATCCCATGGCACGGCCGGGGCGCTCCGCTCCCGCTGCTGCAGCGGCGCCGGGCCGGCTCCACGCTCGCGGCCGAGGCAGCGCCGTCTGTATCCGGGTCAGGCGGAGGCGGAGCCCGCCGCGCGCACTGAGCATGTCCCGCTGCCCGGGGCCGCGGCGTTCGCCGGCCCTGCGGTGTCCGGCCGGAGCCTGGGGGGTGTCCCCGCTGCCCGCCGTGCACATCCATGGCAGCACGCACACCGTCCATCGCCCGCTGCTTCTCCTGAGCTCTGTGGTTTGGGGCGATTTTTTCCTCATCTCCCTCTAGGCAGCAGGTGCTCCAGGAACCCGCAGCGGCGGGGCCGAGGGAGCTGCTCCCGCCCGCGGGCAGGAGCCGAAGCCTGAGCCGGAGCTGGAGCCTGAGTCGAAGCCCGCCCGGCACGCTGGGAAGGAGTTTTCTGATGGAAATCGCTGTTGGCATAAATTGCCGCTAAATTTCTGAAGATGCACTGTTAGCGGTGCTGAGCATCGCTGCTGAGCATCACTTCTGAGCATCTCTTGTTTTTTTTTTACTCGAGCAATGTTCTTGTCTGTTGATACACAGGTGGTAGAAACACACCTTGGTAGTGACTGTGGGAAGAAGTAATTACTAGGGATCATGCATTATAACTGTTTTCTTGGGATGTTGCATTTTAATTTATTTAAGTGTTAAACTTACATAATCAAGAATGTGAAAACTATAAAGACCAAAACTAAGATCAGCCTTGAAAGCTGAAGTTGCCATGTAGTCTCCTCTGCATTTCCATTTTAATGGCATCTACAATTACCTGATTATATATCCAGTGTCCTGCAGGATCACAACCTCTCTGAAGTGCACATGTATGTGCAGGGAGTGAAAATTAAAGGATCATAGAATGAGAAAGCATTGTATTTGAAATGGGATTCAAGAGTTGGATTTTACTCCAACTATGCTGAGGTCAAACTTTATGTGCTATTAGGCAAAAACTAGAACATCCACATTTTCCAGCTTGCCATTCCTTTTGAGGTACAAGTTGATGGTTTTATTGTTTGTTATTTTCCTCTGCAGTTGCTTCTCTGGCAGAGTGGGAGCTTGATATGCTGATCATGTTCCTTAATACCGATTTCACAGTTCAGCATTTCATATAATGATTAATGGTAAGAAGCTATGCAGCAATGCAGGATTCACGTTAGACAGAGTAGACTTGTGTCAGTAATGAGCAATGAATGCAAGACTTTACAAACATGCATAGTTTTATACGTGCCCTTTTAAAAATACTGGGCAGAATAGCGAACAGCAGTGCTGCCTGATGCTATCAGTAACAGTTTGTGTGTTTTCTGTAAACAGGAACTGTTTAAAAGTCCACTAGG
This sequence comes from Struthidea cinerea, assembly GCA_013397865.1. Lineage (NCBI taxonomy): Eukaryota > Metazoa > Chordata > Aves > Passeriformes > Corcoracidae > Struthidea > Struthidea cinerea. The sequence continues at coordinate 743,016 of VZTI01000476.1, read as the reverse complement.
GTGGAGGAAACCCAGAAAAAGGAAGAAAACCTGCAACTTTATGAACTGGTTTCTTAATTGAAAGAAAGTGAAATACTAGGCTTTTTGTCCCACTGAAGTTTGCAAAGACCTTACAGAGGTGTAGAAAATTAATGGATTTATTACTTGTTACTTACATTTTTATGCCTGCAGTAAACATAGACAGAAAATGTTAACAGTAATGTAAGCTGTGAAGAGGACAGTGCACAGAGGGCTCCTTATTTCTGTGATACTGTATGTACCATCGGTGCCAGGTTTTAGAAGAGACTGTTCACTACCAAATGTGATCACACAACTGATAGACAATATGCTGGCAGCCTGTTTCTCTGTAGCAATCTTTTTCTGTGATTACCCATATAATTTTTGAAGGTTGCAGTTTGGCATCTTCCATGCTCTTTTCCCAAGATCTTTAAAATCGGGTTCCATTCCATAAAATGTTTATCCAGGGTGCTATTGACTTCACCTGGGCTCCAGAACACCGCAGAGATCTTTGCAAAGTGCTCTTGGCAGAGGGTATAAAGATAGTTTAGGCAGGGTTTCTTTATTGCTTCAACCTGTAAGATGAGTTTCCAGAGACCATGGTGTAGGCATAAAATGAAATCAGCTTGGGGAAAAAAAAGTATCTGTGTTCATTATTAGCAAAAGCAGATTTATTCCTTTACATGAGGGGTGAGGAAAAATTCTAATGGAAATGTTCTTTTTGAAAATGGGGAGCATGCCAGAGCACAGGTGTCTCTGACTTTTAGAGTCTGTGGCAAGAATGTCTAAACTAGTGAGCTCCCATCCTTGTCTGGGTTGGCAGTGTTTTGTCAGCAGTACTTTACAGTGCAGTATATTGTCATGGCTGCTTTGCCAGCACCGTTGCTGACTCGTGGAAAAGCAGGCAATGCCCACATCCTCCACAGCTCCAGCCACGCAAGCAGGTTAGCAGGGTCTGCCAGCAGCCACAGAAGTGCTGTGTTGCAGCAGGTTGTTGTTTCTCTGTGACTGACAGTTCATTAAACCATTCATGGGCAGCCTTCCTGCTCAGTTTTTGTGTCTGCAGTTGCAGTGTGTCTGTGGAAAAGACAAGGAGTCCCTCAGGCTCAGAGCTGGGTTTGATCTGCAGCGCATGAAAAAGATCTGCTGTGTCTGTGCTGCTGAGAGGCTGAGAGAGCAGATGGCTGTTGGATGGTACCAAAGTACCCGAGGGGAACCTGCTGTGGAAGTGCCAGCACCAGCTGCAGCCACTACATTTCCCTGTCAGTGCTGGGAAGGTAGTCCATGACAGAGTCCCATACAAGGTCCTTCATAGTGTGGGGTAGCTTTCCTTTGCACAGAGCATTTGGTTGGTGCAGTGTGTGTGTATGGGCAGCTATGAATACTTGTCGTTTGGTTTATGCAATCAGGTTCTTCCTCATTTCTCTCTTTTCTTATATTTTCTGTTCTTTCCTGGTTATTTTGCTTGTGATACCACCTCATCCAATCCTGTTCACAGTAGCAGTGCCAATTATGGCTGAGTTATATGCTCTTTCTTATATCCTGGCTGACTGTGAAGAGCTGAGAGCCTCGGGAGGGTTGTGCAGAGAGATACCAAACTTAAGGGTATTGTTAAGGACTTTATTTAAATTAGTATGTAAAATAAAAGCAGAATGTTAAAAAATGTGTGAAGCATGAAGCTGGACCAAACAAGGCCAAAAAAGGTGGATGAATGTCTCTGTTTTAGAGTGCATCCCAACTGAAGAGTTCCTAGGTACCTGTAGTCCAGCTTTTCTCAAAGGTTTCCTCCCCGTAGCAGTGTGCTCCTTTGTCATGGATGCTTCCTTTTCCTTTGTGGAGACGGAATGGCTCCAAATACACCTGAAGGCTGGGCTGCCATTCAGAGGAATCTTGAGTGGCTGGAAAGTTGGACAGAGAGAAACTGATGAAATTCAGCAAGGGCAAATGTAGGGACCTGCACCTGAGGAGGAATAACCCCAGGACAGGCTGGGGCTGACCTACGGGAGAGCAGCTCTGCAGAGAACTGGGAGTCTTAGTGGATGACAAGCTGACCATGAGTCAACAGTGCCCTTGCGGCCAGGAGGGCAAAGAATATAATGGGGTGCACTGGGAGAAGTGTGGCCAGCAGGTCAACGGAGGTGATCCTTCCCCTCTACTGGGCCCTAGTGAGGCCACACCTGGAGTATTGTGTTCAGTTCTAGTCTCCAAAGTTCAAGGAAGACAAGGAGCTTCTGGAGAGGATACAGAGAAGGTCCACAAAGATGATTACAGGTTTGGAGCATCTCTCAGAAGAGGAGAGACTTCAGGAGCTGGGACTATTTAGTCTAGAGAGGAGAAGACTGAGAAGGGATCTCAATGTATAAAAATATCCCAAAGGTGGGTGACAAGTGGATGGTGCCAGACTTTCCAGTGGTGCCCAGTGACAGGAAGAGGAGCACTGGCCATAAATTAAAACACACAAAGTTACACCTCAACATGAGGAAGAACTTCCTTACATTGAGGGTGGCAGAGCAGTGAGACAGGTTGCCCAGGGAGGTTGTGGAGCCTCCCTCTCTGGAGACATTCACTCACCTGGACTCGTGCCTGTGTCACCTGCTCTAGGTGACTCTGCCTTGGCAGAGGGGGTTGGACTACATGTTCTCCAGCGGTCCTTTCCAACTTCAACAAGTGTGTGATTCTGTAAAATATAAATATAGGAAGGGGCTATAATCTGCAGTCCATGTGGGAATTACATCTGTATTCCTCACTAGGACAGGATCCAGGTCCTGGAGCTTGCAGCAGGCCACACTGCCAGAACTAGAGCTGTCACGGGCATACATGGTCCCCTGGTATGAGCTGTGCAAAGCCTGTCTGCTGCATTGCTCCAGGTCAGCTTAGCGTGGATACCGAGATGTTCTGCCAGCAGCGAGGCAGCAAAGTTCCTCACTGTCTGATTGCCAGGAGAGATTGCTTTGCCCTCCTGCCTACTCGCTCCCACGAGTTTCTCAGTGCACTAAGCTGTTTCCAGGGAATGCTGCTTACAGCAAGTCTGGCTCTGTACCAGGCTTGGTTCTGGCTTCGCGGCAATGCCAAGATTATAGAATGCAATACCTGTGGTTCAGGAGAAGGCCTAAGGGAAAACGGAAGAGCCTGATCCAAGAGAGGGCATCCAAGGTGAAAGCAGATGCGAAGTGTGATGGAAAGAGAGCTGACTATGGTGAGACTGGAAAGAAGGAGCAGGGTCTAAGCCTGCATTTGCAGAAGAGCAGCTGTAGCCAGGTGCTGTCAGCTCAGGAGTCAAGGAGTGGGAAGGGACCTGAAAGGACCTGTGGGGTGGTCTGGGGAATTCTGGTACAGGCACCTTCTGCTTGATCTGATAGAAAAGTGGTTAGCCAAAATATTTGGAACAAATTTTAATGGACAGATAATTTATAAATCGGATTGGCACTTAGCTAACTGCAGATTTTTTAGTGTGCTCCTTCAAGACCTTATGCCATCTTATGGGTACAGTCAAACCTGGTTTAGGATAATGTGAAAGAGTGGAATTTAGCTCTTTTTGTGAGTCATAGATTTGTTAATAGGCCAGTTAGGTACAAAGCTTAACAGCTACTCTGAAAAAAAAATTGTATCTCCAAGTCTTTAAGAGTGTAGAAGTATCTTCTGAATAAGTAAGAAATTAAGAAGTTTAGAAGGGAAAAGGCTGAATTTGTATGGAACTCTTAGAGGATTAGAAGAGTGAGCTTATCGGTAAAAGCTTATGTGATACATAAGAAGAGGCTCTCTAGATACAAGCTAAGCTATACGGCGTGCAGAAGACTGCAATCAAAGGAAATATGAGGAGGGAGATTTTTTTTGTATTTGATCTTTGTGCAAAAAGCTTAAGTGCTTGTAACTTTGTCGGTTTTGGATGCTATACAGAGAAATCCTTTTGTTTGAACTGTAAACAGCTTGGGAGTTAAATGTAATTTCACTGGTAACTGAACACCATGGCTGTGGAGACTGAACCACAATGCATTTCAGCTTAGGAAATGCCCAGCACTTGTGAGCTGCACTGAAGCTGTACAGAGCAGTCTGAGAGAGTGTTATAAAAATCAGGGAAAGCAGAAAAATCTGCTGGTGACAGCAAGGAAACTGCTGTGCTGACAATGAAGCAGTGGGGAAGACATCAAACTGCAGGAGTATAAGGGATTTTGTGGCAGCTGTTAAGTACAGCCTACACTTGGATCAAATAAATTACTTAGCTTAGCGTGGAGTAAAGTTTAGAGGTCCAAGATAAAGAGATTATAGTAGTGACCTGATAGTAATTTCTGGTCTTGTACGCAGAAGTTAAAGTATGTAAAGTAAGTAAAAATGCTATCAAATTAGAACAACATTTATATATGAGTTGTAAATATCCACTAGCATGAACTACCCGTTCCATTTATAAAGTAATTGATGACATATAAGTACAGGGCAGTGAAAAACTGTGTTTCAAAGCTTTGTGGAGAGTCTTCTTTAAAAGTCTATTATATATTGCCTGAGGGGTTTAATTGCTGATGGATTCTAACAGAGCCTTCCAGAAAGGGTTGTGATGGTAAGACCATCAGCTAGGCAGAAGTTCATTTTAACACCATGCTGGTTAACAGAGGCACCTCCCAGAGGGGTCACAGATTTTCTGTCCATCCAAAACAAGCCAGTACATTCTCTTGTTTCCAGAATTGCAGGAAGCTGCAGAATTGACAGTGAATGCTACCAGTTCCTCAGCAGTTGGGTGGCAATCACAGCTGAAGAGAGTTTTTGCTCCTCTGTTGCCATCCATGACTGCTTATTTCTGGCCCCACACACCTCTTCCCCTAGTTGTACCAGCACAGCTAATCATGAAGCTCCTCTGCAAACCAAGCCAGTTGAAGCAGGTTTATGTCCCTGTGTGGTGCTGCCCACCTTTAGCTTTTTAGCTTGGTACAAGCACAAACCTGCCTGATCTCTCTGCAACGTCTCCAGCTGTGTTTCCACCTCCTCCATGCAGACTGGGGAGCTCATCCATCTGAAAACTAACCCAGCAAAGCAAACAGAAAGCATGGGCATAGCATGCAGGTTCAGTATTAAACTGCTCTTTTGGATGGAAAATTTGATTTTCTTCCTGACTGAAGTTGCTGTGTCCTAAGGAACTGGATGTCGTGTCATGTCGTGGGCTGGGAGTGAGAGTCAAGAACACTTAAAGGCTCCTCAGTGTTGTCCCCTGTCCTGTGTTGTGAAACTGCCTCCTGTGCTTCCTATGGCAGCTCCAGTATAGCTTCACAAAAGAGTGTGAATACCCTCAAGAAAAGTGCTTGTGCTCTTTGAATATCTGAGGGTGGTTACCTGAAAAGGAAGTAATAAACCGCAGGTCTTCCCATAGACCATGCACTTGAAGAAGGCAATCTAAAAGTCTAGGGTGATTCAGTGCTCCTGGCAAAAGTCCTCAAAATTTGCATTGGTGCAGTGCCACCCCACTTGGCATGCCTTTTGCAACCCCAATGTCCCTGGAACCATAGGCTTTATGGTTTTCTGAACCCTAGCCTTTCTTGAAACTCATGGTAATTGGTTGCTTTTGGCTTTTCCCTCTCTGCCACACCCGTATCTTGGTTTTTGTCTTCTGTACTCCCTTAATTAAGTTGTCACTGGTTCACCTGGTTAGTACTAATAATGCTAGTTTTTGTCTTGTGTGAAATATTTATAGAATTACAGAATCATAAAATCACAGAATCGTTCAGGTTGGAAAAGACCTCTAAGATCACTGAGTCTGACCATTAACCCAGCACTGCCATGATCAGTAAACCTTGTCCCCAAGTGCCACATCCACATTTTCTTTAAAGACTTCAGGGGTGGCAATTCTGTCAGTTCCCTGGGTAGCCTGTTTCAATGCTTGACAACCTTTTGGGGAAGAACTTTTTCCTAATATCCAATCTAAACCTCCCCTGGTGCAACTGGAGACCATTCCCTCTTGTCCAATTGCTTGTTACCTGGCAGAAGAGACTGACCCTCAAGTGGCTACAATCTCCTTTCAGGGAGTTGTAGAGAGCAATCAGGTCTCCCCTGAGCCTCCTTTTCTCCAGGCTAAACACCCCCAGGTCTGTCAGCTGCTCCTCATAGGATTTCTGCTCTAGAGCCTTCATCAGCTCTGTTGCCCTTCTCTGGACACACTCCAGCACCTCAATGTCTTTCTTGTAGTGAGAGGCCCGAAACTGAACACAGGATTTGAGGTGTGGCCTCATCAGCGCCGAGTACGGGGGGACAGTCACTGAATCACTGCCCTGGTCCTGCTGGCCACACTGTTTCTGGTACAAGCCAGGATGCCATTGGCCTTCTTGGCCACCTGGGTACAGCTGGCTCATGTTCAGCCAGCTGTTGATCAACACCCCCAGGTCCTTTTCTGCTGGGCTGCTTTCCAGCCACTCTGCCCCAGCCTGTAGTGCTGCAAGGGGTTATTGTGACCCAGGGGCTGGAACTGGCAGTTGGCCTTGTTGAACTTCATACGATTGGTCTTGACCCATTGATCCAGCCTCTTCAGATTCCTATGCAGACCCTCCCTGCCCTGCAGAAGATCAACACTCCCACCCAATTTGGTGTCATCTGCAAACTGACTGAGGGTGCCCTTGATCCTCTCATCCAAATCATCGATAAAGGTATTAAACAGGACTGGTTCCTGTACTGAGCCTGGTGAACACCAGTGGTGACCAGCCACCAGCTGGATTTAACTCCATTCACCACCACTCCCCGGGCCTGGCCATCCAGCCAGATTTTTATTCAGTGAACTGTGCACCCATCCAAGCCATGAGCAGCCATTTTCTCCAGGAGAATGCTGTGGGAGACAGTGCCAAAGGCTCAAGGAAGTCCAGGTAGACATCATCCATAGTCTTTCCCTATTGCACTAAGCAGTTCTCCTTGTCATAGATGAGGCTGGTCAAGCAGGACCTGCCTTTCACAAACCTATGGTGGCTGGGCCTGATCCCCTGGTTGTCCTGCATGTGCCACATGGTGGCCCTTAAGACGGTCTGCTCTGTGACCTTCCCTGGCACCCAGCTCAGGCTGACAGGCCTGTAGTTTCCCAGATACTCCCTCTGCACTTCTTGTAGATGGCTGTCACATTTGCTAACCTCCAGTCAACGTGGGATATCCCCCATTAGCCAGAACTGCTGAAAAGTTATTGAAAGAGGTTTGGTGAGCACTTCCACCAGCTCCCTCAGTACACTTGGGTGGATCCCATCCAGCCCCGTAGACTTTTGTGTGATTAAGTGGTGTAGCAGGTCACTGACCATTTCCTCTTGGATTATGGGGGCTTCATTCTGCCCCCTGTTTCTGTCTTCCAGCTTAGAGGGCTAAGTGCCCTGAGGATAACTGGTCTTTACTAATGAAGACTGAGGCAAAGAAGGCATTAAGTATCTCAGCCTGTTCCTTGTCCTTTGCCACTGTGTTTCCCCTTGCATAGAAAAAAGGATGGAGATACTCCTTAGCCCTCCTTTTGTTGCCAATGTATTTTTAAAAACTTTTTTTTGCTTTTTGTCATCTTTTATTGACTTAATAGATTTCATTCTAGTTAGGCTTTGGCTTTTCTAATTTTCTCCCTGCATAACTTCATGATATCATTGTAGTCTTCCTGAGTGGCCTGCCCCTTCTTCAATAAGAATAAAAACTATTTATGTCTCATTGTTTTGTAATATAGTCCTGATTAGAATACTTAATTCTCAAAGATGGACTTTTAATAATAATTTTGTATTACTTTATTTAGGAAAAATTAGGATATTAAAAGTGAGATTTAAGGACTATCCAGGATGACATAACTGAAACAATAATTGCCGTTTTGTCCTTTTAGTACCATTTCTAAATGTTAGGCTAGGCAGATGAAAAGGAGCAGTGGGAAGAAAGGAGAATGTTAGCTGAAGAATTATGAGTGTAAAGTAGCAGTGTGTTCTGTTCTCAAGTATTTATGGGAAAATTTTTGTCTCTGTAATTATCATTAGAAGTCGCAACAAATGTTTTACTGAGACATTCCTAAGTAACATCCACTCTGTTAAAAATGCCATCCTTCTGCTTGTATAAAATTGTTATGCGTATATACTGGAATGCTGTTCTTTTGGTTTTTACTAGTATTGTGAAGGCAATGTCTTGATCCCCATTTCTAACAGAAAACCGTGCACTATCTTCATGTAGCTTCATGTCAATTAACTATATGTAAACAATGAGATTCTTGTTTGTCTTTGCCTCAAACTGTGGACTGCCGTCCTTTGTCATTTTTTGAGCGTGAACACATTGTTCCGTGATAATTTTGAAAATAGTAGGCTAAGGATAAGAGCAGCACAAAAGCAGGATCTCATTCCCCACAGAAGCAAAAAATGTGCTCTCGGATGTGAGGCAATGTTCTCATGCTCATGAAAAAGCATAATTTTGTGTTCAAATGAAATGTTCTGTTAAGCAGAGTAGAACCGCATGCAGCAATTGCATCAGTCAAGTGGATGTTTTTCCCAAGTACCTTTAGATGTTAATCATAAAATTGTTCCAAAATAACTATATTTTGTTTGAACATTGCAGACTGTCATTTTATCTTTACATGTAATTGTGATCCTAACAAAATATTCTAGACCTGAAATATGGATTTCTATTATTAATATTCTCCTGAGCAGTATGAGTAACTGCAATTTTTTAGAGACTAAAATTTGATGCCTTAAACAATTTTTCCTGGTTAGTAAAATAAAATACTGTTGATCGATACATGTATTTTAACATTAAAGAGCTTGAAAAGTCTATTTAAAATTATTTTTGTCCTCATAAAAATGTGTTCCTTATTTTGCTATTGTCCTTGTTATTTTCTGCGATTGGCCCGTGTTAATCTGACTTTTAATCCTAAGAATAATTGCAAACAAAATTTTGCCAGTTTTCTCTTAATGACAGTGTTTCTCTGGAATAAAAGGAAAGTCTTCCAAGACACTTAGAGACCCTCTAGCACATTGAATCCAATACAGTAAGGATTTTCCTTCCAAATCCCACCTCTTTCTTTCTGTTTTTCAGCAAGTGAGTGAGCAAGACACTTTTTTGAAAGTAAAAATCCTTACAAAAACTCTGCATCTTATGCTAAACCTTTCTTCAGTGTGTAGTCTCGGGATGACCATGAACACATTTCATTCAGAATTCCAATTTTAAAATGTTGCCAGTTCACTATGAAGGCCTCTTGTGACTGCTCTTCAATCGCAGGGTGCAAATGTCAAGTTTTGAAGCAAATTAACAGCCAGGGAGGCATGAAATGTGTGTTGTAGTTTCAGAAGGAGAGACACTAGTTTTCATGAAGCTGATGTGGCTCACATTCCCATACAAGTTTGCTGTGGTCAGTTAGCACATACTGGGCAGGTGTCCAAACAGCCAGATGCTTGCATTAGCATCAGAGACAAGTAGTGTTGAAAGTCACACAAAAGTGTTAGGGTCTTCTAGAACTGAGTACAACCAAATATGTGGATCCAAGCTCTAGACGTAGCTGGAAAATCTGAACCAGAAGAGAGGGAGACAGAAGGACACTGCTGTTCAGATATTAAAAATGCATTATGCACCATATCCATGTTTGAAAAAGAACCTATCAGCCTGGAATCAATATGTGTTTTGGGTTTTTTTTCCTATCGTGTACATTAGACCAGTGCCACCCACAGATACTGTTCAGCTTTCTTCCTTACGACTTGCAAATAAGGGCTGCAGAGCTGGGCTCTCAGTGCATACCTTGCCGCATAAGCTTGAACGTTTGGATACTGATGACAAAGAGGCAGGGAAAAAACTATTTTTTAAAGCAGGACCCTAAAGGACTAATTAGTTAAAATAGTTCATGTTATTCTTTCATTTAACTTTATCAGTGCCTTTCCACACCATAAGAGATAACCTTGAAGGATGAGCCAGCAGTATTGGAAGGAAATGGAGTCTATGCTTGGTTTCTAATCTTTGCTTAAGCACAAAATATTTGGAGATATATGTATATGAATCCTTGTTGCGGTGAGCCATGGCCAGAAGGACCAAGCAGACCAACAGGTCCAGTGGTTTGATGCCTCCACAGCACAAGGACAGTGAGCACACAAAAGGCTGTGTGAAGCACGCTGACCATTGGCTGCTGCCACCCCTCCTCATTACAGTTCATATTTGGTTATTTCTCTGGAAAGTTCTATGTTTCTCGGTTGGTAATTGGCCCATGTTAATCCTCTACCCCCCACATCTTCTCCCATTTGCCCTGATCCCTTCTCCCCCCTTTTGTAAGACACCATAACTGATATGTTATTGGTTACTGTATGTTCTCCACGCCTATTATGTAGGGGTATAAAACCCTGCGCCCACCTAATTTTATCATCTCTCCTCATGGCTTTTCTCTCCAATAAACCCTTCCCTGCCCCACGAGGAAGTCCCTCTGCTTTTTCCCTCCTCCTTCGGGCACCCTGCCATCGGTGGGCAAGGCGAACCCGAGCTGGTGCTTCCCCTGCCCTCCAGCGCCGCGATCGGCTTCCATCCCCCCGACCTGGGGCAGGTAGAACATTGCCCAGTGCTGGAATAATGTGCTAGCCGGCTCATCACCATGGCAAATCCTGTCTTCCAAAGAATTCAAAGAGTACCTTGCTGAACATGACTGCAGTCCTACTGCTGTACAGATATAATCTCCCACAGAGTTTATGTCTCTTCCTCTGTAGTCTAAGTAATATGTCATCTCCAGAAACTTTTAATTTCTTGCTGATGCATTTTAAGATATTTCATGAAGTTGCAGGTTACCTTGTTATTGTTGGTCCCTAATTTCAGGACATTAAAACTCTTAGGTTGCAAACTTAACTTGGTCTGCTGAAGTACTTGTGCTACTGGTGCTGTATTTCTGGTATAATGACTGCTGTCCCAATCACAGCAACATTATTCAGACCCTTCTGGGCTGATTGCTCCTGGAGCTGTTGCTTTGCAGTGCACAGCACTAAATAAACTGACATTCCATACCCAAAACGCAAATAGAAGGTTAAACTGGGACGTCATCATCATATTAATTTCCCAGGGAGGAAACAGTGAACTTAGTAGAATCAGACTGTCTGCTGTTGCTAAGATACTGGCATATGAACAAAACTTCATGGTCAAAAAAATAAGGCTAGCACGTGAAAGAATCAGCCCTAGGCACTCAATCTCTTCCCGCAGTAGAAAGCTATCATCCATCAACACAATCACCAGAGGGCTACATGCAGTCTTAACAAGCGCTTTTACATACTGGTGATGGAGCTCAACAGAGGTGAATTTGTCCAGAAAGTGTTTGAAGCAAATGTCCATGTGTAAATTTGTCACACTGCATTGCCTGAGCCAAAACTAGTTTAGCTGGTGCTCCAGGGATCGCTCTCTCTCTATGTATGTATATATGTATGTATGTACGTATTACACAGACAGTCATTGATGCTTCCGTGTGTTGTGTATTTTAGATTTGTTCCACAGGGCAGGCAAGAGGTGCTGGAGCAAGTCAGAGTCCAAAGTGCTGACTGAAAAACCTTTATCTTGTACCACTCAGAATTCCCCAAGATCCTTAATAATTAAAAGCTTGTAGTTATTAGGCTACAAACAGCACAGTTCATCAAAAAAGATTCAATAATCCATGAAGTGAGAAACCCTACTAAGCTGTCTCTGCAATACAAGCAGAGACAATAATGGATCTTGTTCAAGCAAACACATGATTGAACCTGACAGTGCACATTAAACATTTGATGTGGGCAGCGGTCAATACTAATGGAAGCTGTTAGTGGGAATATCCTATGACGCATCTCATAGGTGAGGTGGATTGGAAACAGTGAAGAGATGGGGGCATTAACAATTGGGTACTGTGGTGAATTCTTAAACCTTCCACAAGCAGCAGAAGGTTTAGCAAAAAACAGAAGAATCACTGTGTGTGAATTAGTAGGACTTCAGCAAAGACAGTTGGTAAAATGACTGAAGAGGTAAGCTGTTTTGTTTTGGGGTTTTTTGTTACCATCGTTCAATAAATTTGCTTCTTTCCTCATGCAACTTATCTAGCCCTGTGTTGTTAATGGTGTGTGTAAGAGCTCTATTTGATGGGCAATTGAATTGCCAGAGAAATCCAGTCGTAGAAATAAGTCTGTGCTGAATAACTGGAGGTCACACCAGAAAATAAACTTAAGGAAAAGAAGATAAAACATTCTGACATTCTTTGAAATATAGTGTGAGCATTCTAACATTCTGTGAAAGAAGGTCTGTGTGGATGCTGAAAGCTTGGTTGTGGAGAGATTTTCCAGCTTTCTGCTAGTGTCCGTGTGAAAGCCACGGATGCTGGCCAAAAAACAGAGGTTTTTGTGAACCAATCCCCTTTATCTTGCAGGTGCACGTATTGTTGTGAGACTAACTGAAGAAATATTTTGAAATGGATGTTGTAGGGTTTAGCCAATCATCCTGGGAGGTGGATGATCAAAGGACCAATAACCTTATGTCAGTCAAGTGAACTAAGATATAAAAATGAGTCTGTAAATTAATAAATAATTCCGTTCCATCCCATTTCTTCCTGGTTCGAATCTATGTCATTTCTCGCCGTCCCCGGTACAACAGCGACAGGTCTGAGCATTCTAATATTCCATAAATGAACATTGTGTGGTACATCTGACACATCTGAAAGACTACTGATAGGGCAAGAGGTAATGGCCACAAACTAGAATGCACAATATTCCAACTGCACACAAGAAAACTTTTTTTTTACTATAAGGGTGGCCGAATTCTGGCAGAGGCTACCCAAAGAACTAATTGAGTCTCCATCCTTGCATATACAGTGTACATTTAATGAAGTCTGGATGGCAGTATATTATCAGTGAGAGATGTAAGTTATATACATGAGGGGATATTATTTTTTCGGTTTTCGATAATTCTAACTATTGGTGAAGTATTATTGAAACACAGATGTCTCTCTGCATATCCCTTGCCGTGGGCACCTTGTAAATTTAGCATCAGTCTAGAATGTTACTTAGGTAATGTTGCCATCTGGACATTTTGGAGAGGCTTACTTCTGGGAAAAGAGTTATTCACTCCTGAGAAAACAATTCTTATTTGTGGAGGCTCAGCTCAGCACCTCTGCTGAGATGGAGGAGGCTCCTAGCTCTGTAACTGATGTCTCAGAGCTGTAAATGCAGGCTGCAGAATCAAGCATATCCCAAAGCATTCACTATGCTCAGTCCTGTCTACAAATTTTTGTTATTTAAAGTTTTTTGGTTGTTTGTTTTTTGGGTTTTTTTTAGATGTTAATGGAATTATGTGATCCCAGGCTTGATGGTCAAGCCCTAACCCAGCCTGGAAGACTCTTTTGAATGGAGTTGTCCTGATGGCTTTTCTTGGACTGGTTGTTCAGCCACATTAAAATCCTCTATTTAGACCTGCATTTTAAATCATGCTTTGCATGCTACTCAGCTCCTTAGAGTCTCTAGGTTTGTCCTGTTTTCAGAATAAATAAGAGGAGGTGGGAATAACATTTGTATTATGCACTTTTTAATGGTAATTTAAAATTAAATAAGGCTTATGTTCCAAATTATCCTGGCAAATATCTGGAATAATTTCTTTGGGGCTAATGAAATTAAAGTAATGGAAAACAAAATGTAAGTGATATTAGAATCTAACACAGGAAAAGTTTAGAAAATATATAGAAATATTGGAATAATTAATCACAACAAAAAGGAATCAAGTGTTAATTTTCTTTCACTGTTACTAAAATGGTATTTAAATCAACATTAACTAAAGTTAGAAAAATAACCCCATTCTGGATGAGTGGTTGCATTGCTTGCAAGCTGCTTCAGAGAAAGCTATTATAAATACATTCATTTGAAAGTGACTTGTTTCCACATTCTAGTTCCATCTTCCTCTTTCAATTGCGTAAGTTAAAATTCTCCATAAAATTAAAATGTGGTATTAAAGTAAGGACTTGCAATGCTTGCTAGAATATATTTTATTCCCTATTACACTGCCTTAAACATAGAATAATTACAGCAATGAAATGACTTGAGATTTATGCCGCCTTCAGTCAGAGCACACTCTGAGTTTAGAAAGTGTGATTTTGATGTCATGTAAAACTTTCCCATTTGTATTAAAAGATGCTGATATGTCTCATGCAGACAAAACCCAACTCTGGCAGGACTATGCTGTTACAGAAAGTCATTTCTGTTTGATGTGTTTTCGAGACTCTCAAACTGCTGTAATTCTTGGTGTGTGTGGTTGAGCCAAGTCTCTAATTTTTGTCTTTCCAAAGCAACTGGGAAGCAGATCATTAGGAGGGGGGTCCCATGTGGCAAGAGAAAGTTGTTTGGGACAGGGCTGTGCCAGCACTGCCACTAACAGCAGATGAAATTGTGGTGGGAGAACGGAAGGATGAGAAAAGGACACACAAGAGCATAGTGGCATCTGGGTAGATATTATAAAGGGAATGGGGAGAACTGGACTGAAAGTTGCTATTGAGTTATGCTGCTTGAAAGCATCATGTCTGATTGCAGCTGTAAGGAGTGCTTTTCTTTGGTACTTTTCACACATCTCCCAAATTGCCCAGCATTAATCCACAGGCCATCACTGCTTTGTGGGAATGGAAGATTGTTTCAGAGACAAATGGCACTTATTTTCTTTATCCTAATGCCAAGCATTTTGGGCATAGCAAGAGACAGGACTGAGAGCTTCATATATTACCAGGGAAATTAATTATATACATTTAATAACGGGCAAGGATCTTGCACTCAGTTTTCTAGGAAGCGTGGCTGTGGATTTTTAAAAAAAATTCAGGAACATGCCTAGATTCACCCTGCAGCCTCATTTCAAGCACCTCCTGATGCATCTTAGATTTGAGGAGCTGTCCAAAACCCACGTACATTTTTCAAGTTGAGATAGCTTGTGTGGGATTCATCTCACCTACCTTTGTAAATCCCAGTAATTAGGCTCTATCATAGTCAGTGGAAGCAGAGTAAAACCACTGGGTTGCATTTATCTGCTCATAAAATAAAGTGAATTGTTCTCTCAAGCAAATTGTTTTTCTCTATTGAGCAGACAGGCAACAGAGGACAAGCTAGCTCTTACATAGCTAATGTCAGTTGAAAAGTACTCTGATCACATTATACCACATCCCTAAGGAAAAATGTACCCACCCACCGCCTCAGCATCTTTGCTTCACAATATTAAGCAAAAGGTTTTTAAACTGTTGAGGAATCTGGCGTCAGCCAGA
This sequence comes from Struthidea cinerea, assembly GCA_013397865.1. Taxonomy (NCBI): domain Eukaryota; kingdom Metazoa; phylum Chordata; class Aves; order Passeriformes; family Corcoracidae; genus Struthidea; species Struthidea cinerea. The sequence continues at coordinate 727,841 of VZTI01000476.1, read as the reverse complement.
ACTTTGAGGTGAAGCTGCACCACCTCTTTTATGAAGGAGCTGGCCAAAGGATTCTTAGTCTCCACAGGCTGAATTTTAGGACGCAAAGTCTAAACTAGAGCAAATGCCCGCCCATCTGCTTGATGAAGCATTCTGAGTGTAAAGATATAAAAATAAATTTTCCCTTCCTCAGTAGATTTGTGCAGATGGGGTCCATTTCCTTCAGTTTTGCTTTCTCTTTTGTACACCTCTAACCCCCAAAGAAAGAGTAAAACTAAACTAAACTCAGGCTAATTCGGGCTAACATGACTGGAAACGCTGGAGGCCCTTTCACGCATGAAGCCCGTAGAAGTCACTGCTGAAGTGCCAGCCCCTGGCCATGCCCCTGACCCCGGCCTCCCCTCTTGGTGCCTTCCTTGCAGCTGACCTCTCCCCCTGCCCACCAGCTGTGCCTGCTGGCTGCCCCCACAGCCCCAGGCAGAGACAGCACAGCAGCAAACCAGCGTCGTTCGCATCCCAGGTGAGAATAAGAGAGTAAGATTTCTTCAAAGAGATGGCACACATACCTAAGAATATTTTCCTATCAATTATGCTCACTTACATGCTATCTAGCAGATGTTTCTGACTTGTGTCTAGTGGCCCGGCATGTTTGGTAGCAGTGGAAAATGATAACATCATAACTGGCTTCAGTATAATATCTTAGTTCCCGAGTTCAGCAGAGAAACCAAGGCCACAAGGATTTTCCTCAGTTGGTCTGTCCAGATTAAGAACAGAATACTCAGTCAAAATGGTGTAGCAAACTTATTTATTTGGTTTTTAGGTGCTTGATGTCTGATTAAAGAGCATATGTGAATCGTTTATATCTATGACCTTTGAAATGTGAATACTTCTTCTATTCTTTCTCAGATCAATATTTTCCTTGCTTGAAGACAGGAAGAACCTGCACAGATAAAGTTCATGAGAAGGAAATTAAAGAAACTGAGTTTGAGATTGCTGTAAACTCATGTTGTCCTCATTATTCACTGTCCTACTGTATGTGAAACCTCTATCTCCCTGCAGAGGGAGTTCATAGTGTGAAAATAGCGAGCTCATGTTTAGCAATTGAAAAAAAAATTGTCAGTTAATAGAACTCAAAGAATCATGAACAGATATTTGAGCATTTAACTGTTAGTAGAATTCCTTTCTATGTAGAAGTATGTATATAAACATATACTTCTGTCTGTATGACCTTGTACCTGAGATCACAAATAACCTCTCACAGCATGCAGTTATTAAATAACTCTTTTAGCAATTGATCAATCATAGAAACAATCATAGAATCATAGAATGGATTTTCAAGATCATCCAGTTCCACCTCCCCTTCCATGCGCAGGGACACTTTCCACTAGACCAGAATTGCTCAGAACCCCATCCAACCTGGCCTTGAATACATCCAGGTTTGGGGCATCCACAGCTTCTCTGGGCAACCTGTTCCAGTGTCTCACCACTCTCATAATAAAGAATTTTGTCCTAACATTTAATCTAAACCTCCACTCTTTCAGTTTAAAGTTGTTTTTTTTTCTTTAGTAGAGAAACTTTTATTTGCAATTTAAGTGCACATTGTTCTATTCCAACAATAAAACTACTGAAGAGAGTAATGGGCAGATCAAGGCATTTCATATGCTCAAATACCTGTACAGAAAGTAACTTGACTCTTGGGAATAAATGCAGTAGAAAACTCTAGGACAGTCTTTTTCCAGGACTCCCACTTGCCACCATGGCAGATATTTTGGTCTTCTTGTGAAACCTGACGGAGTTCCTGAGTGATTCCCAGTGTGCTTCCTAAAGAATATCATGGACTTTGAGCTGCTTTGTCTTGCGTGATTGTGTCTTTAACGTATTTCTGAACTGGTTTGTTCTTGGAGGACATGGTCACCACCAGCTTGAAGAGTCTGCACTGCCACACACTGCCTACAGCTGGTTTGTGGATGAAGTTTCTGATTTCACTTAGGGACTAATCCATGCAGCTGGAACTCATGCTGACAGTCCATGATGGAGTCCTGGTGGTTTTGACAGAGGAGAAACAGGAGGACCAGCTGCTTCCATCAGGTCAAGCATAAATTGGAGTAAACATCAGCAATCTCAATACAGTTTACAGTATATCAACTTGCAAATTAGAGATGGAGGGAAAAAACGTGGGAATAAAAATTGATGGGAAAGCCCCATAACCTCAACTCATGCAGTGTCTTGCTGAATGCAGAAGTCGTTATCAGTTTCCTCCTGAAAATAAGAACCCAAACTAGCAGGTTTAGACATATGTATGGATATCTGGTTAGAAAGTTCTGAAAAATTTCCCCCAAAGCTTGTCTGAAACCTGCCAAAAATTTTTATGACCACAAGAAAAAACATAAGCAAACAAAAACAATTTTAAAGTGAAACAGATACTACAAATGAAAGTGCTAATTGACTCCCAAATCTGATAAACAGATGGATGGAAACTTTTCAAGTAAGTCTTTGGGTGAGAATAGGCTCAGGCAATCCACCAGGGTAATACCTTCTCCTTGAACTGCATTGGCCCCAACTGTGCAGTAACACATGGCAGGGAAGAGGCATAAGGCCTCAGGGCTCCTTACAGGATGAGGATGGAAGCAATAAAGCATGGAGCCAAAATATACATTGCATTTGCAAGGTAGGAAGATAAGGGAAGAGTCTTATTTTCAACACCATCCAGCAGATTGATGTCCTCCCTGGGTAATAGGGGCAACACAAGTCTCAGCTCTTTACCAGAAAATCTGGGAGGCTGCAGAGCAGCATCTTGCTTCTCAGTTTTAGGCAGTTACTTGATCACCATTTAATCATCTGAGGTGGTTGCCAAATTCCCTTTGAGGGACTAAATTAGGGATTATTTAGGGAATTTTCTCCCTGGGTATAGCATTTATAAAAGCAACATGCATGACTAATTGCAAAGTAATAAAAGCTGGAAACTGAATTTAATGAAAAAGCTGGAAAAAATCATCTTTCGGTCATTTCTTTTGACACTGTAAGTCCTGGGTAAGCAAATGTAAAATGAGCTTATGTCATCCTGAATATAAGCATTTAGTGCATTGATGTTGATTATCATGTATTCTTTTGCCCCAAGCTTTCCTGCTTGCACTGCATTTTTGCAGAAAGCCCCGTACATGTTTGCTAGCTGGGCAATGCTGAGAGCTGCAGGCTGAGAATCAGCCTGAGATACAGCTCTTCTCTGATGAATGGACTTTTGTAAGCATCTGCTTTCTGCGTTGCTGTCCCACAGAATGCCAAGGCAAGGTGACACAACAGCTTTGCTTTTGCCTTTGAGCTAGTGTCCGGGACCCAGCATGTGTGAATATTACCTAGACTGAACAGATCGACATTTCTGCCCCTCAGGCAAAGTGGAAGTCTTGCTATAAAGGGATATCAGAGCTGTTTTGGAGACACAGAGATTAATAGCAGTATTACTGCCATTTCTACTGCTGTCTAGAAAATAACATCTCAGGACCCCCCCATGATGACATCCGTCCCAGTTTGTATGCAGAGTAGTCCAAACTGGTTTGATTATTGAAAGAGAAAACAGATGTGAAGAGGGAGGCTGAAAGCAGTTGGCACTGGAAATGGAGAGGCAGCCCTTGGGCACTGCACTGCTGTACCAGCATTGAACACTGCTGACAGGGGGCTCAGCCCTACAGGGCTACCAAGAGTTTGCTGAGGGCTTTAGCAGGTTTCACTCTTAATGCTTCCTATGTTAATTAGCTTAAAGCTATCTCTGCTACCTTAACAAAGACTCCATCTGCTTGAAGCAACTTCAGTGTCAACCAACCTGGAATGGGCGTACAGGAGTTGGAGACCAGATAAGGCTGAGCCTGACTGAGAAAACTGAGACTAAAATGGGAAGACTAGAAGTGGGGCCAGGAATGGATGAGATACGCAATCTGATGCAGAGGAGAACAGACCGAAATGAGCAGTGAAGAGATGCTTTCTGCCTGGGTGTGATGCAGTAAATGTGCTGTGCATGCTGAGCAATGCAGAAAGCATGAAGTAATTCTTCTGTCAGTGATCATTGCTCATCCGAGGCACAGAGTGCACTTGTGCCCTGTGAAAAGAGCTGTATGTGAGCATGTAATGAGAGACAATGTCATAAAAAGTGCACAGAAAGAGGCTTCATGAAAGCTGCACAGGGAATTCTAACCAGTCTTTCTTGACTTTGAAGCAGAGTTGCCATCCACTCTATTCAGTCTCACATGGTTTTCTGTCCATTGTAAGCTCCTGCAGATTACCAAGTGAAAATATGCTGTATGTTTTTGAATGTAAGTGAAAAAACCTGTGTCAGGAAGGATTTCTACACCTTTCATAGCACAGCATGGGAAAATAGCTGTACAAGTTTTTTGTGTAATTTTTTCCTGGCAGAGTTCCATAATGGTACCCACTAGAGGCAGAAAGTCAGAAAAAGTGGCTTATTGAATGCTAATAATATAAGGAAATTTGCTTGGTGAATAAAAGCCTAATTGCCTAGAAGTTGAAACTTTTTCCTCTAATGCCTTGTTGGAAGGCTTTTTGGGCTTTTTGGGTGGAGGGAGGTGAATTCTTTATCTTTTCACCTCCTAAAACATATTGTAGTAGACAGGATAACATCTGCCTTTCTCGTACAACTTTTTTTGTTTATCACGTTGAATTAAATCTGCTGATCAATAACTCACTGAGTTCAATAGATATATTTGATCTTTATCCTTTGGCTGAGGTGCTAAATGCAAACTCCTTTTACTGATATAAGCACAATGAATGCAGATAATCTATCTACTCTCTGATAGCTTATGCTATCTACTCTTAATCTGTGTGAGAGTAAAGCCTGATCTAATATTACACATAACATCAGCAGTACGAAGAGATGTGACATTTAAATGAAAAATGAGACTATTTGAATGCTTTTGAATAGCTTGTTTAAAAGTGCAGCACAGATAATAAAAAATAGGGAATTTCCCCCTATATTTCTAAAACAGGCAATGACATATATGACCGGCAATGTAATATAAAACTTCTGGCCTTTATCCCCAAATATTGTCTGTGTGAGAATTCAGCTGAATCTGTTGGCATATGGAAGTCAATAAAACATGACATTACAACTCATTATGTTGCTGGTTTGCTTTCCAGAATTTTGTGAAAGACGCTCCCCAGAAGCCCCTCATAGGAAGACAGAATGGAAGATAGGGCAAGGTAGCTTGAACAGTTGTGATACTCAATACCTACATCAAATTGTTATGGGATAAAAAAAGTATATTTCATCTTCTTATAAAGCGTCTATGGACTTAGTAATTTCAAGTCCTTTCAAGGTCTTGTCTTCCTCAGAAAGAGGAAATGTATCAATGACAGCACACAAAGGTCATTAAGGAACAGAGAACAGAGATGCTACATAGAGACAGCCTCCAATAATCCATTTATATCCTGTAACTTCCCCCTTTTCCTCTGTTTTCCTGATGATCCTGCCCTTAAATCCCCATCCTATTCTCTCATGGCTTCCCATACCAAAGTCCCAGTAGTCACTATATCACTTTTCTTCTAAGATTTCTTGAAAGCTTATTTCTTCTGTGATACCTGCTAGGAAATCAACACTGCTGGGCTGCTGCTGGTGGCTTGTGGGGTGTAGAAGCATGGTCATCTTGGTTTGTAGCTCTGTAAGCAACTGAGTTTTCAGTTTTATAGATTAATTTATTTAAAAAAAAAAAAAAGAGGAAAAATCCCCACAGCTTTCTAAGTGCTCTGAACAAAGACAAAACAAAACTCAGTTTCTGTCTGAAAAAGGATTTTCAGGTAATTCCAGGAGGACAGTGATAAGAGGGGCTTGTGTTCCCTGAAATTACCTTGATGTCTAAGAAAAACAAAATTAAACAAAGTATTTCAGAATTAAAAAAAGTGAGAAAAATGCAAAATGACAAACTGGCACATTTTAATGTGTTTTGAAGTTGTATTGCAGTTCTAGGGAGGCCAAGCCAATCTGATAAACTCAAAATAAAACTGTTTGAAACCAGTCTTTCCATATACTTTCCAGTGGGGAAAGTGCTCTAGGGAAAATTTGAGTCAGCTGGAGTTCATTGGTGCATTTTCTGTTATTCATCATTTATCTCGTGTTTCCATTGTTATCTCTTTGAAGCAGAGCTCTCTATACATGGTTAGATAGCAGACAGAAAGATGGGGTATTGTTCTCTTACTGGGGCTTGTGTGCATACCTAAAAAGAAACAAAGGACTGGGATTTCCAACCCAGAGTTAGAAATGCCCTATTTCAGGTCCTAATTTTTACACTGTGTTCAGTTTAGCTTGCTAGGGCACTACAATTTCCCACGCTGCATTACTGAATTTGTCATCGCTCCCAGCCAGCCCCAAGTGAGAGGCAAGAGTTCTTCCTCCCAGCCATATCACTGCATGAATTTCCAAGCATCCAAAAACAATCTCTGGTCACAAGAGTTTTGTACCTATGCCACCAGGGGAAGCAAGAAGCCAAGAAACAAACAAGAGTACCAAATATCATGGACAATGATCACTTTAGTGAGGCTTGTCCAAAGGCACTCAATTTACTTCTTGTTACAGTAACAGTTTTTTCCTTCTCATATATTAATTATCAGACTTGCTCCTACATCCTCTTGTTTGCCTGATTATTCTGACCCTGTACATCTCCTTGCCCATCTGGAGGTGGATTGCGGAGTCCCGGTTATCCTTCACTTTGTGTAGTCATTTACAATGATGATACATGTCCCTGAGCTCTGCTCACAGTATCATGGTACAAATGCAGTAGACAAGGGTGGATTGCATTTCACATCTGTTGTCCAGATGTCTTGCAATTCTCATTGCCCCTTCTGAGAGACTAAGGTCAGATGTGATGAAGACATCCATGGCTTTGCCTGTAGTGCCAGTGAGGAAACCCCATCTCATTTGTCACACGTGAAATTGCCTGTCCGATTTCCACGCTCACAGTGTGCCTGCAGTGTCCTTTACTCGGTGGTGAAGGGCTGTTACTCACACAGGGGGATAAAGTCATACATGCCTGGGACCTTGAATGGGCCGCTCACAAACTGTGTACATGCAAAACCTACTGCAGTTTTGCTTAGCACACACCTCTGTCCCCACATCTTGTGTACAAGGCTGTCTCAAGATAAACAATCTCAGGATATGCTTAGTCCTGCAGAAAAATCCCAGGGAGACATGCTATCAATGCTGCATCTCTACCTTCCAGTTCTTTCATTATTGAAAACATTTCCAGTGAGAGATAAACTGGTGAAAAGATAAATTGTTGCACCTATGGGTGTCCCAGAAGGTTTTTTCCCCTCTAAAAAAACCCCTCTGCTCTGTTTTGCATGTGTAATTACATACTTTTCAGAGCAGGGACTGGAACTTTCCCTTTTCTACCCAGCAGAAGTCACCCTCTCCCCATTTTTTTTCCCATGGGGACAATTAATATTTAATGAAGTGCATCCAAAGGAAGAGCTCCAAAAGAAGAAATTAAGAGAAACCTGTTTCAGATGGTCTAAACTGCTGACAAAGCTGCTTTCCTGAGAGGTGGCTAAGCCAAGTTCATGTTCCAGTTCTGAGTCACACAGATGGAATTTGAAAGGATGGAAGAAGAGCAGAGTAACTGTAGGAGATTGTCTATTAACAGGTAAATTTCAGACATTGTGTCAAAGTAGGTTTTGATTAACTAAAGCCTTTCTCAGCAGTGATTAATGACAACTTTCAGGAAAAAGAAAAATAAAATTGAACAAAAATAGTATGGGGGGGGGGGGAAAAAAAACCCTGGTTTTGTGTTANGGGGGAATAAAAGCCCTGTGTTTGAAAGAACTTTTTTTTCTTCCTTCAAGGTGTATGTGACATTGGCTACCTCAGGAACTGAAATTTTGGAAAATAAATCAACATATTGGAAGAGGGAGGTAGAAGAACAATTTTCTGCTCCAGAATCTCCTAGGGAATATTTGAGTTCAAATTGCTTCAGTCAAAAAGCAAGGTATCTGATACTTAATTAAGTGTAAAACCCGCATGACAAGTAATCTTCCAAGTCTGATCTGGAAAGGCCAGTTATCCCAATCAAAATCGACCACGTAGGTGTGCAGGACTTTGAGAATGGTATTAGCTCAAGGCAATTCAAAATTGTTAATTTGATTCTTGTCAGGAAAATTACAAATATGCAATTTTTAAAGAAGTTGAACAAATGAGGTAGTGGTCAAAGTTTAATTAGAAATTATGAACCTGCTCAGTTTTTGATGACAATAACCAAAATTTTGAAGACTAGGAAAAAAAAAAAGAAAAAGAACTGAGAAACCTCAGAAAATTTGACATAAGTAGAATGGCTTTACTGAATACACGTTTAATTCCAGTCCTAGCCAGAGATTCCATCACTCATCCAGGAATGAATCAGTGTGTCAGCATCACAAAAGAAAACCTAAGGGGAGGAAGGTGTTAGGAGTCATCCCCACACCTCATGTTGCAAAACATAAACCCTTGCTGCATTAACAATGCTATTCCATAGAAATAATTGTCAACCCTGTCTTAAAAAGAATTGATTTTGAATTTGTACATATGTCCTGGTTTTGCCTGGAACAGAGTTAATTTTCTTCTTAGGAGCTGATACAGTGCTGTGTTCTTTGGGTTTAGTATGAGGACAATGTTGATAACATCCTGATGTTTTGGCTGTTCCTAAGTGTTGGTTACCCTAAGACAAGAAATTTTCAGTGTCTCATGGTTTGTTGGTGAGGAGCTGCACAAAAATCCAGGAGGGAACATGGCCAGGACAGCTGACCTGATCTGGCCAAATGTGTGTCCCATCCCACAGAACACCACACTCAGTGTATAAACTGGGGGAGTTACCTGGAAGGTGGATGATCACTGCTAAGGGATGGTCTGGGCGTTGATCAGCGGGTGGTGAGCAACTGAGTTGGGCACCCCTTGTTTCTCTTGGGGTCTGCTACTCTCACCCTCTCCTTACCATTTCTATTACTATGTACTATTATTGTTATTATTATGATAATTTATTATTATTATTATTATTATTATTATATTTTGTTTCAATTATTAAATTGTTCTCATCTCAGCCCACAAGGTCTATCTTTTCTTTCTGATTCTCCACCCCACTGGCATCAGGGGTGGGAGGCAGTGGGGGAGCAGCTGCATGGTACTTAGCTGCTGGCTGGGATTAAATCACAAAAACATATGATCAAACGACTAAAGTAACTTCGGCAATTTTTCTTTTGTTCTAGGATTTTAGCCTTTAATAGAGATTGGAACACAATAATCATAACAGTGATGATAATGGGTGGAAGGAGGTGGAACACGACAGGCTCATTTGACTTTTTAGCTACTACTCTTCCTGCATCAGAGATTTGAGCTCAGGGAATTTCCTGGGCATTCCAGGTTTGTTCTATTTAATAATGGGCAATGATTCTCTCTTCAAAGTTGTGTCTGGGCTCTACTTATATCCACAGAAACTTCTCCCCTTTAGGAGTGCCACAGGCCTGCTACACACTGAGGGACAAATAACCTTCTTTTGATAGTTTCAAACCTGGCTTTCACTAGCTTCCTTTAAGATCTGTAAAAAGTGTACTTGACCTCTGCCCTATTGGAAGAAATTCTGAGGGGAGGGGTGGCCACAAAAATAGGGAGGTCTAGCTTGTGTTTGTAATATTTGCCTTTTTTCATCAGGAATTAGTTTTTACCACAATGATTCTTTCACTCTGACTAGGGGTTATTTCAGAATACTATATAATTTTTTTGCCATTGGACTTGACCTGATTTCTTCCAAACCTCTTTTGACAGAAGAAAAAGGGGCATGCTACATAATTCATTAGATACCAGAAGTACATTAAAAATGTATTTAACAAGGACTAATCCCACCAGGAAATCAAATAACAGTTTATTTCCTCAAAGCAGTCTTGGTGGAGCAGGCCTGTATTTAAACCTTTGAGACTTTCTTTATATTATTTGGTGAAAAAATGATTCATCATGCTGCTTGTGCTCAAAAAAGCCCCCCAAATAAACAAAACACAAAACAAACCCAAACCAACAAAATAAAACAAACACAAAAACAACAAATCAAAAAAACCCGCAAACGCTGTGACAAGTTCAGCCGAACAGTAGGAACTTAATGAACCCAAATAAACAGTGCTGTGCTCAAACTCAGAATACATGTACCTTCAGGCAGCAATCTAAAGAAAAACTAGTGTGTTGAATTATTTAGTGAACATGGCAGATCCTGGAGAAAACCTTTCTTCATCTGCTCAGCTCCAGATAAATGGCACGTGTAGGTAACCTGTGCTCGGAGGTGAGCGCTTGTCCTCCGACAGAAAGAGGCCATACAGAGAAGTGGGCGTGTGGCAATTGCCCTGGTGCTTGTGGTTGAAGGGTGAGCTTGCTGAGGACAGAGGGCTTACTTTGAGTTCCCACAGTGGAACAACACTGCCTTATGTCAGTGAAGATATTTATAGCAATTCACTGTATGCTTTGAGCAAAACTATCAAGAGATCTCCGGAACCCTTTTTAACATCAGCCAAACATTAACTATTGATCACTGTGCTGTTTAGATCTCTTCCCTTTGACTCTTTGGATTTAACAAGAAACATGCTACTGTATGAGACCTGGAATACAATCACATGGAAGTTTTCAGAGAAAACATTTCTTGTTTCTTCTTTTTCTTTCTTTTTTTTTTTTTTTAAACTTTTATTTCTGTCAAGAAATGTCAGTATTGAAGAAATCAAAACATCCTGTAGAATCATGTCAGTTTGTGGCTCAGTTCAACAGAAGCAAGGCAATTTTCCCAGGGAAATTTTCTCTGTTTTCCTTCCCGTCTGACATGCCCTCCTCCACCCTGTCTAAAAGGCAGATGCCAAGCCCAGAGTCTGGCAGCCATCGCCAAGAGCCGTGGGGTTTCTTACAGTGCAATAGGATGTCTTTTATAGGTGAGAAGGGAAAGAGGTCGACAAGGATAACCTCATCCCTTTCAGACAGAGTATGAAATATATCTGGGATTTTTTCCTATGGTCTCTGAAAATGTTCAGGGGATTTTGACCTATGAATCTCATTTGTTAATGTGTGAAGCTCTTAGGTGGGGGTAGGTGTGTCAGAAGGGGGGAAGCTGGGCCCTGAAGAAGGTGGAAGGAGAATGAATAATGGATTCCTTATAGCCTAGCAATTTGAAATCCTTAATGAATAAATGCTTTCTTTCCTGTCCCAAGAACTTGTTCTGCAGAACACAGTGCTCTGCAGGAGCAATAGCCTCAGATCAATGGCCTATCTAGGACAATGTACATTTTCAAATCCTAAACCAGGTATTTAATTAGAAGACATTTCCGTTTCAATTGCCTTCATGCATCCCATCAATATTCCAAACATTTCATCAATATTTCCTTTTCCACTCAGTCTGAGAAGTGCAGGCCTTTACAAAGAGTTATTTTGGCAATTAGGCAACTAAAGGAAATGACCAGAGCTGCAAAAGTGCTTAACCCTAACTCTTACCCATTAAAAGGAATGGTAGATGCTATAAATTGCAAAATGATGAAACCTCCACTTGTTGCCTGCATAGAAAAGGTTCCATCATTGCTACCTATGATTAAGACAGGAGAAGAAATATATTCCACAGTGGGGAAAATATTAAAAAGACAGGTGTTTCATGCAAAACAAAACTAAAAAATTATTAGCTTTCAGTTTTTCCTAGGCCTGTCATTTATTGTCTAGCATAATTTAAATATAAATTTGAAGTACAAAACCAGATTTCAATGTTAAAAAATAAAGCAAAAACAACCATCATGGAATAGAGTTCTAACTCTAGATAAATTTAAATTCCACTTTTAATACATTTTAATCAGATGAAAACTGCAAGTAATCAAAACTGCTTAGTATGAGTAACATTCGGGGGGTTTATTGTTTGCAACATCTGTATTAAATGAGATAATACCAAGGAGTCCTTGTTTCTAAGGGATGCATCAGGTGTTGAGCCATCCTTTCCATGAGCAATTTTCCCATGATCAGATTTTCACTGAAATTTGATTGTTTCCTATGGAAAGCTTATTCATTTGGAAGCAGTTTGTCACTACTGACGCTAATTATTCAGTGTAAGATAAGAGAGCTGAATGTCTTGTTTTGTAACAGATATGTTTCTAAGATGTATTAAAAACACTGTTTAGCTCACAGCCAGATGCCACATTTCTCTTACCACTTGTGAATCTTTTATGTAGATGACACAACTGAAACAGCAAAAGTGAAAAAGTACTGTTTGTGGAATTATTGTTTTTTAATTTAGCCTGTTTCCATTTCAATTTCCTCATTAAATGCGTATATTCTATTCTGAAGCTGCAGTTCTGGCTCAAAGAATTGGTGGTTGTAACTCTACATGTTACTATGAAGTTAGCCAAGACTATGACGTAAGTTGGTTTTTTAAAAAGTAGAAAGGGATACCTGTGTATTACCGTAATTTAACCCGGCTCTGTGGGGTCCCGCTAGCCCACAGAACCTGGGGCATATTCGGTATTACTGTCAGGTGGCAAAGAGGCAGGAAGGAGATTCGCTTATCATCCTGCTGGATGGTTTATTCCATGCTGTACAGCCGAACTCCAAAGCAAATCTGAAACCCGATCCCGAGGGCCCCCGTTTTACCCGGGGCCAGGGGGAAAGGTGGGATTAGGGAATGGGGACCAATGGGAGAATGCCAGGGCAGTGACGAGGCTTACAGCCAACCGGGAGATTCAAACCGGGACAGACCATACTAAGGAACAAAGCATCCCAGGGGATGCTTCTGTTCGCCCTTACACAAAGACATCACCGACCCCCCCACCTGTGCATCAGAGATGTGATGGAAAGAACATTAAGAAGATGTGAACATAGCCTTACACTATAATCAGGCTTGGTAAGACATAAATTTTCAAATGAACTACATTTAGTGGCTGTAGTTTCACATTTTAATGTGAACTATATAATGAAGACATATTCATGATTCATTTTATTGAATTATATAATGAAGATTCAAATCACGTTAACCAAATTCCATCTTGGTCCCCATCCCTATCTGGTGAGTCTGCGCCTTCGGGGTCACCTTACTAATAGACTGGAACTTGACTTATGTTTCCAGTCATGCAAATAATTAGTGCAACCAGTGGTAATGAAACTGTTAGAAGAAAACTAATTACCAGTTGAAGTGTTTGCAGCAACAGAGCCCCAAATCCTTAGATATATTGCTTAGTTTTCTCATTGTTATTCAGCCTTCTTCACTAACTTTGACCAAGTTAAAGTTATTTTCAGCAATGAAGGATGAAAGGGTGTCAGGAAAATCCATATTTTCTTTCTCTTGGTCTCAATTTCTAGTTTTTAGCATGAATCACATCTGAAGCATGATCCATCAGAATACCTGCAGCCTGGTCATGTCCCTGACCGTTCAGTAGTCTGTTACATCCTCTTGCAGAACATCATCTGATTTCTAATGAGCAACCACAACTCTTTCTGGGTCTGAGAAGCAGAGTAATTTCCTGATATGCTAAATGGAAGAGTCCAGAGAGAATTAGATTTCCAAGACCAACTGCTATAAGCCTAGAATAAATTTAAAATACTTCCATCAACACCTACAAGAAATACCAATGTCCATAACCCACCATTTGTACTTCGTGCCCAGAATGGCACTGTATTTTTTTCTTTTAAGTTTCAGAAGTTTGCTAGATGACTGACTGTGGCTGCCGTAAAATATTCTGGAATACATAGGTTTGGATTGTGATGAATCCTACTAGAGCAGTTTGGGATCATCCATTGTCTCAGAAACCTTTGCGGTGCACATCACATCTGAGATGCAAGGCTTCATGAGTAAAACAGAATCAAAGAAACACAGAATGATTAGGGTCAGAAAGGACTTTTGAAGGTCATCACAGAACCACAGAATAGCTTGGCTTGGAAGGAACTTTCAAGTGATGCACTTCCAAACCCTTGCCATGGGCAGGGACACCTTACACTAGACCAGATTGCTCAACCTGGCCTTGAACACTTCCAGGGATGGGGTGTCCACCACTTCTTTGGGAAAACTGTTCCAGTACTTCCCCACCCTCAGAATAAAGAATTTTTACCTAATGTGTAGTATAAGCCCACTTTCTTTTAGTTTAAAACCAAAGCCCTTGTCCTATCATTACACACCCTTGTAAAAAGTCCCTCTCCATCTTTCTGCAAGGCTCCCTTCAGGTACTGAAAGGTTAAAATGAGGTCACCCCCAAGTCTTCTCTTTTCCAGGCTGAAAAATTCCATCTGTCTCAGCCTTTCCTCATAGAAGAAGTCCTTCATCCCTCTAATCATCTTGATGGCCTCCTCTAGACTTGCGCCAACAGGTCCATGTCCTTCCTCTGCTGGGGACTCTAGAGCTGGATGCAGTGTTCCAGGTGGGGTCTCACCAGAGCAGAGCAGAGGGACAGATTCCCCCCTCTCACCCTGCTGCCCACGCTGCTTTGGATGCAGCCCAGGACACGTTTGGCTTTCTGGGCTGTGAGTGCCCATGGCTGGGTCATGTCCAGCCTCCCACCCACCAGCACCCCAAGTCCTTCTCGGCAGGGCTGCTCTCGATCTGTTCATCCTCAGCTTGTGTTGATACCAGTCCTCTAGTTCAACTCCCCCGTTCAAACAGGGTTACCTAACAGCAGGTTGCCCAGGACCATGTCCAGCCACATCTCCAAGGATGGAGACTCAAAAGCTTCCTTGGGTAACCTGTGCCAGATTTTGACAAACCTTATGGTGAAAAATTGTTTTCTTGTGTGCATTTGGAATATCATGTGTTCTAATTTGTGTCTGTTACCTCTTGTCCCGTCAGTGGTCACTACTAAGAATAGTCTGGCTTCCTCATCTTCATTCACTCCCATCAGGTGTTTCTAATCAATACACATTGATCAGGTGCCTTTAAGTCTTGTCTTAGCTGAGGAGTCCCGTCTCTTTCAGCCTCTCCTCACATGGAAAAAAGAAGGAAATTTTCAACATATCATCTGTAAAATTTTGGTAGGTTTTCCTAAATAAGAAGTTTGAGGCATTAATCTTGATCTAGTTTTCATCATAAGATATGCAATTTCTGTTCAGTGTGCAAGTGCCAGATTAAATCATTAACACGGCGTTAATTTGGCAGTTTTTGTCATGAAGCTCATCAGAGCACTATGTTGTCCATCTGGAGATTTCACATGTGTTTTGCCCAGGCTGGATGCTCAAAAGCACAGCGGTGGCAGAGCAATGCCATGGTTACTGTTCAAGGTATGTGTGCACTGAAAACTTGCACTGTGTCCGGAATTTCCAGGCTGTTTTGATCAAAAGCTATTGAAAAAGATATGAGGGTGGTGCAAGGAATAACTGTTGGGAGAATCTGCCACGGTCTTGCTCTTGGTGGGAAGGTGTTGGTAGTGAGAACTACACAATGTGGGGTATCGCTCATCGCTAGCGCAGAAACCAAAGGAAGAAGGTGCTAACGTCTATCATCGAACACTAAGGTAGGCTGTAGCTGAAAGTAGGCATTGATTTGCCTTGCCAAAGAAAACTCTTTCTCCACAGTTTCTCAATACAGTAGTCAGAAGTGACATTTGCTACAATATTACATAATTTTTGATGCCTTATTTTGTGAATCAGCCTTGCTGGGCAATGGACAAACCTGTGTTGCTTGGCTTGTCGATGGCATTAATTTCCAAAAGTTCAGTTAATAGTTTTGGTCCCAATTCTAAGTATTTTTTCCTCCTATAGCTGGTGATATTTCTAATTAAACTACACTACCAGTGTTCAGGAAGCTGCCACAACTGATAGAAGTGTCTTTCTGGAGACATCGTGATACCCCACTTGACAAATGTGCTGCATTCCTCTGCTCTGTGTTTGCTTATTTTGATTATACCTTTAAAGGCTCAGGGACTGACATTCCCTAACCTGGCAATATATTATGATCACATCCCTAAATCTCATATCTCTTGGAACCTGCAGAAGATAAGTGGTTGTCCAAATTGTTTGTGAGGCTGTTCTTTGTCAGTGTTGTTTGTGGCACTGCAAGGCCTGTGAGCACCTGTCGCTGATCAGGACACTTATTGCACTAATGACGGTGCAAACCCCAAACAGGAAGGTGGTCTGTGACTCCGAATCCCGTAGATCTCAAAGGCACCAACCTCCTTTCATCCTGGAGAAGTTTACTCTCCAAGCACAGGTTTCTGTCTCCTTATGTCTCACTATGCATGTGCTAAAATATTTTTCAGTACAAGCTGGTAAATGTTCTACTTATTACAGGTGACACTTTTGTTTGACTGAAGAGAGCAAATTCAGAGATAAATCCTTTGTTATAATTTGCTAATGGATCCAGACTACCTGTAAGTCAAGCAGTGTCATTCTTTCATGTCTCCTTTAAAGTGACAAAATACTTGACCCTTATTTTCCAGATTGTGAACAGTGAGATAATGTCCCAGCTTCTTCAGGGAATTTATTTCAGTGCAAGTGTGGATTTCAGTGATTTTCCCAGCCTGCAGGGAGCAGCAAACTGCAGCTTCCCAAAGTCTAGGTTAATAATGTCCTACCAAAATAGTCTGCTTCCCTCACCCACCAGCATTTTTCTACAGAAAAAAAGAAAATACTAATGAATAAAGCTGCCATAGCTCAGTACAGGAAGAAAGATTTTTCTCCATCAGATAAAAGGAATGTCTCTAGTCTCTTTGTCAGGGCCTGCCGACTAATCTAAGATGGCAGAGGAAATTTTTATGTGCTAAACTATTTTCTCACTAATCTTATTTTAAGAAAAGTAACATAATGAGCATTTATTTGGGGCACTCAGTATGCTTTTCTTAAAGGTGGACAAAAAAGGAAATCTGGTATTTGTTTTATTTCTACTTTAGCCCTTTATCTGACAGCTTGACATAAGAACAGACATAAGAGCATAGCTCTGTATAAAATATTAATCTTAAATAATCACAAAACAATTTTCTTCTCCAGATTACCTAACACAGTCTAACTGGCAAGGGTGGATCCTGTGTATAAAATAGTTTGGAGATGCTATTCTTGTAGCAGGGCAGTATTTTTTTCTGAAATCTATTTTAAATGCTTTTATTAGTTAGTTCTGTGGGGTTTTTTTTCGAGGTTGCTTTATAAATCTTTGGGAACTCTGAATTCTCAAGTGCTGTCTCCTGACAATGAATTCTGGAAGAGTGACCAACAAAAAGCCATACAGCTTGAGTGGCATTTGGCCAAACTACTGCCCCAGAAAAATAAAAATTGCTTGATGAGTGTGTCTCACAGTCTTGTAGCTGGATATTTAGGTAGACTTGTGAAAGCAGTGAGTTCACAGTGGCTGAGTGGGTTGCCATGATGGCTCTGAAGGTGTCACACTGTGACCGTTTACGGTGAGTTTGATCAGATTACAGGCTGCGTACACTGACATCAAGTGACAGCATTCAGTCACATGTAAAGTATGAGAACAGCCTTTGTGAACTCAGTACAATAATTGATGCTTTTTAATTTGGGACCACAACATTCCAAACCTCGTGATGCATGTACAGTTATCCTGATCCCCTCCTTGATGTGTACCAGAAGAAAAGTATCAGGAGTAGATATTAAGCCACTGGAAGGTTGAGGCAAATGCTCAAGTGTTGGGAATTCATTGAAAAACAACCTTGACATCTTGACAACTGGATAAAGTTCATTGGTTGTATTTTGCTGTTTCTGAAATCTCTTAAGTTTTGCATGTTCCAAATGTCAGGTAGGTTTATGAAACCCCCGAGCAAAAGAATAAGATGTGAGCTTCAGGTTCCCTCTTCCTCTTGTATTAAGGTCTTTTTCCCAGTCGATCTCAACTGGAGTTACTGATTTCTTTAGTTTCATCTGGGATTGCTACTGTGGCATCTTTCTGTAGTTCTGTATTTTAATATACTTTCTAGTGTTTGCTCTTTTTTATTAACAGATTTCTTGAGGGAATATGATGCCTGCAACATCAGGATTTTGTTCCTGATGCCCCAGCATGCTATTGACATCTCAAGTACTCCTAATGTATCACCTCCTTCTGGTTCCTTGGCCCCCTGTGCCAGGCATCCCCTGCTGCCTGGGGCAGGGGACAGGCTGTCCTGCTCTGCTGTGTGGTCACAGCCACCTTGCTCCTTGCCACCAGCCTTGCCAGCTCACAGCACCATCATGCCTGCCTCTGCAGGAAGGGATCTGGGTAGGTGGATACAAGTGAGAGGAGTTGGAGAGGCTGGGAGTCCATTAAAGGAAAAATATTTAGACAAATTAATGAGGAGTTGTTATGAGATGCTGTCATGGGGTAAGAACAGTGTTGCACCAGGGAAATGGCTATTTGAAGTGCAAACCTCTTAAGCTTTTGTAGTGCCATCTCTTAAACACCCTAGTGGTTTTCTGCAGTGGTCTGTCTGTCTCCTTCAGCCACTGTTCAGGAGCCCTGTACCTTCCTGCAGGGATGGCCCTGCCTCTGCTTGAGGCTTTGCAGGAGCCTGCTGCAGGCTGTGAGCCCACAGGGGCATTTGTGGGAGCACTGGATCTGTGCCAAGCACTGTGGAAAACTGGGGTCACTGGAAAAGTGGTGCAGAGCACTCGGACCTGATCCAGAGCTTACTGAAGTCAATGGGAATCCCTCCATAACCCTGCTTGGCCACACAGCCCTGGTGTGATCCCAGTGGGTTACTTGTGTGGAAGCAACTCCACCTTCATGGAGCCCATGGCAGGACCAACTGTTTTTCTTCTGTTGTTACTACATATTAGTGAAAAGGAGTCTGAGACACACGAATAGTCTGTCTGGATCTGTACAGCCCTGTGACAGTACTGCCTGAGTGGCAGTCCCCTCCCTGAGTACGGGCTAGAGAAATACATCGACATTAGCTGCAATTCGGTTTCCCATACAGCAGATGGAGTTTTCTATTTATAATACCACAAGCATTCTGTCAGAGAAAGGAGAGATGGCAAAGCCCCGGCCAAAACACTG
Source organism: Struthidea cinerea (assembly GCA_013397865.1). NCBI lineage: Eukaryota > Metazoa > Chordata > Aves > Passeriformes > Corcoracidae > Struthidea > Struthidea cinerea. The sequence goes on along the minus strand of VZTI01000476.1, from coordinate 708,930 downwards.
CAGCCAAGCACCCATGAACATGGGAAAGCTGCCTTCTGCATCCAAGTGTTGGAGGGCTCTGGCAGGCCCAGCTACCTCAGAAACAGATGTGAGTAATTAATATTTGACTTGAGTTAGCTCATCAATCCTAGATAAATTGCTTGAAGATTAATCACTATGTTCTGAGTCACTTTTATTTTTATTTTTACCTGACTTCTTGTAAGATTTCTGCCACATGTGAAAGGAATATATGGGCAATGATGTGCAAGGAAACTACATGGGGGGAATCTCACTGCCACCATGAAGTGTTTGGTGAAGGGACTGGTAGTGATTAGGTATCAAAAGGACTCAAAAAGTCTGTATACAAAAATGTCTATTCTTGGACAGATTTATAGGGGAAAAATCAAGAGGTGAATAATTGTCTCATGCATTCCAGCATGTGAATCAATAATAGTCCTACTAATTGGTCCCCGGCAATTTATTCAGATGCTAACCTCTCAGTTCGTGATTTGTGTCTGTCTCATTTCCCACCAGGTTTCATTCAGACCAGTATTATCTGTAGTCACATGAAGCAGTGCTGTTAGCTAGTAGACAGCTGTTCACCAATGGCTGAATGTCAGCGTGCATAAAAAGAAAAATATCACTGCATCCTTCAAGTACAGGTGCAGATTCTCTGAAATCACTCCAACTGCAGTGGAGTTTCAACAGCCAGGTATTTAATCTAGAAAGTACACTGGCATCATTTAGATGCAAAGTGCTGCTCAAAGATAATTCATTATCGATACATTACAGTGCTCCTGGCCAATTGTTTAGTGCTAGATAGCTCTAAAATAAATTATTACCATAGAATATACAGTATCCACTTCTGTTTATGTTTTTAAATTACAAGGACAGCTAGTTGAAATTCCACGATAACTATGCCTTACTCTGGTGTCCTAGGAATTTTGCTTCAGTTCAGGATGACTTCTGTCCTGTTTTAAGCCTTATAGTCCCCATAAATCTTACAGATTATTTTTTTATTGTATTATCTGTTGTCAATTATTACCAAAATCTTGCAGCTGAGTACTAGGCTGCAAATATAGTAAATGCAATGATGGCCTAAACCCCAGACAGGTGAAGGACAGTGGGCCTAAGGGTACTATTCTTACTAATAGCTCTCTTTATTTACTTTTACTCATTAATATTTGTTGAGCTATCTATCCTCAGGTACCAATAATTTTTCATGTTAAATAGGATTTCATCAAAACCTCCATCGAATGAGTGGTAGAGCTGCAAGGTAAAGCACTTGTATGTAGTGCCAAAGGTAAATTTGCCTGTACAATCTGAGATTTGCATTTTGTATTTGTGAGGCTGCACTACGGTCTTTCAAATAATGGCATAATCACGCTCTGGTTTTGTCTCAGAGCTCCCAGTCTTATCAAGAAGGACAAAACTGGTTGTGCTCTGAGGTCAAAGCGGTATCCAACAGTAATTTTTACCCCTTAGCTTTGTATCCAGTTGCACAGCTGTCAAACATGCAGAGCAGGGAAAATCAGGGAGAGGTGGGGAAAACAGTGAGGGAGATGGATGGGGAATACCATTTCATTTGTATGCACTCACACAAAGCACAATACGCCTCTGTGGCATTTCAACCAGGACAAACCCTCTGCCCTCTGTGTGATGGCGAGGCAGAAATGCTGATGTGCCCATTTCACTTACTCCATACCGCGGTGTCCTGCCTGAACTGATGCCCTGGGGAAGCATCCCTTGGCTTTGTACACAGAAAGCAGTGACAACCCGTTATTTGTCCACCATTTCTTGTCCTCACAATTGTGACCTGAGCATTGCTGGTGTGCCCAGCCCCTATACAGAGCGGGAAGAGGAAGGGGGATGGGAGCTTTCCTTGGGAAAGTGCTGGTGCTGGGGCTGTGTGTGCTCTCTTCCTGCCATCCCTCGTACACTGACATCCTTTTGCAGGCTGCACAGGAAGAGTTTGAGAGCTGCCAATGCAGCATAGGACACAATTTGGGGATCCAATAATTGTAGTGTCGTGTAGGTTTATGTAACGGTATCTGAAGCCTGCAGTGGTAAAGAAACATCACCGTACATTTCATAATTGCTGAGGGCTACTGGTAGCTGCTCTCTCTTTAGAGTCAAGGGATGATAACCCTCACCACAGATGGCTGCAAGTTTAAACCACTTATTTATTCTCCACTCTGGAGGTATTTGAATCTGACCTCAGACACTCTGACCCTAATGTTCTAGACTCTGATTCTAAGTATTAGGAGGTGTAGGATCCAGACAGACTGTTCAGGTTTAGCAGTGACTTGAATTCAGCAAATTGTCTCATCTGAGCAAAATACATGCTTAGTTTTATGTTCTTAAATCTAATAATTAATGAATAAATCTATAATAATTAATAAATTAATCTAATAATCTAAGTTTCCTGCCCTTCATTAACTGCACGTGTGATTTTGTTTCTGCTTCGTTTTACTATGTCACATAATTAAATATAACATCTATTTTTCCCAAGACACTGAGCACATCTGCTACTAGCAGATATTTAGTGGTTGTGTTGTAACAGATTCCCAGCCTGGCGTGTTGTAGTAGATCAAGGCCTGGCTGGTACAACATCAGTAAGTGCTTTAAAGAAAGCAGACAAATCTAAGGGTTGCTTATGCCTATAAATGTAGAATAATCAGGATGCATTTGCAAAAGAGACAAATATGCTTTGGTTTTGTTTGCAGGTTGCTGCTCAAAGGTTAGCTCATTCATTAGAAATGGTGGGTTGAGTATCATCTAGGACAGTTGCTTACCAGTCCCCCCATGCTGGGGCAGGATCAGTTATCAATACTGGGATCAGACTGGAAGTGAAAGAATATTTTTCTGAGTCAAGCAAAATGCAAAATAAAGTAGATTAATCAGAGCAGCTCTGCTTCAAAGGCTCCCTGCTCTTTAATATATTGATCACAGTGTTCAAAGTTCTGCGTGATGCCTCCTCCCCCAAAAAAAGTTCCTAATTGAATATTGAACTATATTCTGATGACACCTCATGTAAATTGCAAGAACTCAACTAATTTGTCAGCGTTAAGTGAATGTCAAAATTAAAGGCAGCTTCAGTGCTCAGTTAGTGTACAAGTCTGTGATTTGAACCTTCTTTTTTTTGAAGTAAAGAAATAAAGCTGCAGAGATTCACAAGCGTGGTGCATGGTCCAATAATCTACATGGAGATGTATGCACCCCTTAGTGGTGCAAAATGGAGTAATTCCTACCAAAGTCAACAGAAAGGGTTTGAGATGTTGGGTTTAGGCAGTGAGGACAATGGGAAAGGAGCTTGAGGAGCTTAGTGCACTTGTGAGTTAACAAAGAACAATCCCTCAGGTTGCTTATAGAAGTAGCAAAAGTCTGTCCTGGCAAGCCTCCTCCCCCTTCTCACCACGTTTTTTTGCTTTGTTGCCTCCATGAGACAGTCTAGGAAGCTCCTCATCCTGTAGGAGTCGGGATGTGGACAGCAATTCCATTGGTTAGAAAGGACCCTGTGATGTGATGTGACGCGATCCAGGGCAGGTGATTTGACCCACACAGGCTGCTTTGGGTTCCTCAGCACACAGGGAGAAGGGGCACTATCGATGTGACACTGAGGGAAAATCTTACTGTGTGTATTGTGGAAATTGAAATGAAGGGTTAAGCGCAAGAGAGAATTAAAAAAAAAAAAAAAAAAGTCTGTTAATTCTGACCCTAACAGCTTATTAGCCAAAGCAAAGTTATTTTAACAATTCTGTCGTCAAAGCTAGGGATTTTTATGTTCCTTCCTTCCACTTACTGAAAGCTTTGCAAGGAGAAAGAGGGTTCAAAAGCAGCTGTGTTGTGTTTCCCCCACTCACTGTCTTTTTTCTCACCAAGCTTGAGGGTCACAGTGGCTTCTTGTGCACAGATGTCTGCTGGTGGGCAGCCCCCATTAGCTGGGGGTGGCCTCAGCAGCTGGCTATGAGGCTCTTCTGGCCCTGAGGCTCTGGCACGTACCCTTTTTGTCCTGGCAAAAAAAAGTGCACACATTGCAGACGTATGATAGGCACCAGTTGTTTCTGAACTGGAGTCAATAATTTTAGTTGAAAAAAAAAAAAAAAAGAAATGGGGGAAGATACCAAAAAGCAGAAGCATTCATTTAGACATTTGAATAATGAAAAAATATCAGCCTATTGAGCTTGACATATTCTAGATAAAAAGTTTCTCATTTTCATTTCAAGAGAGCACTGTTTTCATTTAAAATTGATCTGCCTCTAAAAGCAATGGTAACAAGAGAACAACAAAACTGAGACATTGATTTTTCTTTTGCCTGAGAAAAACCTTGAAGGCTGGCCTAAAAGGTTTATCTGGAATTGCAATTTGTTGTTCTTTTTGGTATGTGGCAACTTGAAAAGGAAAACAAGATACTCTGCTGTATTTTTCCTTCATTCAGTAGTGGTCTCTATCTTCCTTCCTACTCCCACCCACCAATCCAGTTGGGCTAACACATCTCCTTGACCAGTTCCATAGGTAACTGATAGAGTGCCAAGAAATGAGACAGCCATTAAGTGATATTTATTCATTTTTACTATGCTTTCGTTAAATCCTCACAAAGTGCTCAGTCTCTGATAATTCCTTTTCCCAACCAACTTCTCATGCCGTGGCACTCAGCAGAGTCACATCTGTGTCTAGAAGTGAAAAGCAGAAGTCTACACTTGAGTTATAAATAGCTCGTAAATGTAGTTATGAATAGTTATAAATAGCACTAAAAATCTGTTTCTTTTCAAAGGCTAGCAAGGCTCTTCCCATTATGGGGAACATTGGAGAAGGCAGGTAGTATATATTCCAGTGAAAACTACCTGTACTTGCCATGTGAGGTAACAGAGTACATAACTCAGACCTGATACTGACCTTTTCATCATGTTACAAAGCAAGGCTTACTTCATCAGCTAAGCATGACCTGAATATATTTCCATTTTATTTGTGTCTGTGTTGCCTTAGGTAAAGCTTTCAGATGGCTGTAGCTTCAGTGACCATCTAGAGAGTTCACATCTCACTGTTCCTGGTGGAAATTTCTTTTCTTCTTGTTGTCGTGGATTACCTTACTATGCCAGCCTGTACTCTTTGAACAGCTATTGCTAATTGTGTGAAGCTGAAGAGTATTTGAGATTACATTTGAGTAGTTACAATAACAAGACTACTATAATCATTAAAATCATATCCAGAAACACTGTTTTTTACCTTTGCTGTCCAGAGGAAGAAACCAGCCAGTGTGAAAGAGAGAGTGAGGCATGGCTGTTTGAAGGGAAGATCTTCAGAACTGTAAATTCCCTTAATAGATCAGAAATATTTATGTCTAATTGGCTTATTTCAGCAGGGTAACTGTGCTGCATTGTGAAATGGACCACAAGCACCTCAGCCTAAGGGTGTCGCGGGGGGCCTTGGGTGATTTCTTCTCTCATCTAAACACATGCCCTGAAGTCCATAACTGTGGAGACATCCTTTGCCTCACTGATTCAATCTGGTTTCCATGAGCATCTATTTGATGACTTTTGTCTTCATCCCTTTTTAAACACTACTCTCCTTCTGAGCTGTCTCCTTGCACTTGTTAGTACTTACCACTTTATGCTGATGGTGCACAACTTTATTTTTGTCCATGGTGACTTTGGTGAGGAAGGGCTTTTATCTGTAGTTACATAACTCTCACAGGGAGCATGAACAAATTTGGGCCAGGAGCTCTGCTCATAAAGCAGGAATGAGACATTAACTGAACATCACCAAATGAATTGATATGAATGTCTATTGTGGTCTATGGAAAAAAAAAATCCAGGTAATTCTCTTTAACACAAGCTTGCTTTGGAGTCACTCATGCAGTTAAGCAATTTGGAAAATACTATCTAGTTAGCACAGTAGTGCACAGCAGCTTGAATTTGCAGAAGTTCACTGCTTCATTAACTACTCACTTAGCAATGAACCTGCAAACAATGTGAATGCTAACATTTCTCTATTGGCCTCACCTAAAAAAAATCTGATCAGCTGTTATATGACTCCTGGATCCCTGTAATTGTTAAAAAAGGGAATTGGAGAACTTGTCTCTTAGAGGTTGTACCAGACTGCAGTAATGCTTTTCTGTATTCAGCCAAGCTGAATTTTGATTATTGTCCAGCTTATTTCCTCTGAACTGCCAGCACAGGCTTTTTGTCTTTTCAAACATTTAATCTCTGTTTTGCTGATGCCAGAGTTCAGCTGATGTTGCCCTGTGTTTGAAATACAGTTTTCTTCAGACGCTGCAGATCATGGACTTATCTACAGATTCTCACAGACACTTAAGGTCAACGCCTTCCTCCTTTTCACCAGTATGCTATTGTCATCTCTCTGTTGCAATGCACTCTGTACGTGTTCAGTCAAACCGTGCTGTTAAATTTCTATCTCAGTGGACTAAAAGGTTATTTAGTACATTTATATAATGTCCCTGACCATCCTCCGTCCCACTCTAATATAGACTTATGCTTAAGCTTGGCATCATGCACTGGCCGCTGGCACTGCATTCAAGTGATTAATCAGCCAAGGCATAAAGATCTGCCGAAGCATAAACCTTTGTAGGTCCCGTGTCTTTAGGTGACTGGCAGCTTGTTTGATGTTATTTACATAGAATCGGTGTTCAGGTAGCTGACATAGCCCAGAGGTATAAACAAATCAAGAATTGTAACAGGAAGGAAGAATATTGTGTTTCACCAATAGTTACAGTTAAAAACGCAAGTCCCCTTTCAAACACAAGATCAGGGTTTGTACGTTCAGCTGCGTGTGTGTATGGAGGGGGGTTGTTCCAGTTGCATAGATTACCTATTTATTCTCCATAAATTTCCAGTGTGGGGAGAATAAAATCCTTTGTGCCCCCAGAATTGCCAGTGAACCTGCCTGAATTCTGTTTTTGAACCATTCACCTCTGAAAAAATCAATGTATCTCCCTATTTCCAGTGCTGAATTTCACATTCTTAGCCAAATCTTCTGAGAACTCTGCTAAAAAAAGTTAAAAGCAACTTTAATTTTAAATAACTCTTGTGAATTACTGCAGTTCCTGGGGGGAAGGATCAGTCTCCACGACCCACAAAGAATGACCCAGTTCTGTAACCCTCGCTGGGACACCCCTGGGAGATGAGGGAAAGGAAACCAGCCATACCTGCACCTACCCACCACCTTTTTCCACCTCTGTTTATGCCTGTAAAGTGACAGGTTCACCCCCAAGTCCTTGCCAGCACACAGTGGCACGAATCTATGACTAATACAGGTCTGCTCACCACCGAATTCCAGCCCTTACTAAAGCCCTAAGATAGAAGATAGAAGGAAGTTTTGTTTCAGTGAGGGTGGCAAAATCCTGGCAACAGGTTACCCAGAGAGATGGTCAATGCCCCATCCCTGAAAACATCCAAGGCCAGGTTGGATGGGGCTTTGAGCAACCTGATCGAGTTGAAGATGTCACTGCTCAATGCAGGGGGTTGGACTGGACGGCCTTTAAAGGTCCCTTCCAAACTATTCCATGATTCTGTGATTATAAAAGCCAAAAACATGTAAAAAAAGGTAGGGGCTGATCACAGGAGAGCCCTCCTGCCCCCTCGGGGTGCCGGTGCTGCTTAGGCGGGCCGGTGCGGGGCCGTGTGTGTCGCGGCGCCGAGCGGGCTCCGGCGGGTCCCGGCCGGGGCTGGCGGCAGGAGCGCGGCGGCGCCCGCCAGGAGGAGCCCGAGGGATGCTCGGCGCGGGGCTCCGCGCTTCCGGGGGCCGTCAGCGTGTGAGACACGGGTCAAACACGCCTTTTAGGGCGTATTGCCCAAGCAGCCCCGTGCTACGGCACAGGTGTGTCCGTACGTGGTCAAGCAGTAAGATGCGTGTTGTGCTCTGTAAAATTAGGCAGTATTAAAACAAAAGAAAGTCTGTAAAGCATAAATATCAAATGTAATGCCACAGCAGTTGCATTGTTTGCTTTCCAGTGTATGAAAATCTGCTCCATGCATCTACCTGAATCTTCCTACTGCTGTTCTTTTTAACAACCATCTTAGGCACAGCATTGTGTAAATGATGGCAGCAGTTCTCCTCCAGCACATGTTTAACCAGCTGAGTTTCTTGATCTTTACTTAGGGTAAAGTCCTTAAAGAAACAGTTACTGCTTGTATTGTGATGTTCATTTTGTTGTGTGTAGGAAGAGTTTTTGTTAAAGTCCACATGAAGCCGATTTTCCTCAGAGCTTTGACTGCAAGTGGATTTTTGTTTGGTGCTCAGTCTGCAATTTCAGAGGGAAAAAGGTTTTTCCTTTTTTCATGTTTGCTGCTTTGCTAGAGTTAGACCAACTTATTCCATCACGGAATGAACATTTCTCCCCAGGCACCCAATAACGTATTTTAGAGTTCGGGCTGCTTCAGGGTTCATTTGTTCAGTGCTGAAAAGTCTTGAGTTTGAAATGTACCAATTGGAAAACAGACACCCTGGTTTGGCTTTTGACAAACAGTCTTTCTAGGTCTTGCTGCTCTTTTAAATAAGGTGACTATGAGAGAGAAAGCTGGTTATTTCTTCCTGTGACCACTCTGTATCACCCTGTTTCACAGTGGCTCACAAACTAAGTTAAGTTTGGTGGTCCATGCACAGTCTCCCTGGAGATGCAGAACTGGGGTGCAGGTTTTTAATGATTCCCAAAGCATAAGTTTGCCTGCTTATTCTGCAATCACTTTATACAAAACTTTTAAAAGCATTAGAAATAAAAGAACCTAGACTTTCATTCTGGTGTCAGTGACATTGATTGGGACATGCACTGAAAAATATTCATCTAAACCAACCTGAGCTCAGAATTAGGCCTGTCAGTTTGCACTGTGGGGAATGAAATTGTCTCATCTGGGATGCTCACTCATGAAAGCATCTGGTCTTCTGTGTAATGTAGTAATCACTTTACACAATGGGATTATAAACCATGTTTATGAGTACAGTCTGTTTATTTGTGTGATTTTGAGTCACTGGTTTGGTGCTCAAGCCCTAAGCTGAAGCACTCACGGATATGAGTGCATGGCAAATGTTGTATTAAGCTGTAATCTTTGTCATCATATGCTGCCTCCACTTAAATTGCAGAAGGGCATGTGAATTTGTTTTCCACTTCCTGGTCCACCTGACTTTTTGTACCCATTCAGAAGCAACCAAACAGAAAAGCTAAATCAGGATGCCTACACAGTTTACACAATGGCTCAATAAATTCTGCCAGCCTCACTCAGTGCATTGTAAGGCAGAGATGCCTTCAGCAAGGCATAAGTGAGCTCTTCATTATTTAGCATTTCTAACAGGCTATGAAGCCTCTTCCAAGCTGTGTAGAACATTCAAAAATGGACCTTCTGGTGCAGCCCCAAGACTCATGTTTGGAAGTTTCCCACCTGAGCATGCTAAGCTTGCAGACATGTATTTCACTTGCAAATCAAGTCTTTTACCTTGTAAAGATGACAGCAGAGAAGCATGCAATGAATGACAAAAATTTGCCAAAAATCTGAAGCACACTATGTTTTTAGGGATCTTTGAAAATTAATTTTCAATGTTTACTTGCACTATTTTGTTTCCCTAGGGCTGAGTCACTGTCAGGAAAAAGAAAAGAGCTTTTGTAAATTCTTTGCTCAAAAGAAACACACTCCAAACTGTGTCATCTTGGGTTTATAGCTGGAAGGAGAAAGGGAAGAGATGTGCAAGACTGACAATAGCCTTCACATAGATTGTGTTATTCAGTCACAGGAAGCTAAAACCAGGGCTGGAGATGTTGCCTGTTTGCCCAGTAAAAGAGCGAAGATGGGGATCTTGAAAACTTCCACCCAGTGCTCTGGATATACTGACTACAGCACCCACACAGCCTCATGCCACACACCCTGCCCACTGCACCCTTGAAGGAGGCAGAAGAGTAGGGAAAATAATTCTTATTATACGTGAATTTCTGTCAGCGCTCATGAGAGGCCCTTGAGCCAAGAGAGGCGACATCAGGTAAGAAGGAGCAGTGTGAAGAGGAAGAAAACCCATTTGCTCTTTTAGACAAGCTGATAAAAGAAAATCAAATGCTAGGAATAGAAAAGGCAGGGTTGAAAGAGAGTTCAGGTAGGCATGTGGTGGCAGGCAAGGCTCAAACCACGTCATTTCACACAGCAGGCACCACGCTTCAATATTACTGTTTTTGACTGCAGTGGTAGACAAAATATCTAATGCACATGAATGAACCACTTAAGCTGATGCGAAAAGTCCTGTTCCGTGCATTAAAGAAAACTCATTAGTCACTTCACAGCAACACCAGCACCTGGAGGTGCTGAGGAGCACCCAGGTTTGGATTCCTGAGGTCAAGTGTTGAGTTGGATTTTCTGTAGCGCTCTGCATTACAACCCTGAGTTGGCCTAAAACCACCTGCTAAAGAGGCTTCTGACCTGCAGTGCTTTAGGAGAAAGACTGCCTATGTAGTGGAAACCTGACTCAATCCACCTCGCAATTCTGATAATCATCCTCAGCCAAATGTGGCATCAAGGGAAGGTCCAAAATGTTAACAGGGGTTATCAGTTCCCCTTTGGTTTTCTTCTCTGGCAGTAATGTTCAGACTATTCATGAAAAGAAATATCTATCATCTTGTAATTTAGGAACTGACTTTGAATCTCAGTTTTCCTCTCACGCATGAATATTTGAATTCATCTTGGAAACTGGTTCAGCGGCATCGTTCAGCTGGCACTGACAGCTTCTGAAGTACATTGTGAGGCTTGACGAAAACAGCATCAAGAGGATTAAATCAGTCTTGGAAGTGTAAATGTCTGTAACATGATGACCTTAACGTTGGAAATAAATTTTGTGTGCACATGTATAAACATATGCAATATTTATACCTACCATAATAAACATATACAGTAAAGACTAATTTTCAGGGCCATATTACACATCTTGACACCATCCCTCCACACACAGGTTTTGCTTATTCTTTCCACAAGAAAAAATTTCTCCCCATACATGAGATTAGAATTTTTATTGACTTTAAAATGTTGAATTAAAATTGACATTTCTGTGCCACCTGCAGTGCAAGGATTGCTGGCAGGGACTGTTAACCGATTTAATGCCATACAGATTTAGCCGCAGGAAGGAAAAATGTGAAGCTTTATATCATGAAATTCAGTGCTGAATTTAGAGGAGAGGATATTTAGTTACTTGGCCCAGTGGGTCTTTTGAATGCTCTCCTGGAGGAAAAGAAGCAAGCAAGCCCACATTTTCTTCATATCCTGGTCAATTTATTTGTTTAAAAAAACTTTTTAGGATTTTTTTTTTTTCCTGTGCCTTTTTCAGTTTGGAGCACTGTGAAATGCCCAGGGAAGCCTCTTCCTGTGTCTGTGGCAGTGCGTGGTCGAGTCTCCCTTGCTTTGGCAATGCTTGCTGGTGAGAGAAGGACTAGGGAAGCAGCGAATGGTTTCTGGTGGGTGCCACTAGTGCCATCACTGCTCCTACCATGTGAGGAGCACCTCCAGGCGCTGCTCCACCTCTGGGGCTGGGTGACAAACGCCTTCCCTGTCATTATAGGGACTTGCACAAGACTCTTCACTTTGATTTCCACTCATGTTTCTAATTAAGTCCCTCAAGAGGACAGCCTTAGAATTGAAACACAGCTGAAAGCAATTGCTTTTCCCTTAAATAAAGTCATAGTTCCTCCCAGCTGTGGGCTGATTGGTTTTTGGTGGAAGTGAGGATGGTGTGAAAAGGTTCATGGATTTCTTGTTCTCAGGCATAAGAGCTGTCACTAAGCCCTCTCTCTCACACAAGCTCCTGACGCCTGATGACACCACTCATGTGACTTCTGTGCAGAAAGAGGGGAATTGTGATTGTGTGAACCTGATGGGTCTGGCTGAACAGGCAGAGCTGTGCAATCATCCCAGAGCACTGCCCCTGGCAATAGCTTTCAGTAAATTGTGTGGTACTTCTGCTAGCAAGCATAAGCTAGCAGTAATCTTAAAGCCCTGATAGAAACAGTATCATTTGCTAGAATATTCCAGGAGGTCAGAAATCTGTTGTTGACCAATCACCACACCCCCAATTTACTTGGACAAATCTTCCCTTTAAACTTTATTGTTTTCCAGTTGTAATTCCTCACACCTCTGTCCACACTGCAGCTGAAACATCTGTTCTCCTGCTTTGCAGCTGGAAGCTGGAGTCCCTCTCTCTGCTAAATGTGGTGCAAAAGGTGTCATGCGTGTTTGGATTGGATCTGAGAGAATTCTCATTATTTTTCCTCCAATATCTTTACTCCAGGACTGTTGTGGCCATCATGAACAGATATCCAATTTACTCCTGATGGAGCAGTGACATAGTGCCAAAACTAGAAATAATGTGCTGAGGATTGAGACATCTGTGTCTTAGTGAAAAGGAGAACAGAAATTAATTTTGTTTTGGCCTTTTTCCTCTTTGTTGAGTCTGAGGTGTCCAGTGACAGAATCTGAGGGAAAATTCGGAAGTTTGTGTCAGGGGAAGTTTGCTTTTATTAGTGTCTGAGGTTACAGTATAAAATGTAACCAGAAGCATGTATTCTATTATCATCTTCACGAGCTGTTAAAACAGGTGGAGCAGGGCTCATTACCTCCTACCATGACTCATCCCTGATAACTCCCTCCAGGGGCTATCTCTGTTTAATGGGCATTCAAGGACCCACCCCCATGACTCATAGAATTACATTATCCCATTGTGAGATGCTCCGCCCAGGGGGAGGAACCAAGCATTCCCACCTGGATATAATCTGGGGCTTGGAAATAGCACAAGCAGCCCTTACCTACTGGATTCTCAGGGGAGTAGAGCTACATAACCACCACTGGACCTTCAGAGGAGGACCAGCCCCTTCTATAGGATCACTGCTTCAACAGAACCACATCTATCCCCTCAAGAGGGCTGCAGCCACCCCTTAATTGGACCGCTACCACCACCCTCCCTGGCAGGGTGTCAGGCTGTATCCTGACTCGGGCAGGTGAAGCCAGTGTTTCTGTGTTATTGCCCTGTTCTATATACTGGTAAAGAACTGTTATTCCTATTTCTCATATCTGTGCCCGAAACCCCTTTAATTTCAAAATTATAACAATTTGGAGGGAAGGGGTTACATTTTTCATTCCAAGAGAGGCTCCTGCCTTCCTTAGCAGACACCTGTCTTTCAAACCAAGACAACTAGGAAAAGTTTTTCACCCAGAGCATGTTTGGGCACTGGAACAGGCTCCCCAGGGAAGTGGTCACAGCACCAGCCTGACAGAGTTCAAGAAGCATTTGGACAATGCTCTCAGGCACATGGTGTGACTCTGGAGATGGTGCTGTGCAGGGCCAGAAGTTGCATTCAACGATCCTTGTGAATCCCTTGCAACTCAGCATATTCTGTGATATAATTCCCTTGTCACATCCTTTAACTCTATGCTTTGCTCCTCAGGCTTAAAAATCTTAATTTCACTGAAAAGTCTAGTTCACAATCTTCCTGCAGACTGGGCTGAAACACTACATGGCAGACCAATGGACCAAGACAAATGGAAAAAGAAAATTGTATTTCTTATTCTTTAACATGGTGCCTGGAAAAACTATTTGACACCATGTGCTGCACAGCTGCTGGGGAAAAGTTCTCTTGTGCCCAGAGAAATGTTCCCAAACTGCTGCTGGCCCTTGTTAAAACTGAATGTATTTCTGGCTCTGAGCAGAGTGAATATTTGGTGATAAGTGTTGCTGACAGCTTTTAGGTGTTACAGCCTAAGAGGGAGCAAATGCTTAAACCACAGGCTAGATCCATCTTGTTGGATAACTGGAAGTGAAGGGGATTTATAAGGAAAAATGTTATGAGTCTGAAGGCCTTGAGGAGATGAAGGGTGGCAGGATGTTATTTCTCTGAGTCTTTGGGGTCCTGTCCCTGACTTTGAAGACTTTACTATTTGCTAGTTTCTTAAATATTGTTTTAATGAGAATAACTTTTTGTCTTACTTAAGGTATGGTTATGCTGTAATTACGAAGTCTTCGTTTTTGTTTCTGTCCAGAGATGAAACGAGCAGGTTTGGCTGGTATTTTGGCTGCTTAGAGGAGGATCACAGAACTATCAAAGCTGGATTCTGACCACAGTTTCATTCTGCAATAAAATACAAAGTTCATAGGTGACTAAGCAGAGAAGATTTCAAATAATGTTCTCTTCCTTTAACTGCACTTATTTTTGATGAAAAAAGTATTTCCCATCATTATGGTTTCTGAGTTGCCTAGTCAGAGAAGTCCTTTTAGCTGTATTTTACCAAACATATAATAGATACTGAAACCTTCAGCCAAGAGTGCCTGGCCTTTGTGGCCGTGTATGTACTCACACAGGGCTCAGCCAGTCTCTACTGAGTGCAGTACCATAAACCCACAAAATGTTCAGTTTCCAAGGAAACTGAAAGCTCTGCTTTTTGACAAATGCACACAATTTATTACTCGTTTCTACTACCACACTACTTTAGAACTATTTTCCCTAGCTAGAAGAATATGTGTTTTCTAACAGAAAGTGAATTGAGGAGCTGGCGGTTGCTGTAGGACAGAGCTTTTTCCAGGATCACCATGGCTTCACCCTAACAGTGCATAACACTCACTCACGTACCTCCCCAGAAACGGTGCCTGATGAGTGTGGGTCAGAGGTGACTCCCAGAGGAAGTCTGCCAGCTTGGTGGCCCCATGACCTTGGGCCACGTTTTTAAGGGTAGGCAGATAAGGGTTCACTGAGACTTTCAAAAGCTCTTAGGCACCTCTTTCACCTTGAAATCAACTCATTACCTCAGCTGCAGCCTGTCAAGAAAGTGAAGTGAGAGCTAACAGAAAAATCCCTTCCTCCATCATACCAGTGTGCAGCAGAGAAAAGTATGGCACTTCTCACCTCTCGCCACAGAAGTGCTTGATGCTTCAGAAAGTGCATAGCTGGATGGCTCAAGAGCCACTCTCTGCTAATGTTATCATCTCCACGGAGACCTTCTGCTGAGCTTCCCATGTCTGGGTGCCCCTGCTCAGGAGGACAAGGCAAAGAGAGACAGCATGAGATTCTGTCTGTTGGCTCAGTGACAGCGTGGGTGGTTCTCACTGGCAGAATCCAGGCTGGGTGGTGCACACTGTTTCCCCAAGGCAAGCACCTGCACACAGGGTGGCATTTTAATGCCTGGTGTGTGGACGGTCAGGACTAACTACGCATCTGTAGCTACTGTGGGGCAATAGTGGTAAGCACAAATGTGCTTTTTGCCCCACTCTGAAAGCCTGACTTTTGGATGCCTTATTATGTGCAAAAGAAATGCTTCAGGCTGCAGTGAGACTTACTTCTATACCCTGTGACAGTACAACGTACCATTTTCAGTAGGAAGACTTACATATTTCCCACATGCAGTGGGAAAGGGGAAACCATTAGCTGTCACGTGCTACGTTCTTGTTGGAGCTGCAAAAAGCTGCAGGACTGCATTAAGGGCAGACAAAGGAAGGCTGTGTTTGCAAAACTCGGGGTAAATGCTGTAGGATCTGCTTACCCTGAAGGATTGAATGGCAAATGCCTAACACACATTTTAACCAACATCATTGCTGCAAGTTGAGGAAGCTAGAACTTGTATTTCCTGAGTGGATAGAATACTGAAAGGTTTGGAAGAGAGCTAAAATTTTCAGCTGGATTAGAGTTGGACAGGCATTTCACTTTAAGCTGAGGACAAATGAGAGCTAAAACTGGAAATTCATGTTTTGAATTGGTTTTCTGATGTCCCATAACTAAGCCTGGTAACTTCTCAGAGCACAGTGCCAGAAGTTGAACATTTATGTTGTTATTGACTTTGCGAGATTGGTCAATCCTGGTCAGTTCTGACAAAAGTAGGAGAGGGAGCACCTCCTAGAAACCCCGCAAGTCCCAAATCAGCACAAATTCATAGATCAGATCCCCATGCTCAACAAAATGAGCTTGGTGGGGATTCTGTGTTTTGCATCTGGTCCATTCCTAGTTGGCATGGATTTGAATAGTATCAGGACTGACATAGACTGAATTTATGCTGCTCAAAGTTTTCAAAGTGCTGCATTTCTGATGTAATTTTCTCCTTTCATTCTCGTTCCATAAGCATCATTCAAGCTGTTTTCCCAAGAAACACCACTCAGCTGCATCTTATTTGTGGTT
The DNA here is from genome assembly GCA_013397865.1 of Struthidea cinerea. Taxonomy (NCBI): domain Eukaryota; kingdom Metazoa; phylum Chordata; class Aves; order Passeriformes; family Corcoracidae; genus Struthidea; species Struthidea cinerea. The sequence goes on along the minus strand of VZTI01000476.1, from coordinate 692,813 downwards.
GATCCTGGACAGCATAGAAAAAAAGTAGCTTAAGTCTTTACCTCAGGCCCCAGACAGAAAAGGACCTCCATCACTGACAGTAAAGTAATGGCAATTGGCATCACCACAAAATTATTTCAGAGGCAGCAGCCATTAAAGAAAATCCTTTTTAATATAAATTGAAGTCTTAAAGTTTTTGGCATGTTTCACTGGGTTTGAGGTTCTTTTAGTTTGTTAGAATCTGATTTTTCAATTAGATTAATTTTTTTCTTTAAGCTTATACCCTCTATTTAATCATTGTAGAACAATGTTGAACATGATAAACCCATGAGTGACCTGGCCTGGTTTAATTCATGACTGACACTACTTGAGGAGGAAATTGAACTAGGTGACCTTCAGTGGTCCTGGATTTTCCCATAATGTAAATAAATCTGGGAAAGTTGTGATGAGAAGTCTGAAATCTGAACTCCCACATCCCACTAATATCACCTCAGTGAAAAAGTCTTGCATTCTCTTGTGGCATTGTTATCTTGCAGGAAAGAAAATCAGTTTAAATGGTACAATGTCTGTCGAATGTCAGGTTTATTGTTTCAGTTCATATTAGCATCATTACTTTCAGCTGTGTTTCCTAATACCTTATATGATGACTGTATCCAGTTCAGCTCAAGTCAATTGCGTCGTGTGAATATGGTTTTATAGTAATAAAAGAGTACCTTTTGGACCCTCACACATAACCATCTCAAGTTATTCTGAAGCCAAATCAAAGTGTTCCTATGGTGAGTGAAAATTATTTTGAATTAGCCACATCATTAGCTGTTCTGGAGACAGGGGAAATTTGAATTCTGATGGGTTAAATGACTTGGTTGTGTGGAAATATTTGCTCAGGTACAAAACTCTTGCTTTATCTCAGTCTATGGTTTTGCTCCTATAGCTTTATTTGCCTACCAGGATACTGAATGGCACTATTAAAATGTGTTTAAAAAACTCCTTGTCCAGCAAAATCAACATATTAAGGCTTGGAGCTGTCTGGGAAACAAGCAAAATTTAGAAATGGCTGGAAATGTGTACCTTTTTCAAGGGCAGAAATCCTTACTATCGTAGCTTTATTTTTCTCAGAGAGTGTTCAACCAATTCCATGCAAAACCATATGGTATCTAGTCCTCTCTTTTCCATCACCGCCTTTGAAATTCAAAGCAGATTCTGTGTGAAACTGTTTGTTTATTTTTGGAAAACAGCTAGACTGGGAGAAATGTGACACTATCGTATGCATATTTGGGGGGGGGGAAGTCGTTAGAATTTATTATTTTTCATTTTACATTACACTCAACATTAAAATTCTATTCAGTTCTGCTCAATACAGAAAAGTTACCTTAGGAGGATATCTTTAACTGGCTTAGATGATCTCCTAATTTCAACAGCTGCTGAAGAAATACAGTTTGTGACCTAAGAAAAACACCATCCTCTTTAGTGACTATGAGAAAGCTGAGGTTTTCCAACAGATCTGAAAATTGGATTTTTCTACGAAAAACCAAAAAGCGCTAATACTTTGACATACCTATGTAACCCTAAATTGTGAAAAATGCAAAATTTTTTTTCTACAAACATCAGTGGAGTAACAAATTCTGTAAGAAAAAAGAATCTAAAAAGGCAGTTGTCTCAACAAAATATTTAAAAGTTTTATTTAAACATCTGCTTTGGACTGTTTTTTAAACACTTGCACCTGATTTTTGGCATAGGAACTGTAGGTCAGGGTCTTCGTGCCCTTTCCACTCTTGGTAGACCAAGCAATCCAGACTGTATCCTCCCCTGAACACTGTGCTTTTGGGAAAAGGGGAATAGAAGAGGATCTAGGCTGCTGTCCCTGTTATGTACCCCAGTAGCCCATGCAGGTACATGCTATTTTTAAATCGATCTGAGCCACAATGCTGAGCGCAAATGAAAACTTAGGGACGAAATACCTTCTTGGTGGTAGATCAAAAAGTTATAGCAAAATTAATATTGCCTCTCCTCTCCAGTCATTTTCAGAAATATGTTTTCTCTTCAGAGACACTTCTACAAAAAAACCTGCTGACTAGGTCTCTTTATTGGACAGCAGCGCACTCTGGCAACACTTTTTTCCGCCCCACTGGCAGTTTTTACTCTTGAGCCAGGAACTGGGGTCACATAGATTTATCCATGCTGGTTCTAGGCCAGCATGGCATTATAGATGTTAGAGGGCTAAATAAACACTTTGTAACAACCCCATCCTGTCATCTGAATAAAGTGGAGTTTATAAGTGCATTTTGAATAATGAAATTAGCCAGAGCTGTGTTGTTTGAACCCTGCTGAAGAAGTCAGCTAGCATTATCACAAATAGGAATGACTGATGAAATGAACAGTGGGAGAACAGAGATGGCATTTCTGATATTTCTTCTATTTTTTTGAAAGAGGGAAAGAGATGTTCTTCAGCTGTGTGGAAAGAGAGTTCAAATCACAATCATTACTGCATTTTACACAAACTACTGGATTCTGTGGTTAGGATTCAGATAATTGCTGAAGAGCAAAGGGAAATTCCTATTTTTACTAAAGACATAGTTCATTTTGTTGGCTGGAGTTAGTTTATATTGCTGGGAAATGTGGCATACTCAGTTTGTTCCTGTAAAGCGGGGAAGATGAAATGCTTTGAAGTATTAAAAGCTAAGCTTTTTAGTGGATGTAACTCTTAAACTCTTTTGGGAAAACAAAAAAAAAAAAGAGAGAGAGAGAGAGTTATGGCAATTTGGAATGTTTCTTATGAGTTCTGGTTGATATTGCAAAACTGATGTGCTGTGAATGGGTGTTCGAAGCTGCCGTCTGATCATGGGGCTGCATCCTATGTAGGATCGTTGCACCTCCACATTTTCATTTTTGATGGAGGCTCTGAAATTGAGGGACTTTGGCCTGAAAACACATTAATTTGGAGAAGGAGTTCCTTGTCCAGAGGAAAGAGGAGTAGTGAATAGTGCCCTGCTGTGTGGTGACAGAGTTTGGAGGATCAGGGACTGTGAGGAAATCAGCCAAGTGAATCACAGACAAGCACCAATTTGCAGCCTGGGCACCTTTTTGGAATAGAATAGAATAGAATAGAATAGAATAGAATAGAATAGAATAGAATAGAATAGAATAGAATAGAATAGAATAGGATAGAATAGAATAGAACTATTCCAGCTGGAAGGGATCTACATTGATCATCTAATCCTTTCCCACAGGAGAGCCAGAGGTGATCACCTGTCCCCAGCCTGCAGAACAGGGGTGGATGAAGAGCTGCATCAGGCAGGTCTTGCTCAATGTCCCATCCTTTAGAAAGGACTCAGAAAAAAGTGCAAAACCATGGGAAGGATATAATATTTTCCCAGAATACCTTGAGTTCCAGAAGTAACCTGCATTGCCTCAGGGCAATTCCCTCTGGAGATCTGCTGTGGTCTGATGCATCTTGGGCATGTACATAGGCTGCTGTTATTTTTTATTTAGGTATTCAGACTGCCTATGTCCTCACTGTGTAGAGTCATGGTCCCTGACCCATGGCAAGTTATTTACATGGCCTCTGACATTGCTTGCAGAGGCAGGAAGTAAAGAAGGGAATTCTGAGATTTGCAAAGTATTTCACAGGGAAACTCGTAGGGGAAGGAGGCGCCTGCAGCATGTTATGTGGTCAGCACAAAATGTGTTGCTTAAGAGCTGTAGGAGTCTGAAAGGAGACCTGGTCAGCAGTATCTGCCACAACTAGGCATAAACATGTTTCCAAACTTCCTCCGAGCTGCTCAGTTTGTTTTTTCACTGCCATACCACTCCGCAGAGATGACTGGAAATGGAGCTCCAGCAAGAGATTTCCTCAGGCTACTGAGTGGTCCATGAGGTCAGTGTCGGTGCTGGGAATATTGATGGTCCTTGGCTGACAATCTGCAGAAAGCTACCAGGATGTTCACAAAGTAATTAAAAGAGCAGGGCAGAGTTACAGCTACTCAGACCAGGGAAACATGCTCTCACTGTGCTGGGGTGTAATCATAGCTGCCAGTGAAGTGGGAGAATATTTCATTCTCTGTCCATTCAGGTAATGGGAAGGTAGTGGGAAGCATTAAAACGTTTCCAGAGCACTTAGACAAAGATTTGCACATAGTGATCAAAGCAGTGTTCTTCAAGGTGCTATCAAGTACATCATCCTTGGAGGAGAGCAGTGGCACTTCTACCAAGCAGATTTCTGCCCTGCACTGCTTTGGCTGTGTCTGACCAGTGAATTAGACCTTGTGCATAGTCTCATAAGCTGCAGTTTCTTGCTCATAGAGGATTTTTTTTTTAATGAAGATTTGGGAAAGGTGGAGTGTAATTAAATTTCAGGGTGCACTGGGTTTTATCAAGAGTTAAAATATTTATCAAGCCACAGCCCGCCAATAATCACAGCAGGCAGTGCTGTGGACTTAGCTCAGTTTCAGATAATAGCAATGTTGCCACCATATTAACTTGGAAGATAGATGGAAAAGAGAATATGATTAATCATTGTTAGACTTGCTTGGCTGATGTGTGTTTGCCTTTTAGGTAATGTATATGCATGATTTTTTTGAATGCACAAATATCTATGATGCATGTACTGCCACACAATTTCTTTCAGATTCAGTTAAATGGAGTGAATCATTTTGAGAGGAGTCAGGCAGTTTGAATACTTTGCATTGCCGTCACAGACGAACAAAACTCAGCAGTATCCCCACACATCATGTGCATGCAATTTTTAGCAGCATTCATTTCTGCCATCGAAAGTACATGATAGGCATTTTAAATCACTGACATGTTACCAAGCTTCCTTGTACTTTTCCTTGTGTCTAATCCCATAGTTTTGTCAGGGAAGTGAATGTGTAAGGAAGGCAAGGGTAGTATTTTGTAATACCTTGATTCTTCAGGATAAATACCATTGTTCTGATAAATATCTGCACAATTGTTGTGGTTTAACTCCAGCTGGCAACTAAGCTCCATACAGCCACTGGCTCACTCCCCTCTCTGTGGGATGGGGGAGAAAATCAAAAGGGTAAAAGTGAGAGAACTCCTGAGCTGAGATGAATATGGAAAGCAAAATGCTTGCACACAAGCTAAACGAAACAAGGAGTGCATTCACCACTTCCCATGGGTAGGCAGGTGTTCAGCCATCCCCAGGAAACCTGGGTTCCATCACATGTACGGGTGACTTGGGAAGAGAAATGCCAACACTCTGAGCATCCCCCCCTTCATCCTTCTTTGCCCTCACGCTGAGCATGATTCCATTTGGGATATCCCTGGGGTCACCTGTCCCAGCTGTGTCCCCTCCCAAGTCCTTCTGCAGCCCCAGTCCCCTCTCTGGTGGGGTGAGGAGCTGAAAAGGCCTTGGCTCTGTGCAAGCCCTGCTCAACAATAACAAACATCCCCCTCTGTTACATCAATGCAAACCCAAAAGATAGCTCCATACAGCCACCACGAAGAAAGTTAACTCTACCCCTGACAAAACCAGCGCAACAACCAATGGCAAAAAGCCAGAAAGCTTCTCCTTCATATTTGCAACAGACTGGCAATGAATTCAAACTTGCATGATTATCCATTTCTTTTGGAGTCCTAACATTACCCTTGGCAGGGTAGATAAATAAATATGTATTTGAAAATAAAGGTTTTCATGGGGCTGCAGCATGAGAGTTTTGGAGACAAGAAAATTTTGTAGAGGTGAAAGATGTGAAAAGCTGCTTCAGGCATTGTGGCTTCCACTTACACAGCCTAGAGATTTTTTTCCAGCTGTCTGGATTTGATGTGTATCTTCTCTTTTGAATATGATTGTAGGCAAACTGGCTCTGATTTTTATATAACCAGTTAGCAAAAGCCTTTGAACAGTTCCAAGGTGCTGTGTAGCTGATCATACAGCCTTCTGGTGAAAAGATAAAAGATTTTGATGGGGCTTATCAGAGTTCTGTTTCAGATACCTAAAAGCTTACTCTACTCCCACAGGTCAAAATTTTAGAAAAAAAAAAATTGATGTAACATTGTCTTGTTTAGAGGGAAAAGGAGCATATGTTTCAAGAGAATCTCACAGGATGTCTGAAAAAACATATTTCGACTGAAGATTTGGACTCATCTAGGCAAATGAAAGCTTGAATCACTGAAACTGCCATTTTCTTGGATTAAAGTTCATTTTCTGTTTGAATATCCAGGTTTTTAGATTTTGTTTATTGGATGAAATAGTGACATTTTCTGTAAAAAAAAAATTCAGAAGAATTCATTATTTTATTGGAAACTCAGGTTTAGGCTGTTCAGGGACTAATTTTTTTCTCAGATGCATCTGAGCCTTACATTTGTATTAATCCCTCATGCCCAAATCAATCTTTTCAAAGCGGGCTCAGCCTTTGACTTTCTCAGGTACAGCCATACCACCAGCTCCTGCAGTCTAGCAGTAAGTATGAACACTAGAGATAGCTACGTTCTCTCATTTTCTGTTTAAGAACACTCCACTTCCTTGGCAACGACCCCTAAGGCTGTGAAACTTATTGCTGCCTTCCTGAACTTCAGCTGGGATACTCGTGAGCAGAACCACATCATAACCAGTGAGACAGGAACTCAGAAACGCTGAGCTGTTTCATCAGCCCGGAATCTTTATTGCAATCCAACAGTTTCTCCCCACCCAAGTTATAAAACTGTTTCCTAATGCTCTCTTCCAAGAGATGGAGAATTAAATATTGTCTGGAGTTCCTGACAAAATCATTTATGATTTTTAATATCCTTCTTCTGCTAAATTTCCACTTTCTGGGTGGTGGTGTGAAGAGTGTATATTCTTGTGTAAGTGTATATGCATGTTCCAGTTCTTCAGGCTGCAGAGTTGTACGTCTCCATATGTGCTTACCTTCCCCTGATGTTAATGGAAACTGTGTGGAAGTGTCCTCGTGGAAGAACGTTTCAGAGAAGGGAATATTCAGCTGGGCGGGGTCTTCCTGTTAACACTTTTATTGCATTTCTAGAAGAAACCTTTCTTACTGTGAGAAACAATGAGGAAAATCAACTTGCTTGATGACCTAATCCAAAACTGGTTACAGACCGCAGAGTCACTGGACGGGACCAGAAATACCTCAGCTTTCTAAATCCATGGGACCCATTTGTTTTACACTATTTAACGTAGCTAATCTTAAAAGAGAGCATGCCCAGCAGAGCTCAACATCATGCACTGGATCTGGTCAGTGACATCCATAGACATGGTGATGGATGGAAACCCCTCATCCTTAAAAATCAGTGATTGTATTAAAGAGATTAATCCAATGGCAGGGACTTAAATTTCAGGTTCACTGCTGCAATTTAATATTGACAGTAAATCCATTCTCTTCCATTTACTGTTTTTTTTTTTTTTTTTTTTTTAATTGCAGTTCATTATTTAATTCAACCAGTAGCAAATACCATACAGAAAAACAAAATATATTTCTGTCATAGTTTCTTGCACTGAGTGTGTAGTTGTTACTACCACTTGAAAATTTTCCATTTTGGGCCAGTATCATTTCTCTATGTTAAAGTTGAAAAGATTGTTTAGGATCTGGAGACAAAAAAAAGGAGACACAGGATATCAGGGAGTTGTATCATCAAGAAGCTGTGAAATGGAACAGGTTTTTGTGAACACTCAATGGTCAATATGAAACAATAGAACTTCAGATGTGGTTTTAAAGTGATGAAAATCTTTAAACTAAGCAGTTAAAAGAATGTGAGCTAGGAGAACACTTACTTCATAACTGTATTGTCAGCAAAAACACAATTTTCTGTAGTCATTTGAAGTTACAGGCAATTATAATTACATGCCAGAGAGAACTGAAGGCTGGCTGGCTCAGCAACAGCATCACTGTAGTGGTGGAGCTCTGACAGCAGGAAAATGCATCATGATGGAGCACCTGAAGCTCTCCAGGGAGTGGAGGCAGAAGCACAGAGATTCCCCCCGCATGCTGCTGCCGGTACAGGCTTTGGTGTGGGCAAGCTTTGCAGGCAGAAAAACAGCAGCTTTATCTCAGCACACCAGCATGAGGCTGGTGCTGCTCGTCATCCCTGCTTCCTCACAAGCGTATGGAGCTCAGCAGGTAGGTTGTGAAGCACTGTGGTGGTCTTTGATTAACCTGTGCCATGTGCAGTGCCTGAGGGACAGACTTTGGAATCAGGACATACAGTGTAACTTTTACTCAGATAAGATTCCGTCCTATCTCCTGTCTTTGGTGATCTGCATCCACTTCTACCTCACTTCATACTCCACTTCTACTGCTATCACAGTGTGGGAGAGACCAGCAATACATATGGCTTTCATGCACACCACATGCATCAGACTTGGCTGCTTACCTGCTCCCCCATCAGGGTCTGGCACTGGCTTCCAAAAGCTTGTCAGCTGGGATCCTGACTCTGGTAATGAACCTTGCCTTGGTTAGCTTTTTACCCCAGAATAGGGTGAGAATTGTTTTATGCTGAAGCCTTGTATTGTGGGGAACAGCAACCATTTGGGGAACCATAGCTCTGCTCCTCCACCCTACAAAGCCAACTGATGCCTTAGGTTTTAGATTTTATATTTTTCAAATTCTGTACTGCTAGTGTGAATAGTGTGAAACTCTGAAGTTTCTTGTAGCCTGTTAACTTCTGCTCTCTCGTGCTAGGCAGACATAA
>VZTI01000476.1:548936-684157 GCA_013397865.1 Struthidea cinerea | reverse complement strand
GAATTACATCATTAAACTGAAGCTTTAATTGGAGAACTAACCCTGATATGCAAATGAACCAAACCTATAAAAGTGTGAGGAACTTGTGACCTGCCGTCCATCTTGGGGTCCATCTTGGCAGTAGCCTCTGGCTCCCCAGGGGGTACCTTTGAAGGCCTTTCAAATAAATACCTACCTTTATTCCCTTATTCCTGTCTAGTCTCTGTTTCTAGGAGGCCTCTTAAGGCATCACAACCAAGCCCTGGTGGATCTGTCCCTCACTTGGTTGTGTCACCTGTGCAGTCAAAACCATGGATTCCCTGTGTATTGTTTACTCTTTAACTCCTCTTCACATTCAGAACCTCTTTTCTTTCATTTCTTCTTTGCCCTAATTCATACTTTTGTTAGTCACTTCTGCTTTCCTTTTCACTTCTTATACAGTGCACCCCTTCTCCTCATAGCTACCACTTTTTAAATTGTAGCTTTTCCTTCTTTCTGTACTTTTTCTTTTCTTTTTTTGAATGAATATTTATCTTTTAATTAAATCACCAGAAGGCATATTTAGAACCCCCAGGGTTCACTTTGAACTATGGAAAGGAAAAGGCTTACTCTGTGCTATAAGGAAAATGTTAATTTGAATTAATTGAAGGAAATGCTCTGCCTCTGATAGACCTGTTCCTGAAATGCTTGGCCTGTGATAGACTTGTTTCTGAATAATTAATAATTTAACCCAGAAAAAGTAAACATTATGGCCCTGAATTTTCTTCTGGCCCTACCAGTGTCAGCCTGGAGCAGATCTGCAGGTATGAGCTGAATTGATCTCATTTGATACTGGTTCAGCCAAAAGTAATCTCTGGGCTGAAGGCACCATGGGAAAAGTGCATTTTGGTCTGTGTTGTGTCCAAACACTTTATAGCACTTTAAGTGCTCTTCCCCACCTCTAGTGCTTTGTTTTTCAGAGGAATGGTTTCCCTCCTAGCAGAAACATGGTGATAACTGGGTGAGGAGTAGGGGTAGATGGGATTCAGGAGCCCATTGGCTGAGGAAGGGGCTGTAGTAGTGGGGGGAAAAAGCTGATGGCTAGTAAGATCTCACCTGGAACAGGTAGGGGTGTCCCTTGGCCAGGAGAAGCCTGTGGGGAGGGAAGGGATAGGCACGTGTGCCCGTGTCTCTAATGGCTCCTTAAAGTATTGGCCTAAGATAACTCTGGCAGGTGTACCTCTGGCTTGTGCTCCTTTCTGCTCCCTTCTGCACTTTGAAATAGGAGGAATAAATAGCTTCTTCTGCTTTATCTTTTCTTCTTGTGAATGTTGAATCCTTGGCATATGGATCTTCATGATTATGATGTGGAAGAGGGGAAAAGAGTGAATAATGCTGAGGGAGAGGAAAAAAATAGTCCTTGGAAGAACTGCTGTCTCAAAGGTGAGGACTCTTCCAAGCTTCGTTACAACTTTATTGTGCCTCTACCCTGCACCCCTTGCACCTCTTTTGGCAATTATTGATGATCTGTTCTTCTCTTTTATGAGTAGCTCTGCAAAAGAGGGACAATCACACACACCTTTACATTGCCTGCTAATCCAAAATTGAAACAAATGCTGCAAAGCCAAAAATTGCACTTGACCGTTACATGTCAGAGTCACACTCAGAGAAGGCACACAGTACAGAGCTAGAGATAAGTGGAGTTATCACAGATACATAACAAGTGTTATCTTGCATGATATTATTATTTAATATTTCCCACAATGCATGATAAAAAGCTACTCTCCACTGGATACCAGTTTATTCAAAGGTTCATGTAATTAGTCACGTTAATAAGGGTGGCTCTTAAAGAGATATTTCCAGATTCCTGTTGAATGCTTATATTGAAGATGTATGACAGGCGATTTCACTCACCCTTGTAATCCTTCCAAAAGCTTCTGATGACAATTTCCAAGAGGCACTTGGCAGAATATCCCTTTGGTTTAACCCATGACCAAATGTGTGGTCTTGCTCATAGTTGTGTATTTCCCATGAAAACAAGAATCCTCAGATTTAGTTTACTGTATAACATCCCAAGTTTTCTTGGCAGCACAAGGCAAATGAGGAAAAAAAACCCATTTCAAGTAGTTTCTTAGTAATTCAAAGGAATAAATTGTTTTGCCTTTGGTCCTTTCCCAGGAGTCTGGGACTTAACATATTTACCAGTTCTATTTCCAGTCTATACATATTCTTATACTGTATTAGTATCCTGCCCTTTCCAATAACATTTTTCATAAATTCCATGAGGATCAAATCACTCTTGGGCAGTGTCTGCCCTCAAGCCATGCTTTCTGGCATAAAAATAGCATTAAAAAAAACCCCAAAGCAAGAGTCTTATAATGCAAATGTGCCAACAAAGTGAACGGCAGGTTAAAAATGACCATTAATTTTACTTATAACAGAAGTGGTTAGGTGCATAGGTTTTTGAGTGTGTGAGAAAATTTTGAGTGAAATTGCTTGTTTCCCCCAAAATAGAATTGCAATGATGAGTTTTCAGATTTTCTATGATATAGAGTAATTTCCAGATAAGAAAGTCTTAAATATTATTCAACTCTAATAGAGGAAAAACTACTTAAGCCTATCAGTCTTTACAAGGCACTTATTTTTTCTGTATGTGAGGTGATTCTTAAAAGGGATTTGAACAAATGTTTTTAGAGTCTTCTCTCCCTGGAATTAGAAAACTATGGGGTCTGAAAAGAAATACCTGACTTAAAATTTTGATCACAGATTCAGAAAATTATTAGAAAAATAGATTTGCAGAATAGTGTTATTAATATTGAAATCAGTAATACCTCTAAAGAGTTATAATTCCTCTCTGCTAACAAGACTCTTAGAGAGATTTATTTTCTCCCACTGAATAATATGATTCTCAAATCTAAAGGGTGATTACTTTCACAGTGAATTTCTAAAGTGTAGCAGTCAGGAGAAGGTACCTGCTTTTATGGAAGTGCCCTTTGAAATATAAAGTTCAACCGTGCATTAATGAATCTGTGCACACTTCTGCCAGTGTATGCTACTGGTGTCTTGCAGTGTCTTAGAAGAATCATATATTTCTATTTACTTGGCAGTTTTGGGTTTTCTTTATGCTGCATTCTTCTTTTTAATTACAAAAAATATGTTCCAGAGAGGAGGTGTCCTTCATGCTGTGCAGAGAATGCTGATGTCTTATTATTCCTCCAGGAAAAGTACCTGAAGCCTCTAATCATTGACTTTGAGAACCCAGTGAGGTACCCAACATTGCTGCTAGCTCGCAGTGAGCTCTACAATGTGGTGAAAAACACCCAGGAGCAGAAATCCCACCAAGAAGTTAACCCCCTGGATCCCACCAAGAAGTCAACCCCCTGAACGTTCAGCACAGAAGAGCTGGTAAAGGTTTCCATGGAGAAATAAGTGCCTGTGGAGATAGGAGTCTTTTCCTGTGAACCCTGTTGATCTGGTTTAGAGATGGGACTTTCCCAGCTCCCTGAGCCTGACTCCTGCTGTGCAGCGGAATGCCTGACTGGGCACCTAGAACTGCTGTTGATCTGCACCAATCAGAGACACACATCTTGCTTCAGGTTGTGTCTCAAAACGTGTCTAGAAACAGCTTTTGAATAAATGAACATTTTTTCCTGTGTGCAGCTTTTCCCTGGATGGAAATTTCTAATTATTATTTCCAGATTTTTCTTACTCTTCACTGATTTGGGTTTTTTGGTTTGTTTTTTTTAATTATTATTTTTTTTTAGGTGGCTCCCCATCCAACCTCTTACTTGTTTATTTCAGTAATTGTCTCCCATATTTATGCTGCATGAATTTGCAGAATCTTCCTTAGTTCCATTTTTAATGCTCACCTCTCTTTCTCTCTCTTTTCTCTCTCTCCCTCTCTTTTTAGCTCACTAGTTCTCAGGCTGATTATCTCCTTCAAAAAACTCAGGCTTCAAATCTCTCTTCCACACCTTCCTTATCCTGTGTCAGAGCATTATAGATTAGGCTGGTCCAGTAACCAACTGAATTGCTTTACTGTACTTGATTAAGAAGTCCCCAAACCCTTGGCTGAACCCTGAGAGCTGGACTTGGTCTGAAACACAGTAAATGAGTTTACTTGTGTGATTGCAGTAAGAGATCCTGTAACATGACAGAAAAGATGTGGGCAGATATTGTTCATTCATGCTGGTGTTCCTGAGGTGCCTTTTTGGCTGATTATGTGCCAGATTGTCCTGCCTTTATCCTAGTTTCCCAAACCTATTTTCTATCTTAAATTCAGCTCCACTAATGATCACCACAGTTTCAGTGCCAAGCCAGATACAGTTGGCTAGTTATTGTTAACCACAGGGTCATCTAAATATTGCTCTGAGCTACTCAACATACAGCAGAGGTTCTTCAGATCTGCTCTCATCCATGCAGGTGCAGAAGGCAGCTAACTATTACCATCTGGTCTCTGGAACTGCATTTGCAGGGGCAGCCAGAAAACAGACACCTGTTTGGAACAGGATCGCAAAATAAATCTTAGCTAAATTATGTTGCAAGAAGGGCATGAGGGAAAAAAACTGAAAGAGGAAATGGACAACACATTCCTTACCTGCAGAAAAAGAAAAAACAAAAACAAAAACAAAAAAAAACAAAACCAAAAAAACAAGTAGGGTAAGAGGGACAAAGCTGTTGGGGTTGTAAATTACATGTACAGGGAGGAAATGGGAAATCCATTTGTAAATTTTGTTCGAGGAAAGGCAGATGCTGCTGCTGCATTTTCTGTCAGATCCTTTGCCAGTTTATGTTATCTATCAGGGAAGTGCTGTTTGTTCAACTCCTGCTGAACCATGGGTAAGTCTACCTTGGGCTATTAGCTCTTCATGGAGAGTTGTGTCTGGTTTTGTTCCTGGTTTTGGGTTCATATAATCATGGAAGGGTTTGGATTGTAAGGGACCTTAAAGATCATCTAGTTCCAACCCCCCTGCCATGGGCAGGGACACCTTCCACTAGACCAGGTTATTCAGAGGCCCTTGAATACTTCCAGGGATGGGGTACCCACAACTTGTCTGGGCAAGCTGTTCGGTGTCTCACCACCCTCACAGTAAAGACTTTCTTCCTAATATCTATCTAAACTTACCCTCTTTAAGTTTAAAGCCTTTCCTCTTTATCTTAGCACTATCTGCCTGTGTAAAAAGTCCCTCTTTCCTCTTTTATATGTCTTATTTAGGTACTAGAAGGCTGTTACAAACTGTCCCCCTCCTCTTCTCCAGGCTGAACAGCCCCAGCACTCTCAGCCTGTCCTCACAGAAGAGGTGTTTCAGCCCTCAGTTTATCTTCATGGCCCTCCTCTGGACCCTCTCCAACAGGGCTCCCAGTCTGCTGCCATTGTCACTTGTGCTGAGTGACTTCTGCCACCTTTCTTCACTCTTGCAGGGACACCTTCCTTACAGCTGCCAATTGTCCTCATAACCCCACTGCTGACTTCAAGCAGCACAACAACAAAAATGTGCTGGAGCAATTAGAAACCAGATTTGCCTGCAGTTTATTCCTGGCTGCTACGTGAAGGTGAACTAAAATTGCTTATAATTAGGATCCCACTATTTACTTATAATTAAGCCCCCCAGCATCTTGATTGTAAGATTTAACAAGATTTAGATATTGGTAATATAGTCCTTGTTTATCAGCTTTTTTCTGCTCAGATTCCAAACACGTCATAAACATTTATTTACTTTTAAATACGTTCTCAAAACAGCCACTTTGTGAAAGTGGAGCATGGGCTTCAGGCAAAGTACTGTTCTAATACTGCCTTAGAAACAATTTCTTCTTTCCTGCCTTTGTGTTATAAATCACGCTACATCTTTGCAGTTATCATTACTTCTTTGATTTTCTAAAATTAAACAGTTGTTTCTCCAAGACATTGTGTCGTTATGTTCTGTAAAGTGTATAGAGCAGCTGTTTTCCTCTGTGTGACCTTATCCTTGCATTTGACTTCTGCTTGTTGACATAGATTTTAATCGCAGATCCTTCTCCCAGCAAACAGCGATAAATCTTCAAAGGAACGTAACTACAGCTCTAAATTGCGATGCATGGGTGTGTATTTAGTACCTCAGGTTAGCCACTAGCTCAGGATGGTAGGTGATTCAGGAGAGGAAGTCAGTAACAGAGCAGCAAGGTTATTTTGAGCAAGTTTCCTTGCTTGTGCTGTTCCTTTGGTTTGGAAGACACAATATTATGCAGTAATTTAGGCTTGATTTCATAAATAACAGCCTTGGATTCCAGTCTGATTCAATCTTCCTTTGCTTCACATTTTCCGGGCATTTCCTGCCAAGCTACATTTTTTCTTCCTTAGCAGATTGCTCTCTGCTACCTCCTGGTTTCTCTTACACCAAGTCCCTTTAGGCACCATATCACATCTTTTGAGCTGTACTTTCCTGTGAACTGTGGAGGAGCTGAATGGAAACTGCAGTTCAAGGAACTGGTAATTTGGCAGGACCTTGCTCATGCCATAAATCAAACTGACAATAAATCACTAACTATTATTTGGTATGGCTAGAACTGAAATGAATATTGTATTTGGAAGAGTCCCTTTTTTCTTTTCACCCGGAGAAGCCACGTGTTTCTATTTTTCTGTCCAAACATGAGGACCAGCAATATTATTCCTGGGTATAGGACATTAAAACATCTCTTCATCTGTGTTATAAATATTATTTGCTTAAGCTAATGTTTTCACAATGCTTTTTTGTTGTTTCACAATCTACTAGCTACCTAGAGGGGTGTTTCAGTTAGTTCATTCTAATATATTAATCCTTCAAAAAGAGAAAAATTGGAAGAGGGAAAGTGATTATCTTTCTCATTAACAATGTAACACTGGCATCTAGCTTTTTGGGTTTTTTGTGAGACTGACTACAAAGCTGCCTGTGGTTTGATGATGATATATAAAAATTGTGTTTATGGATGTATTACTTCTATGTACCTCTAATAATGAGATGCTGTAAAGCCCACATGCAGAATTTGTTAGCTCATAAAACAAATAAAAAAATAAAACTAGACCAAACAATTTGGGCCAAGCTTCTACATCTTGAAGGTGAAGCAGGAATGACTTAATGCTTCCTGGAATAAGAAGCCCTGTTGGGTAAGCAAATAGAGTGTGTCCATCTGTAAGAGCTAGGAAAGGAGGAAAAAGTCCAAGGTTCCTATTCAGAGTCTGTTTTCAAGCCTGCTGGCTTCCTGATGCTGTGGGTTAGATCTGGGAGTCTGAGCCAACTGAGGTTGAAACTTGACCCTGGAAAATGAAAAGAACAAAATGCTGTTGAGCTGCAAATCCAGGTTTCTGTGCTGCTGAGATGTCTCTCTGTTATCAGCCTCGGACCTCAGGGAAGCTGTGTATCCAAAGAACAAGTTGTCTGGGTCGGCAGCAGCAGTCTGGGTATGCAGGTCAGGAAATGAAGTAATTTCACATATTAAAAGTCTCTGAGAACCCTGGTAGCCTGCAATGGCCCATCCTAAGGGATTGCCCAGAATGCCCACACTTCACCAATCAAGTAGCACATTAGATCAGCAGTGACTTCTGGCTTGGCACTGGCTGATAATGTCAGATAGAAGGAGGGTTGTACAGCAAGACTTGGCTCCAAGGTTGGGCAATATTCAAAACCACATTTGGATTGTCACGAGCATGGTGTAGAAACGTGTTGTCTTCATGGCTGGTTGTGTGAATGTTATTTTTGGTAACAGGTATCGTCATTTATGGCATTGTGGAACATTAAGTGTGCAGATGCTGCCAAGTGATAAAGTGGCAGTGTTATCAGTTTGTGTTAGCTCAGCACTTAGGAAGTCAAGATCTTAACAACATCAGTGAAATGTGTTCAAGTGCTCATTTGTCCCACAAACTCTGCCAAGACACCCCTCTCTCACATTTCTGTGAGAAATGATGGTTTCAGTTGCACAGGTGTTTGGGACATGGAGAAGTGAATATTCAGGTGCTACAAATTGAACCTTACTCCTTGTGCTCAGGAGACAGTTTGAATCTACATACAAAAGCTGTATTTAAAAAGAGGCAGGAGAATTATTAGACTTTGCAAGGAAAGACTTACAGGCTGTCTGAAATTAGGTTTTTGGCACCAGTTTAATTTCAAAGGTCATCTTTAGTTCTATTCCAGAAACATACTCGGTAAAGTCAATTCTGTATTTCCAGCCAAGCCCAGTGGAGTCACTGGAGAATTTCTTTAGATTTCTCTTCACTCTGTGAAAAATAAATGAGTTCTGTTTGCAAAGCTTGTATATACCTCAAACTCCCTGCTGTAGAATATTAATAAATAACTCTTTTTACACAGAAAGCTCTCAGGTAAATCGGGCTTTTGTGAGAAAACCTTCAAGATTTTTTCTTTTGTTACTGGCTTTATATTATCCAAAATTTGGCTTCATTTGTTCCTGTTGCACAGAAATGGCAAAATGCTTGAGAGCATTGAGTCTGAGCTATCACTTCATTGAGCTGTTTCACTGGGCTAAGATTCTGTGTGATGCTCCCCAGTCTACAGCAAAGCCCCTGGGGTTTACTGGTACGACATGGACTTTTCCCAGTTAACCAGTCTGCCCATGGCAGCTGTCTTTGCCAGTAGTACCAGATCATGTCCAGGATCACCTGTGGTGTCACCCTTGTGTTAGCAAGGGGAAGGTTTCATTGAAGTTTCTTCTGTGCACCCCTGTATTATGAGATATGAGTCAAAGTTTAGGTGTTCCCTAGTTTCTCAGAGAAAGGCATTTTCTGTCTCCACTAGTCATATTTATTTTTGCCTTTCTGAGCCCAAAGGTCTGTAAAGTTGTCCCAGCTTCTTTATGCAAATATAATAAAAACATTCAAAAAATATCCCCTGAAACACAAATCACTAGGTTGTATTAGAATGGATTCTTGTACTCAAACACAATTCTCACTTAAATATAGAAACTTGGACAAACATTTACTCTGTAATAAGTTTTCTTTTTTAAAAAAGGGGAATCAAATGAGTTCTTTGAAGAATACCTGAATATAGACTTAACCAAGAGCCCAGAATGGTTTTAGAAGAAGAAACATCCCCTGGTTTTGAAAAATAAAATATATTTATAGCTGTCTAAAATACATAATGAAATGTTTTGGTGTCCTTGGAAAATATGTAGCACACACTTGGGGTTTTTTGGAGTGAGAGAATAAAATATTCACTTTTAGCTAACTTGAGAAAAGTCAAGCCCTTAATCCTTGTTTCCTGCTGGCAATTCTTTGTCATGCTGTGTTATGAACGAATGCAAAATGGTGAGTCAGATTTTGTAAATGAGGGGTGAGAAAAATGGGAATTGTATTTTTAGAAAAAGAGAAAACTGAGACATAGACACCATTTGAAACAAACCTGCTTTCAGAAATACTGGCTGTTGAAAAATTGAAGGGAGCCCAGATTCTGTATGCCAGGCCTACAAAACTGAAAGTCTGAGAGGAAGCGTTCTAATGGCGATGCGGACCAGCCTGGAAAAAATACTTCTTGCCTCCAGAGAACGGTAAAAGTTGTTCTCTCGCATCAACATGCATAGTTTAATTGCAGTCTGGAGCAGATGTTAAAAATGATTTCATCTGAATTAGATTGTGATCAGGGATGTTTATCTGTCCTTACTCATTGGAAAAAAAAAAAAAAAAAGAAGTCTTATATAGTTTTGTAATTTGAAAGTGATTGGCACAGTTAAAAGTTGTTATACACTGAGGCCATAAATTTAGCAAAAAAGAATGGATATAAGTAAAATTCTTTAAAATATACCTAAATAATTGACATAATGCAATAAATATATGGGATAAAATCATTTTTCTGTATATCAGGCCATGTTTTGCAGTTAATGATTTTCATTTATTAAATAGATTTTACTGTTGTTTAGTGAAGTGAGGCCTTTAGTCCCTCTTGCCACATCTTTCAGAATTTTAGAGGTGGTGTATCTCACCTTCTAGTATCTTGTTTTCATTGATAGATTGGGAGAGGAAAGAAAATTGTCTTTGCCCTTTTTTTTCTGGATGTCATGTGAGGTAGCTATAGCACCAATCTAAACTAAATAACTGAAATAACTGTTGGAAGGAAAAGCTGTTGTTGAAAAACACTGTATCACCTTAATATGTTTTGGTTTAAGGTTCTAAACTTCACCAGTTTGATGTCTTCTGAAATTTTGACTGAAGGTTTGGATATTCACAATATAATTTTTTTCTAAGCATGTGCGATCTGTCATAGACATCTCATGTGTAATATCAAAACTAATTTGCATTAAATCTGTGTTAAAGACAAAAGCGAGGTTTTTTTTGTTTGGGTTTTTTAATTGAAAACATATTTTAATTCATTTTGCCTAGGTATTAACAGTATGGAGAGCTCAAAAACTGTGATGCATATTGGAGAGAGCTGTGGAATGCTCCAGACTGATATGAATCCATCTCCATCCAAACCCCCCTGCTGAGCTCATCATGTCCCAAGCTCACCATGTCCCAAGGAAGTATTGGACAACTTAACTGCTACCTCTTGGCACCGTCCCTGCTGTCCCCTTGTCTTGGGGTGACTATGATGTGTGTCCCCCATCGCCTGCTCTGTGCCCAGACATGAATCCTGTGCCTTTCTGTGCCTTTAAAACTGGGTCCGAGAGAAAGAAAAAAAAGCCAGACAAACTTTTCAAAGCAGTTCTGTGTTCAAGGACACTGAGATAGCTGCTGCTGCTGCTGCTGCAGAGCGGAGGCAAACACCTTCCTGCTTTTCCTGGCTCTTGGCTCCTTTTCTCGGAAGAGAGAGATGGAGGGTTAAACTCCTTTTTTTTCCTGGGACTTTGGTTTCTTCTTCTTCTCTTCTGGACTGTTCAACAAGACCAGAACACACCGGGAGACCTCACACCTCGGTCCGGAGGGGTCCCCCCCTGTGGAACTCCAGCTTTGGAGAGGAGAAACCCACACTCACAAAGGACTCTGAAATCTACCCAGGTTCTCTCCACAGCGAGAGGTCTTATTATTTAGCATTATGCTTTTCCCATTGTGCATTGTGTTTGTTAAATAAATAGGTTTTTTTTCCCATTTTTCACTTTCCTCCGAGGAATTTCTTCCCGAACCTGGTGGAGGAGGGGTGGCTGTAGCCTGCCTTCTTTGGAGGAGATGTTCCTCCTAGAGCATTTCCCTTAATTTGTCTCAAACTGGGGCACCCCTACAAGAGCAGCTTGCCTTAAGCTGGGAAAGGCACTGATTTACATGGCTACATATTGCTTTAGACGCATAGCTTTGGGCTGCCTTTTTAAGTCACAGACAGGTGATTTAAAACCATGAACACCTTTAAATAGCTACATAATGCCTCTAGAACTGTGTACAATCTGATTTACACTGGTTATTAAACCAACACTATTCACCACCACCTTTTTCCTCATATTCCTGTTTTTCAGAAATCCATGCCAGTACACGAATCAAATTTCTAAGATTAAATTTAACTTTTGAACTCGTGTGCACTCTCATACCTCTTGTTTTTACTTCTTGACCCTAACAAGACCTTGTATACTATTTCCTAGTGAGCTGAAACAATCCTTAAAAGGGTTGGGTAGTGGGAATCTTGCAAGACAAAGTGGAGAATTGCCCAGACAATCACTGCAGGGGAGGTGTGGATTGTTGCTACTGTTTGAGCCTTTGCATCCAGTTATCTGGTTTGTGTTTGTTTATGATGCATGAATTATACAACACGGGCAGGCTCTTTCAATTACTAAATAAAATACAAATATGTAAATACAGGTACCATCCCCAACACACTGCTTTCAATTCTTATCTACTGCAGCACATTTCCTGGATTTTACTCCTTCCAGCTCTGCTGGTAGTAAAATATTTGATAAAGAAAACAGGAAATAATTCTTCATTTCAATAATTCATAGAAAATGAACAGAAACTATGATATCTGTGACACATGAGAGCACACATCTCAAACTGGGGTATTAGTATTCAGTGCTGGGACTGTAGCCCTGGAACATATGCTTAAAACATTTCTAAGCCCCTTCGGAATACCATTTCAATAGAAATTCAGTAATCTGTTGAAATAAGTCAACACAGAAAATTATTATATAATTGGAGCTCTTTAATTGCCAGTTATGTCCTTTGGTTGATCCCCTGAAACAATATTATTAGTATTTAATGTAAAATTTCTGCAGTAAAAAAGGTGAATTTATGGGGTGAAAGGACAATCTTCCATTTCATGAAATATAACTGGCAGATGGAAACATGAAGTAAAGTGCCTCCTGCCAGCTTTTACTATACCTGCTCGTAAACTTTCCTGCCTTGAGACACTAGAAAGAGTTTCTTTGGGACAATTAGCATTTACTGAAGATCTGCTCTTCCTCCACCTTCACAACAGCGCAGCTTTTTTATAATTTTTAATATATTATCCAGCACTTCAGTGAAATGGGTGGTTGAGTGGGATTGTGTAGCTCTCGTTGTTAACACGAGAACCTGCCAAAGCATGACACAGGCTGCTGTGGAGTTTAGGTCCCTTAAAGGATAATATTTTATACAGAATTTAAGACTACAAAAGGTTTACTGGAGCCTGTATACCCCACCTTGTTTGACTGACTCTTTCCCCAGAATTTTAAATCTATAATGTTGTGGTTTAACCGCAGCCAGGAACTAAGCCCCTCACAACCACTTGCTCAGCTCCCCACCAACCCCCAGTGGGATATGGAGGAGAATCAGAAAGAGGTTAAAGCCATGGACTGAGAAAAGAACAGCTTAATTTTTGAAATAAAGGTGGTAATAAGAAAAATAATGATTTCTTGACTTAGGATAAGCACATTTACCAACAGCTTAAACCATCAGTGTGGTATCAACATCATTCTCATTCTAAATCCAAAAACACAACACTATACCAGCTACTAGGAAGAAAATTATCTCAGCTGAAACCAGGACCTGTGCCCCATCACCAAGCTAAGGCCTCTTCATCTTGCTCCTGTTTGTGGAGCTTTGAAAGGGTGGACTCCAGCTCCTACAGAAAAGTGTGGCTGTGCTACAAAAAGACATTCTCCAAACACAGCAGATTTCAGAGCCATGTCATTTACAGCAATTTCCTTACAGTATCATGCTTTTAATATCATGCTTTTATCTTGGATGTTACACTACTGCCTTTTCTCTCAGCACCCCATTCCATGAATTTACCTTATTGGCAGGTAATCTAGTTCTGTGAGCAAGTGCAGCTGCAGATGAATAGAGACAGGTTTTCTCCTCCAAACAGGAAACCTTTTTCTCCTCCTCCACTCTATAATACACCTCTCCAAGGACAACAGCAGGTTGCCTTCAGTCCCGGATCCTAAAAGCTTTTCTCTGCAGAAAAATATTTTACAATTTGAAAGTCTATTGTCTTAGAAGGATGGAAAAACAAGTCTTAAACCACCACACTTTTCCTCCTGGGAGCACCTGCAGAGCTGAAGTGTTGGTCTCCAGTATTGCTCAGCAGCAGTTTGTAAGGGGCTGGTTGCTTCAAGAGGACCATAAGATTTCCTCCAGGTCAGGCCCAGTTACATGACTGGTTCTAGCCCCAGGAAGCCACTGCTGGGCACATGTGAATGCTACTCTGAGTTCAGTTATCTGTTACCTTTAGCAATTGGTCGTGTCCCACAGAACCAGACCGATGCCATTGCCATGATGGCCAGAGGCTCCTCTGCTTCCCCTTCTCATCAGCAAAGGTTTGTAAGAAAGGATCCCAATATGATTTCAATGGATTTGACAATATTTCAAAGGGGCTGTTAGAATATTTAAGTGTGGAAGCGTTTCAGTAATAAATACAGACTTTCAGAAAACGTAGTGGGAATTTATCTGTAAGTTTTAGCACTATTCCTTTGGTTTCTTCTGAGTGGCGCTGTTAAAATGTTCGTCAAGGGTTTGGTCTGAGTGTGCAATCTTTAAAAACCAGTCTTCTGTAGGTATTTTGGCTGCATATCACCTGATACATTATATAAAAGTTAGTGGAGGTTGTTTGGCTTTCATTGCTGTAATATTGGAATGGCTGATACAACCTGAATATTTTTTATCATCTCATTAAAACTCAACATTCCAGAGCGTCCTTATATTTTTTTTGGTAATTCAGGAGTAAAGGATATATTGTCTAATAAAATTTTTAATTTGCTGTGCTTTTGTATTAAGATATGAAATAAAAGTACAGCACCATTAGTGGATGTATTTATTGAGACTATATAAAATCTATGGAAAACAACAAAGGTTTTAAAATCCCACAAAACCCCATTACGCCTTTCTCACAAGACTGAGCATCAGATGTTGTGAGGTCTGCTTAACAACACTCCCCAAAACACCTTACAGCCATCGGGGGGCAGCTGCTGACTGGCTGAAGCCCCTGTGCACTCCATATGCCCCCACCAAGCCCTCTGCACTCACTCGCTTTGCAAATCACTTTGCCTTTTCCACCACGGGGTTTTTAAGGCAGACGTGGAGCAGAGAAGGTCAGGAAGAAGAGGCTCTCTAGACTGAATGCTGGTGGGAATTTGCAGTACAAGAGAGACCTCAGAAACCGAAGGCAGAAATCCTCCTGAGAGGAGTGCCCATTAACTGCCTGGCATAGTGAGAGGGCAGGACAAGCAGAAAATCCAAGCCTGGTTTCCAGTCCACGCAGCAACTTAGCGAAAGTGTCTCTGTTGAATATGTAAGAGGGTTTAAGCCCTTCAGATTCCTTGGCCATACTTGATTGCCAAATTTTGCATATTTATAGTAACTAGGAATCAGTGCATGTCTTGAACATTTTGGACTGTATGTAGTTATGTTTATTTTTAAAGCATGGTGTGAGGAGGGAATATTTCAGCATGAGTGTTGCACTTTAGTTAATAATTGACTTGTTTAACATGCATTTTCTATGGCAGCTGAGAGTATTCACTTATATATATAGACCTTGATTTTAAAGATTACCTCCTCCCCATGTGCAATTTCTTATTTCTCTCCCATTTCTATGAGGTCCTGCTTTATTGTGTTTAGTGAATGTTTGAGAAGCTGGGCTGTAACCAGACAGTCAAAGGGACAGCAAACTACAGCATCTGGGCAGAAGAAGGTGGCCACAGATAACGGCAGTAGCGAGAACTTGTAAGTTTAAGTTGGCCCTTGCCATCTCAGTGAGTGAGAGCAGACAGCTGATACAAAGATAATGAGATGGGTCAATGATGTGCAGGAGTTCCTTAGGACAATAAGGAAGTTAACATGAGAAATCAGAGGCTACAAATTCTTAAATTTATTATTAAAATAAAATCCATGGGGAAATCTGGCAAGCTTTTCTGTTATAGTCAGGCATACTCCTTGCAGTAGGTTTGCCTCCATTGCTTCCAGAAAATAATTGTTCAGTAGGTTAGGTTGTTTCTTTTTTTTTTTCTTTTTTCTTTAATCTCACTTTTCTTTTGTTTGTTTTTTGTTTATTTTAATTTGCATGCTACTGTTTTGTGTCGATAAACACAGATATAATCACGGAGTCCGTATTAAGACATCCACAGCTCCTGGACTGCTTTTTGGGATGAGATCAAAGTGTTGTTAACCTCCCAGGCTCACTGCAGGGCTCATAAAATGAATATGGTTGTGCATATATCTGTACATATAGATATGCACACATGCACCACCCCCACACACACACACACACAGATATTTTTATGACACTTTTATCCTCCAGCTAAAGTGTAATCTTTTCTTTTGCTCAGGTTAATTTGATACTTTCTCTACATCTAAGTCCTGTTTGACTCAGTTTAAAACCGCTATAAGCTGTTTATAGTCTCATGGGAAAAAGAGAAGTTAAAGAAAATATACTGTGAACGTGAAAGTCACTCAGCAATTGCCTGAATTCTGGCTTTTAAGAAATGGAAATGCAGGCATGTAAAGCATCTGTGCCATGTGCATCCCTCCCATAACCATGAATATCCTCCAAACCAGAGCTGTACAGGAGTGTCTGTCTCAGCAACTGCTCCCTTGCCCTCCTCCCCACCCAGCCAGGTATTTCCCTCTTGAAAACGTTTTCCTCCCTTCTGTCCTCCAACTCTTATTCCTTCTTAATCTTTTGAGCTCCCTTAAGCAGAGTGACATGATTTGTTGCTGTCAGGATGCTCACTGGGGGCCCTCAGGTGTTTTTTGTAAGAAAGAACAGCAGCCCTGGGGCAAGAGGTGACCGGTCTTCTCTAGTTTCTGCTGGGTTCCTGCTGGGAAAAGCAGTGGGATGAAGTGGTTTTACACAGAAAACTCCTAGGATTCTACTGACTGCTCAGGCTTTTGTGAGTGTCTCTCTCTGGTATGTAACTTTTGACCAAAATCAGAATTAAAGGATATACTCATGTGCCATTCTGAGGGTCAGGTTTTATGATGCCAGGCACAGCTCATACCTTTCCATTTTTCTGTCTAAGTGGAGATGGAATAGTGATATAACCCACATGCTGTCTCCCTGGGATGGGCTGTACTCTGTTTAGAAAGGAATTTGTGTGAAATAGACATGAGATTGTCTATTTCTTCCAATCTATGAGCTATTATCAGCATCTTCAATACGAGCAAGGCAAATCTGATTGAAATTTGAGAAAAAAAATTAAATAGCAGCATAAGTAAAATAATTGTGGAACACCAGTCAGTTTACTTCAACTAGCAAGGCAAAAGAAAGCTCTGCTCTGGCGTGCTATGCCATTTGCTGCAGGAATGATGTTCTTTATGACGATCTTGAGGGAATTCAAGTTGTTAAGTGAATTTGTGCTACTCAATAATACCTAAGAAATACTGTTTGAATGGATATATTGTGAAAAGTAGCACTCCTAAATCAGCTGGTGTCCTGCATGCATTTACACAGATGACATGTATCTATCTTAGTGTCGAATTTGGGGAAGAATTCCATAGCTAACTGCCAGATGATTGATGCTTCATTTTTGTTCTTGAAATACAACTGGAAAAGCCATAGATTAAGAGCTAAAACTGTAACCATACAAATGGAGGATATATGAGGTAATGCATTTGGATTTTTTTTTTACTTTTATCAAAGAAATAGTAACCTGGAAAGGTAAGTTTCTACTTGTTCTTCTGAAACAACATAATGAACGACTTTTTGTTCCAGATTCATATGAAGGACTTAACATTCAAAATATGTTGATTGGTTTTTTTGCTTTGTGTGTCTGCACTGCTACATACAGGGGGCTTTGTGACTCTGATTTGCTCAGGTACTAATTTGGTGCTGAATGAATTCTCATTCTGAACAGAGACTACAATACAGAGTAAAATAGATTTCTGAAGGCATTTTGTGCACGGAATATGATTAAGAAGCAATCAAGCACTGGAAACCCACTCAGTCCCCTACCTTGTTACTGGGTAGCTGGGTCATGCTGTAGGGGATGGATTTAAAGCAATTCATAATTTTACAGAAAGATAAGCTGGAAGCTGTGTGTGCATGTGGATAGTACCCCCTCCCCAACAGCTTCCTGGAGTTTATTAAAGCCATACAGTATAAAAGGACAATAAGAACTGATTTTTTTTTTTATTTCATTAGAGGAGAGCTTTGCATTTTGAGACTTCTGCAGTTAATCAGTTTCCTTCAGTTTTTCTCATGGCGTCTTTTGGAAACTCAGGTATTTTGAGACTTCATTTACTTTTCCAGATATACAATTTACACTCTGGTAACATGCAGTAGACAGCAATGCTTGAGTCTAGACAGTGAGAGTAGAGGATTAGATGGCCCAGCCAGTTCCTCCTCAGTTTCTGGGGTTTTTTTCAACTAACTTTGAATAGGTTGGATCAGAACTTTCAAATTCTAGTGTTGTAAAATTTCTTGTATATCCTGCATTCTTCATTACAAAAAATGAACAGGCCTGGAGTGATTCTGAAACTGCTGTGTTAGGATTATGGGTGCCAATAACTTGCACTGTGCTACGAAAGGGAAGATCATGATAAGCATCAAGGAAACTTGTTGCCTGGGGTAAATTTCCAGAGGATAAACAGAAGCTGACAAGTACCTTCCATTCCAGCGTCTTCCTTATAAAGGCAAGTTGAAATAGGCCATCACCTTTATTAGAAATCCCTTCCCAGAAAGGGTGTTTTTCCTCTGTGTAACAGGGTGCCGTGCATCAGACAGCAAAGGCTGTTTCTTCACTAGACCTCCAGTCTGCTGCTGCCCTCTCAGATCCTCTGCTTCATGTAGGCTGGCACTGGGAATGGTACTGGCTAGATGATTTCAGGTAGATCACCAAACACTAACTTGACATTTTACTTGGGTAATTCAATCACCTGTGAATAAGATTCCCTTTCCATTGCAAAGCTCTGATGTCCATGTCTGCTTCTCAGACTTTGCAGTGGAAAATGAGTTTTATTCATAGATGGAGGAACAGGCATGGGTAGCAGATGCAAAACTCAGAAGAGTATGATGGTCTGTCATATATTAGAGCAGGCCACTGCTTTTAATGGGAGTGTCAAGGTCCTTGAAAGGACAGGCATTCCAGTTTATCCTCTGTCCAGTCTTCATCACTGCTGTCTGATTCATCAATACTGTAGGAAAACAAGGTGCTACAGAAAAATCCAGGGGGTGCTTTCCTCTGAGGTGAAATAATGGAAATGGCAAAATCATAGGGCAACTAATTTTGGTTTACTAATAAGCACTGAATACTGTGCTGGGGAAAAGTATCAGGTGGTCTCTGCCTCCTTTTCCTGAGTTTGTGGACAAAACCACATTAACCTGAAAAGCTCTTCCTTTGAAAAAAATATATATTTATTGCTGATGGTATCATATATCAAATTAGCTGCAATGGAGATGTTTCCACAGAGAACAAAAATGTTATTTGGAGGTGTTTGTTTTCATTGCCTTTCAGGGATTTGTTCTGTGCAATGTGCGAAAAATAGACTCCTGTGTTTACAGTCATACAAACTGCATCAGCCTCTGCGTGCTGCTTATTCTCACAGGCACTGTTTTGTCTCTTAGCCTCCTTTTCAGCGGGTCTGGAACGCAGACTCCAAGAGGTGTGTGGGGGGCTGCAGAGATGAGCAGCTTTGGCTGTACAGTCCCCGTGATGCTGCAGAGCACCGGCACTGCAGATCCTTGTTCTGTGTGAAAGAGGATGGATACACAGGAGGAAAGGACACGGTGTGCTGACCAGGGTGGCAGGAGGTCAGACTTACTGGGTAGGATAACAAGAGGCTTTTGGGGGCTGAACCGATTTCTAAATATGAGCCGAAGAGCTCACATGTGTCCTCCCTTTCTCAAGTGCTGACACACATTTCTTTAATGGGTGTTGCTAGGGCTTCAGCTTTCTGAAAAGGAGTTAGAAGACACAGCTTAGCCAAAATGTGACTGCCAGCCAGAGCTGGGGAGAGCAAAATGTCCCCATGAAAGGAATACTGTCCAGCATTTTAGCTCATGATAAATTTAGAAATCGCTGGCAAAATTACCCTGTTGGCAAAGAAATTGGTAGATGGTAAGTACCAGTAAGCTCTGATTTTATCCCTTTACCCATACCTCACCTCTTACTAGGTCAAGAGACCTTGATTTACTTAGTTTGGGGCTATTTTGGTGGTTGTTCTCTGTTGTCCTTTTATTCAAGTCTTAGCAGAACAGATGGTCTTCAAATCCTTCTCTGCTTGGACTCCACTCTGTCCTTCTGTGCCGGCAATGGACGCTGTGCCCCAGAGCTGTCCTGTGGAGAACACCCATGGAGGCCTGGGGTGGGGGCAGAGCAGGGGCATAGCTCAGAGTCGTGCTGGTGAGTCTTCTCCTCACTAACATTAGCCTCCTTTAGGGAACTCACCCTTTTCCAGATAGCACGACGTATTCTTGATTGTACGTCTCGCCTTCCTAAAAGAAGAAACTTAAATATACGACTTTGCAATTAAAAGCAAAGCCTGCTTGCCATTCCTGAGGAGGGCTTTGTTGGAACCATGTCTTTTGCTGTCCATTGTGCAGGACCAGGAACAGTCACACTGAAATCCCAAGTGGAGTCTGTCTGAAAGCTGAGAATCCACCTCCTTTTCCCACTAGAATAACTGCCATCAAAACTTATTCAGAATCTATTCTTCTATTGTTTCCCTCAATACTTTAAATGTTAATTACTTAATCATTGAAGAGACTTTTTTTGTTCTCTTCTATAATATAGTTATTATTTAGAAATCCAGGAATTAATTGTCGTAGGAACAGACTTTCTTCTCTGCAAGGGAAAGTAGAAGTTCCATTTGTCACCCTGACTGTAGGTTTTTCTTGCTCTCCAGTGCTGAAGCTGTCACAATACTCACGTCTGTGTTCTTAGAACGGCATGCACTTGGAAGCCAGTACAACTGTGGTTGCCATTTCTCTACCCACCCAGAGACACCTCGGGTACAAACTTCCCTTCAAGCATTTAATCCCCAAGATAATATGCAGCCACCATGCAAAATGCCTCATTTTCTGTAGCTAACACTCTTCCCTGAGCTGTGTAAGAACACTTTCACCTTTTCTCAGCATTATAAATGCCACAGATAGGGAAAGGCAGTAGCTGGAAACACGAGCAGAGGGTAAAGCCCCATGCTGTTGTCATTATCCTGACCTTTCACAGCATAGCTGCAGAAACTCCCAACTGAAATAAATGCAAAGAGAATTCTGCACTGTAAAGAGTCCTTTTTAACAGCAGTGAACTCAGTTTTCATGGTCTTTTTGTTTGCCAGGTACAGAATACATTCTTGATTAATTGCTCTACTTAACTGCACAACTCTGACCTCAGTGGAGACAGCAGTTTTGCACTTTCTGGAGGTGAGCTCTGCCCATGCTGAGCAACAGCACAACAGCTAGGAAACACTTCCTGGATGGTGCTTTATTTTTTTGTTCTAAAACACTTCTGTACCCCTTTCCCCAGTAAAATCCACATTATTAAGGTGCTCCCCTGGGCCATGGCACTGCTCAGCATAGACAGGGGTAGGAAGGGGAAGGGGAAAGTCTTGGGGAAGTCTTGGAGGTCTGTCTCCCAGCCTGTCTGGGTAGGGAGACCTAATGAAAAACATCGCTATGGGACAGGAACAAGCACCCTGGGATCCTCCCGGACCCTTTCCATTCTGATTGCATGGCACACTCCTTGCACAGATAGGTGGGATTACCTCACCTGCAAGTTTCTTTGGTTTGACACTTCAAAATAACCTTTCAAGCATGAGGTTTTCATTAGCCTCTTTTTTTTCCTGAGTAGTTTTGTCTGTAAAAATATTGACTTAGCAAATCAAGAAGTAACACCTAGATTTCTCCATAAAAATAAATCTTTAATATTGAACTTGGAATTGAGGACTCAAAACTCTGTTAATGCTGCATTTTATTGCCTTTATTGATGATCAAACATTACCACACATCATGCTTTTAAAGGGGAGTTTGAGGAGGATTTTATTCATGGTTATTTATTCTTTCCTTTCTTTTTATACACACTGTTTGCTGTTGGGTTTTGGTTTTTTTTTTTCTCTAAAGCAACGAATGCTTCTACTCTGTTGCAGCCATACCTGCCTAACAGCTACTTGCTCATAAATCTGCAGTCCAACACTGACTCATTATTTCAGAGACTGAGAAGAACAAAGTTGGCTCAATGAATTTTGTCAATACATCCTGTTTCAGAGCCTGACTAAAACCCATTCCTAAAACAAGCTGAAAAGCAGCACGGCCTCAATCATTGATTTGCATTAGGGAATTTCGGCCAAATGCTTGCAGTGAGTCTGGTGTTCCCATTTGCACAGTTATTTAGGGCTCTAGAAATCTCAGCCTAAAACTGTAATGGAGGGGGCAGACTGTAGTTACATCATGAGCTGGTTTCACTAGTGACTGCTCTTTGGATTGTCCAATTAGTTCTCACTGTATCAATGTTGGCTGGAGTTGGGTTTTTTTGGGGGTTTTGTTTGTAATCATGTCTGCTGTGCAAGGCCTTTTGTCTTTAGCCATAAAAGGATAAAAAGTGGAATTTCATCTTTTTGAATGTATTTGAATACAGAAAGGAGTATCCCTGTATCAGGCACATATTTTCTGCCCTTTCTCTTGCCTATAGTAACACTAAAATAGTATTTGGGGGGAAAAAATCCATTAAGGTCTCACTTCAACACTAATGAGCTTTTTATTTACTGTCTGTTTATGACACATGACATTAGGAATGTGGCTTATCCTATCAAAACTCAGAAATGTTTTATGGTATAGAAGTTCATGTTTCTAATCAAAGCAACTGCTATCTTGATTTTGAAGTAGCAAACACCTATAATGAATTGCTGATGAATGATTTGTGTGTAAAAATCATTAATTGAATTTTTTTAATCAATATGTTTGTGGAATTTGCTACTAAAAAAAAAGAAATGAGATCTATATCAGTGATTAAATGAGTTACTAAAAAATTCCAATTAGGAAAAAAATTCATGTAATTAAATGGAAACTCTCATTAAGAAATCAACTTAGGAGTTTATTTTTCAAATAGAATTATGTCCTAAAATAATAGGACATTCAACCTCATGAAGAACACAATTTTAAGCTGGCCTCTAAGACATGAGAATTTCAGCTGAAGTGTTAATGATATATAAAACAGTGAGTGTTACTAAAATTATGACATCCAGTCCTACATGCATGTACCGTCAAGACTTTTAACACTGTTACATTAATTATGTATTTGCTATTCAGTGAGTAGAGGGTGATCCATTTGCACAAGTTTATTAAAAAAAAAAAAATCTGACTGAACAATTTCTTCTGCAGCTGTACAAGTGTGAAGATGGAGAGTGTGCAGTTAGAGCAAGGAGAAATAGGACTGATGCCAGAGCAGAAGAATTCAGCTGACTTACTTATAACAAGTACACCAGCCTTACCACAGATGTCATTCTCTATAATTTATAGACCGGTTTGCTGTTCTGTTAGGTTGAATCAGTCATAGCTGGAGAACGGACTGTAAAGTTACACGAGTGTACCACTCTTAACTTGTAGGATTGCAAAACAAAATGATTTATATGTGTTAACAGGGCTAAATGTCCCTCAGATACTTTCAGAAAGAGATGAAATGGCTGGGTTTGAGCTGTCAGGGCGGGCAGAATGAGAGTCAGGATTCAACATGAGGGTTTCGCAATCCCTACTTTATTTAGCAAAGGAAGTAGGTTAGTTTTCAGTGGAATACCATCATAGCCTTCACCCAAAAGTTCGCTGCCTGTGTCAGTGAATCATGGCATGAACACAGGCAGTATTGCTGGTGACTGAGCTGCAGACAGCCTCTAGCAGGAAAATGGGGTGATCCAGAAGAGCACTGACAAAGAGTTATGATGCCATTATCTGTCATGAACACCACTCAGATGAAGCTTTACAATTTATGCAAAGCCAAAGTCAAGTGGTGGGCCTGAAGGAGACCTTGAAAACTTCCACAGAATAATGTCTTGTGCATTTTATATGGGAATCTTCTTCATAATTTGGAGTTTGATGTGCTAGTGAGCTGTCAGAAGGGCTCTGCACAAAGATAGTTTTATTGCAAATATTCTTGCCAAGGGAACAAAAAAAGCAATCACCCCTGCATGTTTGATTTATAATTAACAGGAATAAAAATGTAATCACAAATGTAGCTGCCACATCTAGGCATGGTATAAATATTTTATGCAGTGCTTCAAAGTTGCATATAATGTGCACTGTAAAATTTGAGTATCATAGTAAATGAAGTTATTAAACCTTTAAACAAGAAATTCTGGACTCTCACAATTATGGAAAAACTGGTGTGTTGAACAATGATCCTGTAAATTACAGCACGTAACAAAAAATTCTTATCTCTCTGCAGAATGTGCAGGAATATAAATGTCTTGTAAAACTGGTGAAAATGAAAAGCTGAAGGTTGAAAGGACTTTGGATGAACTTTATGAATTCTGCTCTCAAACATATTCATAAATGATATTTATTGTTTTAAGGCGTAAGCAATTCTTTAAGAGGGGATGTCACACAGGTTATTCTTAGGTCAGGATGCAGGTTTAGGAACTTCAAATATTCTGTTTGCAGATAGCTCTTCTGCACCTCATTAATGGAAACAGAGACCTGTCCCAAAAATGCCATTATACCTGTTTGTATTTCTGTCAGTGGCATACCTGAGCAGCACCAGATACTGTCGGAGGACACCTCTGCTACAAAAGCTTGGAAACCTTCTGGGAAGCCAGGTCACTCCTTTGATGCTGGCAAGAAGCCCAAAACACCACATGGCAGCTACTGCAGCAAGTCCCAGGGCTTCACTGTGCTCGGGGGAAGTGTTGGGTGTTGAGCAGCCTGATTTCCAGAGGCAAGAGTGGTGTGTGTCACTTCAGCCAGCACTGATGAAAGTGCCCTTCCTGCTGTGTAATCTGTGCATCTGGCAGATGGCATCTGTGATTAGTATTGATTAGTGGAGAGTGTGAAAGTTATCTACCTGAGACTGAAGCAGAACAGAGCAGTCAGACATCTGCACAACTGCCCACAAGCACCACAGAGAGGATATTTTCATGTTCTTTACCGTCCCAAAAGTGATGATGTCTTGTATCATTGGCAGCTGGAGACTCTGCCTGAAAATCTGTTGAGTGTCCATTACTCCTCCCCTCCTTCTTCCTTCCCAGGACCAAATAGATGCTGCAAAACAGCAGCATCACAACATTTTATAGAGAAGATACTGCTGCCAATAAGGACATGGAATTTTTATAAATCTTGAAGACAACTCAATTATTGTTGCATATAATGCCTATATAATGTATTATTGTATGTAGAGTGTATATATAATATATTAACACATACAGTGCAGTAAGTGGGGTTTTCCGATGAAGTTCTTGTTAATGATATTATAGGACAGTAAGAAAAATGATTTAACATCAGAACAGGCAGGTCAAAAAAAGGTAGTCAGTGGGGGAAGATGTAGCAGAGGAGAAAATGAAGTCCAATATTTTTCTTAGCTTAGAGCTAAATAATAATTTTTACTTTTCTTCCCCTCTGCCATCCCAGGGTTAAATAATAAATAATTTTGTTTCACTGTAAGTATAGTTGATTTCTAATCTGAAAAACCTCCTCTTCTGCAACAGAATTTCATGTAAATATAGATCAATTCTTACAGCAATCCTTCTGCTCTTCATAATTATTTCATGACTGCTCTGGCCAAGCTAGAAATGTCAGGATGGGAAATGGGGATTGTAAGTCAGAGTCTGCCTTGGGGGGTTTCTAAGTCCTGATAAAGGCTCTGTAGGATATTTGTGTTGCTAAACTGCACTGAGGCTTGCATCTTTTCCCTCTTTTGTGCAACAAACTTCAGAAGCATTACCTTGTCCATTATACATAGAAATATCATTATGTGATGTGATGTGACCCTCACAGTAGGAGAATTGGGGTGCATGAATGCCAAACAAGTGCAGGACAGTGTGCAGTGCTCTGCTTCAGAAGGGCCATGGTTAGGGAATCACGCCCAGCCCCACAGAGTAGGAAGGCAGGCTGGAGGCAGAAATACAGGTGGCTGCTCTGAAGACCAGGAGAGAAGATTGGAGGTCAAGAGAAAATGGTATAATTTGTATAACAAAGAAATGAAGTCAAATTTGGGATGACTTGTTTATCCAGATTAAGTTCCTTTTCAGGCTTTTAATGTGAGGCTTAGTATTCTTTCTGATGGAGTTTAGAACACCAGAGTATTATCCCCAAACACCAGAGCAATGTAAAGAACTCAGTATTAATGGGGTTCAGCTAGTCACTCTTGTATTTACCCGTAGAGAGGGAACAAAGAGGAAGGTGATGGCCTTTTTTGTGTGCCGTATCTGTACCCAAAAATATGCATGTCATATGGGCTGACAACACAATCAGACACGGAGCCATAGCTATTTATCTCCTGTGAACACTAAATCAGATATTTTTTAGTCCAAAGATGTAAAACCATCAAGCAATCATGATAATAGAGCTCCTGTACTAAAGA
The DNA here is from genome assembly GCA_013397865.1 of Struthidea cinerea. NCBI lineage: Eukaryota > Metazoa > Chordata > Aves > Passeriformes > Corcoracidae > Struthidea > Struthidea cinerea. The sequence continues at coordinate 658,345 of VZTI01000476.1, read as the reverse complement.
AAGCTTTGAGTTCATTAGTCTGTGTGCCTTCATGGCAAGCCTGTTATATTTTATCAGGAAAACATTTGCAGTAAAGAGCAAAGTGCCAAAGTAACCCATATTTTAAACATTTCCAGAGGAAGTGGTTTCTGGTCTTTAAGTTGGAAATGGACAGATTTCTGGGAACTTGGCTGTAGCAACATGCAAGAAAGATGCAACTGATTCTTTAAATACTCTGTAAAGTGTTCACGTCCCACCCACTCTCGCTGCCACAGAGTGTAATCTGAGAAGCATCATACAAAATATGATGTTGAAAACAGATGTCTGGATCTAGACCTGACCTTGAATGAGTAAAGGAAAGGAAAAAGTCTGTTTAGCACAGCAGATTGGAAAAGAAATTATATTTCTTTTCCCTAAGGAGAGTACAATCTGATAGAAGGTATCAATAAAAACATAAATAAAACTGTTTACAAGCAAACTGAGACTTACTTTACAAATTGGGTTCTTAAAAAGAGAGAAAAATCAACACAACCATACCAATTCTCAGTGTGAGCAGAAGGCCCTGGTGGAACAGTCTTGGTTCAGTCAGCAACAGAGAACAGAGAAGAAAGTCTGCTTTCAGTAAACTCAGTCCAGTCTTTTCCATTTCAGTGGAAGGTGGAAAGCCTGTGAGTTACAACGCATATCTCTACATCTGAGTTAATCATCCTGGTTCCTTGAGCAGTCATCAGCGAGAAATGGGCAATGAGTGACATAGTGAACCTTCAATATTAAAAAAATCTTAGTTCTACCTGCAATTCAAATTTGCAATGCATTTCTAAAAATATATTTTTAAAACAGAAATTTATAATAGAAAGAGAATTTTTGTATTACACCTAAACATGTATATAGTGAGAAGCCCTGTCTTTCTGGTGCCCCATTGGAAGGCAAAGAACAAACAGGGTTAAGTTTTTCCTCTCCCTACTTATGCTACTTCCATTTTTGTTTCTGAAATGGATTACTGCAGAAATGCTGGCACACAAAAGATACTAAATCATTACTTTTTCCTCATATATGAACAGTGTGCTTCATAACAGAGGCTGTGTCAAAGTTAACAGGCAGCATATCCCACTAATTGCTGTTCATAATTGTCATCTCAGGCTTGAACATTCCCACTACCCACAGAGTGGAAAGCATAAGAAATTAAATAATCTGAAACACGAAGTTTATGGGCTGTTGATTTGCCTTGTTTCAGTTTAATCTCTGTGTAATCCCACAATAGCTTTACGTATCGTCTCTCAGGCCCACTATCAATGCATCCATTCCTAGAGCTCTGGTTCCTCCAAAATTAAGATGCGAGCCTCAGCAAAATGACAGCACACACAAAAAAAGTTTCTGCAAAGAGTTAATTCCACCCCACATTCTCTGGAGAACGGCATTGGTCTCAGCAGCGTGTATTGCAGACAGGAAAACTGACAAAGGCTGCCCACAGAATTAAGCCCAGAGCCTTTGATGCTGCATGATACCACAAATGGGTGAATGCCCAAAGTGTCAAAGAGCTAGGATGCCCTTAGACTGTCAGAGGAGTTTAGTGAGTAGCAAATAGTGAGCTATTAAGAATCTACCCCAAAAAATGACGATCTGCTTGTACCTTAAATAACATTAATGTAACGATCTACACTGCTAGAAACTTGGTGTCTAGCAGTTTTGCAAATTTGCATTTGCAAATTGGTGGATTTTTGAGCAATGCCAGTCAATTTGTGGCTGCTTATAGAAAGCTCATGAGCTCTGCAGGAATATCAGAAGAAAACCGCTGTGCACATCTCGGTGTCTGCCCAATGTCCTCCCCTGAGGTGGCACACATATACAACAAAGTGAATGAGGCCTCAGGTGGGCATCTCCTGAGCAGAGATTTTCTAAATGAGAGCACCAATCTTACTAACTGGTGCCAGAAGCTAGTACCTGGGTTTTTATTACTAAACTTTCACAGTTTTGCTGAGCACTGCAAATACCGTAAAAGAACAAATATGGGCTTGGTCTAACCATTGCAATACTGGAACTGACAAAAGGAAAGAGCAATCAAGTGAACAAAGACTGGAAGGACTAAAAGATGGGACAGAAAAGTCAGGCTAGAGCTAGGAAAAGTTGGAACCTGCATGGCCTTGCACTGCAAGTTGATGGACTTAGGTTTCCACAGGATCACATCTGTGACAGTGTCTTATCTTATGCTTCTCCTTTGTGGGGTGTTTTTCATTCTTACTCATTCATCTCTGCCCCTTCCTGCACAAGGATATAACACCTTCCAATCCTTTTGTGAGAGCTCAAAGGCTCCTCATGCTGGTATTGTTTCTAAATATTGAATTCTGACCTAATGGCAGCCTGGAAAGATGCTTCCTGACATCAGTACGGCATTGAAGGGTAATTCTTGCAGGAACTTGCAGTGACTTGAGTTCACTCCGCACAGGCAAACTGTTTAATGGCAAAAGCCCGGTCAGAGCTTATTAAGCACTGTTTACATGGAGTTCAGGACAAATAGCACAAGTCCCACATCTCAGTACAGAAATATGTATCACTTACGTAGACTCACCCCAGCCTGACTTTATAAATTGTTAATAAATAGTGCCAAGGTCTACCAAAATACTAAGCCGGCTTAATGATAAACTAAAAGCTTTCCATTTCCTTGCCTTGAAATAACAACTCCCATGTGTTTTATACAGTTATTACCTTCGGGGAATTTAGACTTTCATGAGTGCTCTGACTATTTACTTTATTTGCTAATGGAGTTAGCTGGGCTGTAATGTGAGGAAAGTTGAAAGGGCAAAACTGGTTTGTGTTTAGAAGTGCCTAGCAATTTGCAAAGGAAATAGTAAAAGCAAATTTAAAAAAATCCTAAGTAGTCTGTTACTTCTAATAATGCAGGGAGATATATTCCCTCTATTTTAGCTGCCAGCCTTAACACGGTCACAGACAATTTTTAGCTGAGCAACCCAGTTTGCCAAGTGTAATAGTTTAAATTCCCCCTGGGGGAAGGCAGGTATGTCTGCAAACCTGCAAAGTCACCTTGGACAGTTTGTTGTTTCCCTTGTTTATTCAGACAGTTTTCTGGTCCTGAGAAAACAGCCCCATAGACCCCACTCTGGGCTCATCCCTGGAGGTACAGGCATGAAGGGGCCTGACCCTGTGTCCCAAGGGCTGCTGGATGCCCAGGCACCGGTGCTCTGTGCTGCTGAGGTTCAGGCAGCTGGGAAGTTAAAACACAGAAGCAGCAAGAGGGCAAGACCCAGGAGGTCGCTCAGAGGGTGCCTTCGGGAGACTCACCTGGTTATTGTGGGCCTGGAGGACTGGGGAGAAGACCCTGGCTTTGGCTGGCTTGAACAATGCACCTTCCATATGAAATCTCCCTGGGATAAAATCTACAGGCAGCCCTGTGAGGAGGGAGCAAAGCCCTACACCACTGATTGCGGGAAGTGTTTCTCACAGCTGGCCTGATATCCCAGGGGGATGCTTGTGTGAACTGGACTTCGATGTATCTATTAACATTTCCTTCCTTTTGTCTTGGCGGGATGACAGAGACTCATTAGATTTTGGACAGAGGCAGGCTCACTCTTTCTGTGCTCAAAGCTAAATCAAGACCTCTCTCAGGCCCCTCCATGGGCTGCCCCAGAGCCTTGGGAGTGTGTAACACACCACAGAGCCCCACAGCTCATAAACCCCGTCCCCAGAATTTACAGCTCTGGCCCAGCACTGTGCTGATGTCTTCATGCAGCTTCCCTTTCTCCCCCTCTCCTGCGTCTCGAACGCCTGCCCTTGATATACGGCCTCAGCACACTCCTGCAGATAGTATTTCACTTGTGTGTGAGAAAAACAGCAATCTGCCTTATTTTGCTGGTGGTATTACCAGCACCCTAGATGCCGTCCAAGGGCAGAGGCTGAGTCTTAGTGCAGAATTACGGCTGTTCATTATTTTAAAAGCCCTGTTACAATCCCATCTGCTGTTTGTTTGCTTCAGCATTGTCAGATTTCAAACTGTAGGAGAGGAAAATGGAAACTACTGCACCAAATGAGGCTGTATTCATTATTGAATGGCTGAATTTCACTATTGCAGGGGTTTTTTAATGGGTTTAACAAAGACTTTTTAGATATTATTGTCAAATCAACTATTTAAACAGGCACAAGATGCTAGATACTAAATGAGGCAAGCGTCTAAATCCTAAGAAAATACACTGTTAAAGCAGCTCTCTTTCTTTTGCTGTTCTGCTTCTGCTGCCAATGCTTGAAGGGCTCCATGCAGCAAGTTGTATAATTAAAATTAGTGTGTGAGTTAGAAAGAAAAACTCATCTGAGAAAGCTCATACAAGTACCAGCCCTGTATCTGTCTTCTGATAGACCTGAGCTTGCAGGGCAGCTCTGGACCATGTCCATCCCTATAGTCACTCAAACGTTGTCGGGAAGATGTTGACAGCAGGAAACAGCCCAGTCTGGCAAACATCACCATTTTCCAGCATCATTGAAAATGCAAGAACTCAAAATAAGGGAAAGTGCTTTGTCTTTCCAGAAAAACAATGCACAACTTTAAACAAAGCAAGTAAAAAATGCACTGTCATCCAACTCCTCTGTTTACTTTAAATCCTCCAGAGGCCACAGCCGTGACCTGAGTGGACAGGAGTTTATTTAATATTGGAGTGAATCATTCTTTTCAATTGAGTTCAGCGTAAGGGGTTGGGGATACAGGAAAAGATGCTGGTGTGGCCAGCCTGTAAGAACCTAGAAGTAAATGGGAACATGGACTGTAAACCAAACCATATTAATCTTGAAAATCTTTAAAAACCCCAATCAGAGGAAACTAGCAGGGCTGTCTGAATGCGAGCCGGAAACAGGCTGAGGTGCAGCTGAAGCAGCAAAGCTCTGTTCCCCAACTCTCCCATCCGCTAGCGACCTTTCCCGTTTGGAGGGCTGTGAACCCACCTAATGAGGAGGTTCAGTGCATGCTGCGAGCTCCACCAGAACATGATTGAATTTCCCTTTTACTGCTTCTCTGCTGTTGCTGCTCAGTGACCTGTGGAGTTTGTTAATAAACTTTTATGCCCATTATTGTTCCTCATTACAATAGACATTATCAGCGCCCTCCCCCTCCTCTTCAGAAGATTCAATCACTTTATCTTGGCAATATATTAGTAAATTAGTACCATAACTGAGACACTTTATATATTCAACTGTCTGAAAGACAGACTACTTGCCTGTTTCTAAAGGCTTGAGTATAATGTTGTTAAATACAGATGCTGTGCAGGGCTCACAAGTTGTGTAATTATTTCCACAAGCTGTTTTCTCTTGTAAGTAAAAACTTCAATTCTTTTTTTTTCCACACCACCCTCCTCAGAGGGCAAGAATTCTCATAAACACAACCTTCAAATAATCATGTTTTTACTACCAGTATATAATTTAATTTAAAAGGAAAGGAGGGGGAAGTTTACAGGGTTCTTATTATCCAACTGTTACATTTCATGATTAAATTCATTAAAGCAATAATTCAGAGCAAAGGGGTGGTGCTGAGGGCAGGAAAGTTTACAGTGTAAATACTTAGTGAGCCATGCTGTATAGCCAGGCCTCTTATCTTGTGAAAATGATTTATAGAAAACAACTTGATTACATTTTCAGCCCTACTACCGCTGGGTGATTAGATGAGAGCTCTTTGTTGTTATGGCTGTCTACTTTAACTAAACTTAACTCCATCTGCTTTTCATTTAGCAACCACCACGTCTCTCTGGCAGGCAGCTGCCAGGTAAAGAACAATTTGGAGACGGATGCTGCTGGGGGTTTACAGCCCTCGGTTCGGTTCCCTGACCTCCCACAGGCTTCCTGCCAGAAAGTCTGACATCCCTTAATCCCTCAGCAAGGTCTCTTGAAATAGCTCCTCCATCTTTGCTTATTTAGACTGCAAATTTCTCAGGCAGGGTCTCTTTTGCTAGACTGAAACTGCTGCGTGTTCAGGCATTAATGGAGTGCAAATCCTATAGACAGGAAGATTTGGTATCATTATGCTCATGTCATCTGATAGCGCAATTGAAAACAGTATTAGGGTTGTGCCTGTAGGACCTGAGCATCGCTTAGGTTTCACCATTGTGGGTGGAGGAGAAAAAGGAATAATCTAACGTCTTCTGATTTATCTGACTTCAGCTTGTGCCAGGCTCTTTACAGCAAGGACTTCAGTACTTGCAATTGTGTTTGGAAATGGCATGTGTGAAGAAAATGAGGACAACCTCTTTTGACCACTTTCCAATGCAGGAATGATTGCTGTCTCTGCATTCTCATGTGCACGTATGTAATTCCGTTTAATTTTTATGCTTTCCCAGACGCAAGGAAAATGATGTAAAGCCCTTTGGACCTAGTACTGCTATCAGAAACACTGATGTACGTCCTGTGGAATACACATAGTGTGCTTGCTGGCTTGTAATAGGACAGAATCGTCTGTACCGGATCTGTAGATGGACGTACATGTTCACCACAGATAGGGGAGCTCTTCTGCAAGGGGGAGGAAACTCCCTCACCGGTCATCTTGAGGGTTTGAATGTTTACATTTGACATGGAGGAGACCATAAGAGTACCTTTGGCATTGCATGGGGCTCAGAGTCAAATGTGACAGCCTCCTGTGAGGTACACAGCAAATAACAGAGAGAAAGAAATGGGAACTAAAGCTACATAAACCAGAGGAGTTCCTTCTTGTAAATCTGTGTACTTTATTCTGAGATAGAGATGTACTTACCACCGCTCAGGGTTCACTGCTTAGATCTCAGACCCAAACTAAAGGCTCAGGTATCCTTTTTTTTCAAAGAGAGAAAAGACTGCCCATCTCTTCAAAAGGGAAGGAGAGCGTTCTTGTCCACCTTTAGCAAAAGTAGTCCTCTTGCACAGAACCCCAGCAATGCATGCTCCATCCCCTGACAATAGTCTTAAGCCTCAGGATGGGTCTGCATCCTCAGGTGCACTCTCAGCACTCTGCTTACAAGTAATGAGAAAAAATATTCACTACAGAGGAAAGAGGAATCTTTTGGCTTACAAATTAGAGATATCAGCTGAAGCTCAGGAAAGCTGGTTTCTAGTCCTTTCCCTGAATGATTAATTTAACATAATATAACTGTGCAATGAGGCTGGGTAGCACATAATTTACACTTCAGGGCAGTTTCTCAGCAGGCAGGTGGGTGAGGGGTTAATCTTTCAGCTTTATCCCAAGAGCCTGACTCAGGAAACCTACTGTAACAGGGATGTTATACTTTTTTCCCCTTGGAGGGGTGGACCATGAATGTTCCCATCTCTCTTTTTCCCTGGAGGCAGCGTGTTGCTCATCCAGCTCCTTCCTTAAGTTACTGGAGCTCATCCCTCCCCTGGCTAGGAAGTGGTGTTCTATAGCTTCTCCTACAGCAAGCCACAGGGAGTGAAGGTTACAAATGTTAGTCAAACAAATCAGATTATGGGCTCATATGTCCAGCCTAAATGAAGAGAGGGTTACCTGTGCATTCAGGGAAGCTACTAGAAATGACGTTTTTGTGGCTAAATAAAAGGAAATGTGTGCTTGGGGAACCTATTTCCCTGTTTAGTCTGTTTTCAACTAGCTCGCTAAGGTTTCTGGTTTCATCCAGGGCCATATCCTCAGACCAGGATATTAAAGTTTCTGGAGACAGTGAGAAAAGATAGAGACACACAGGCACTGCAAATGTCCTTAAAGTTAACTAAAAAATGAGATACAGTGTAGGGTAGACAAGAAACCCTTCCCGCCCAGCACAAGTCATGCCTCGGTTTCCTTCTCTGCCACCAACATGTACTGTCTCTTTTTCTAAATAATGTTACAGCTGCTTTATTTAAAAATGTAACATGCATGTTTGCATCATGCATATTTTTGGTGTGCTCAGACAACATATTGAATTTTTACAACAGCAGCTATGAAGTATCATTATGTGCATTATAAACAGAGGCAAAGTTTTGGTGACTTGCCACCTGTAGTCCTGGGACAAGAGACATAAGGCCATATTGGGCTCAAATCCTGTTTGGTACCTGGGTTATCCTTCTTCTACTCATGATTGCAGAAGTTGCAATGGGACCTAAGTGACTGTTCCCATCTCACAAAATACTGCCTCTATTGCTTGAAAGCCCTCTAGTTGGTATAAGAGGGAATTGGGAAGGGAAGTAACTGGCTGAGGTACATGGGCTGAGATATATCACATCTGCCTTGTTCCACTTCTAAAAAAAAAAAGGCAGGCTTTCTGAACAAGGAGAAGCTGTTTCACCGTTTTTCTATTTAGCATCTACCCCACGCCTATGTGGTAGCTGCGTTTCTCTGTGCCTGTGCAGAGCTGGCTGTAGAGTACACCGTTGATGATGTTTCATTCTCCAAGTGGCAGAGGCTCAGGCTTGAAGGAAGATCTCCAGAACCATTTCTTATTTTACCTGAATTGACAATGTGGACTTCATTTAGCTGCTGCACATTGTAATGATGATAAGGAGATCACCTCAGCTGCCCATTGAAAACACTTTTGGCAGGGTAATGAGCAAGATCGTCAGAATGGTTTGGGTTCAAAGGGATTTTCAAGATCATCTAGTTAGAATCGTAGAATCACGGAATATCCATGTGGAAGGCACCCACAAGGATCATGGACATCCAACTCCTGGCCCTGCACAGAACATCCTCCAGAGTCACACCCTGTGCCTGAGAGCGTTGCCCAAACACTTCTTGAACTCTGTCAGGCTTGGTGCTGTGACCACTTCCCTGGGGAGCCTGTTCCAGTGCCCAACCACCCTCTGAGTGAAGAATCTTTTCTGAATATATGATCTAAACCTCCCCTGACACAGCTCCAAGCCATTCCCTCAGGTACTGTCGCTGGTCACCAGAGAGAGGAAACCAGTCCCTGCCCCTCCTCTTCCCCTCATAAGGAAGCTGCAGACTGCAGTGAGGTCTCCCCATCTCCTCTTCTCCAGGCTGAACAGACCAAGTGACTTCAGCCATTCCTCATAAGGTTTCCCCTCAAGGCTCTTCACCATTTTTGTAGCCCTCCTTTGAAAACTATAACTTTGTAAAGCTATTAGAGAATAGCTTTACAACCTTCTAATATTGCGATGCCCAAATTGCACACAGCACTCAAGGTGAGGCCGCACCAGCACAGAGGAGAGCAGGAGAGTCGCTTCCCTTGCCTGGCTGGCCATGCTGTGACTGATGCACCCCAGGACATGGCTGGCCCTCCTGGCTGCCAGGGCACACTTCTGACCCTCTCATGGGCAGGAACACCATCCACCAGACCAGGTTACTCTGGGCCTTATTCAACCTGGCCTTGAATACTTGCAAGGGTTGGGCATTCAAAAGTTCTCTGGGACACCAGTTCCACTGTCTCACTGCCCTCATGGTAATGCTGTGATATGTTCATGTATTTGCCAAGGAAACTATGGCTGAGACTACTCTCACTTTACTATCAGTCATTCTGAAGATGAGGTAACTTGACATGGTTAGAAGGAACTTAATGTTGATGCTTGAACCACAATTAATGTGATTTATTTTAACAAGTATTTATTTTAAGGATAAATAATCAAGAGCACAATATTTCAGCTCATTTGTGCCAGGTACTGCATGGATCTCCTGCACTGCAAAATAATAAATTTTAATTCTGTCATTATATACTGCCCACTCACAGTTAGAAGAACCGTCCATTTGTGAAGCTCACAGCAAGCTGTGAAGCTAGGAGAGAAAGGGAAAAGGAAAGTCTGTTCTAAAGCTGTGGTGCGGAACATGAAAGGTTGCTAAAAAAGAACCTTAAAATCTCCATGTGATGCTAGTAAAATCAATTCTGATATATGGAGGAAAGATACATCAACACAAGGCCTCTTGTTTTCCAGCAAGAAATCTTTCATACATACATGGGAAAAGCAAGGCATATTGGAAAGTTGCCAAAATCTTGTTCTGCCTTAAAACATTTCTTCCTGATATTTTTTCTGAAATAATGTTAAAACATCTGAGCATTGGCAGTTTCCCAGGCATCAATCTAGAAAGAACGATACGGAAAGGTGACTAGAGCAACTGACACTAGAGGACAAAAGAGGTAAAGTCTTTGACTTGAATAAGAAAGAAACACTTTAGTTCTTTATGAAGTACTCTATCTCATCCATCATGTGTCAAACTTTCTCCTTGGACAACTGAAAAATCAGGTAAGCAATTGTAGTGAGACTCCTCTTTTTTAGAGGAGTTCTTCCTAATGTCGTTGAGGCAATTCCCAGGTGTTTCCCTGTGGCTTCCTTATGCCTCAGCAGCCCCTGGTTTCTCTAGAGTGCTTAGAATTCCAGTCCCTTCCCCTGCTAAATCTAGTTTTAATCTCTGTTTATGAGTTGAGCCATTTTATTGCCCCTGACCCCTCACAGGAGAATATATCACTGAAAAAAATCATTCTCAGATCCAGATCTCCCAACTATACCAGGAATCCCTGGCTTTGCTTGACCCTTCTAACAGAGCATCACTTGTGGATCAGATATAGGATTCTGGAGAGAAAACACGTGTAGAAAAAACTTGTTGTGAACAATTATGAAACCATTTACCCAAAAGGAAATTTTCTTCCCTACTCCCAACCTTCAAGTTGCATTTGGCAGGAGTTAGTTCAGGCTGCATGACCCAACCTTTTCCACAGTGACTCAGCATTTCATTGCTTGCAGTTCTTTGTAAAGCAGCCATAAGGTGAAGTCTGTTCTCCTTTCTGTAGAAATAGGGACAGCAGATGGCTTGTGGAAGAAACTAAACTACATTTCAGGTCCTCCTGAGGCTTATTTAACTCAACCTTCCACATAAATAGTCAGATTGTGCTTACTCGCTGACAAAGAAAAGTCTATTTTCAAGTTCTTTTATTTTCAGAAGACATAAATGTCAGCAGAGGTTGAGATAATGTTCAAGCAGTTTTAGTAAATGAGTAAAAATGAAATTTAAATTGCAGAGGGAGGATAATAACATCGTCACTTCTATTGTGAAAGCCTAAAATAAGGGCAGAAAACCTATTTCACAAACTTTCTGAGATTTTACAATAACAATTCTTAGTTTGCCACATGCAGATCTGAGCTGGTAATGAGCATTCAGACCTTTAGTTTCAGGCTCTCTGATCAATTTTTTTAGTCTTTGTGTGACTGACACTTTTTAAATTAATTTGTTTTGACATGTATAAGATTTATTTCCAAAAAAGTCTTCTATACAGATTTTGTATATCTTTCTAATGGTAAACTGAGCTTGTTAAAGTATCACAAAATTTGTCATTTCAGTGTCTATTTGTAGTCTACAATTAAGGCACAAGAAACAGCCCGTCATTTGCAATGCAAGCTGACACGAATTATGTATTTTCTCAATCAATATACCAGGTTTATACATACTTTCATCTAATGCTCATGTTACAAATTTATCTGACACAGGGCTGTCAGGTTAAATTATCTTCCAAAAGTTCATTCAAAGAAATGTATAAACAAACATGTCAAAGGAGATGAGGATTTCTGAAAAAGTTCTACCTCCTATCTTTTATGGATTGTGCACATCTTGTCATTGAAACACTGAAATTTAACTAAAGAATCTTGTAAGTTGGGAGTCAAGAAGGTCTTCTTGTTTCCTATTTCTACTACACCTTCTCACTTTTTAATGAACTTTTAAAAATGTTTCCTAACAGATATAGAGATATGAAGTCCATAACATGGAATGACAACCTAATCAAATAACATGTCATGACATAATTGAAAAAGAAAATAAAAATAAGGAGTTCTGTGAATGATGGAGGCTGCTGCCCTTCAGAAAAAAACCCAAACCCCTCATGTTATATAATCTGAGTTCAATGTCTATCCAGTCTGTCCTCTGGCAATTGCAAAGAAGTGTCCTGAGAGCATCCAGAGCTGCTCTCCTCCCTGCTGGTAGAGTGCATGTGGGGTTTATGGCCATGTTCTGGGGAGCACTTACTGACTTCCTCAATAGTGATCTCAAGCACACAGTGTAACATCTGTCTGTACTGGAACAGCCTCCACGTACCAAGTAACTCCCATCCTTGCTAGCAAATAAGACCACTGGCATCACCCCCCTGCCCTGGGTTCCTGGGTCTTGAGTGACAAACTAACAAGATATCACTTGGTGCCAGATTTTAGTTCATAATGCAACCCTGCTACAGCAGTGCTGTTAATCAGGACACAAGCTTTGAGAAATGCTTTATTAGGTTATTAGTTCACTGCTAATTCTATTTACACGGCACTTCTTTCTATTGCTAAATTAAATACAGCCTTAATGGATGGGATAACATCCCAGAAAGAAAATGTTTCTTATAGTTGTTGGGAGAGACTTCAGACTTCATTTTGTTTCTGGGGAAAAAAATGCTAGATAAATTGGTGCTGCTCTGTTTGGCCTCTGGGGATATAATGTCCTCCAATAAATAATATGGGACCTAGATAACAGCAAGCACCTTTTCTGAAGAGAAAATACAGAAATATTATGTTATAAATCAAATACAAGAGTGTGAAAGAGAAAGGTGCTTTCAGTTTGAGAAAATTGAAAGGAGGGCAAGATACCAATGAAAACACTATCCAGGAATGGATAGCAGAGCTTAATGAAAAAATACTGTGTTCAAACAGTCCTGCCTGGAAACCAAAGAGAAGTGTAAATACAAAGAAGGAGAAGAAGCCTTTAAAGTGATCGTTGGAGACAATATCTGAGAAAAGCTTTCAAAGCTGAAAAAGAAATGTTTTAGAAAGTGAATTTATCAGAGTACATGGTACCCTACAGAATTCTGTGATGTTTTTATCTTGAGATTTCTGCTTGAATTCTTTCCCAGATAAATCTCACCTTTCACAAGAAGTCATGGCAAGAAAATACTTCTACAGAGGAAGTGAGAGAAGCATGGCACGGCTGCACTGGGGTGCAAGTCAGGGAGACTTTTCTAGGGAGACTGCCTGGAACTGAGAAACACGGGCTTTTCAGAGCATCCAGAGTCCTGTTTCTACCTTCAGGGGTTATCTCTAGGTGAATCCCCAACATATTTCAACCCTCATCAGAATTCCCATGCTGGAGCTCTTGGATGTTTTCAAATGTGCTCTTTTGCCCTCTCTTGTAATGTCTAAAGGGAGTTTCAGTATAACATTTGTAAATTGTTGGTGCGACAGTCAGGTCTTTGGCTTCTGGGAGCGAGTGGTTTCTTCAGAGCTGTCAACAAGCTTTTAGGAGATTTTCCACACCTGTTATTTATAATTTCTGAAGCCACATGCATCTCATCCCCTGAGGTGAAGCTGTATGCACTTATGCTTTCAGTTATGTTTAAAAATTAATATGCAACTTGATATTTGTAGGAATCTTGACTTGGAACTTTTCTTGCCTCTGTGTGAGTTTTCCTTACGTAGGTATGATCGCCTCTTTTCAGGAAAAATCATCCCAGTTACCTGAGGGATATTTCCCATGTGTCAAATATATAAAAGAAAGAAATTTAAAGACCATCTTATTTCAAGTGGGAAACAGTGAGTCACGGTGGTGACAAAGAGAAATATGATTCATGTCACATTTTCAGGTATTTCAGTTCCTCACATATCATAGGTAATGATTCACTGGTTTTTTTACAGATTTCCAGGTGCCTCTAATGTTTTGTTCTTACAGCTGCTTTGTGATGGCTGACAGCTTTAGGAGTCTTACTCTAAAAGCTAGCAAAGCCTTAAAAGCGTGCACTGAAGAGCTTTACAGAAAGTACAGGCCCCTTGCCTTTGCAAGCAACCCACGACTTCTCAAACAAAATTACTGACATTTTGCCTTAGACGTCTGAAGTGTGCCTTGCAGTTTGGACAAGAAAGTAAAGTGATCTGAGGAACAGAGGGGAAAAACACTGACTGAGAGATGGAAATTGAACACAGAAGCTCTATGTGCATTAGGAAGGGCAGTCATGCTAGCTTTTACAAGCAGGACAAACTTTTGGTGTATATGGGTACTATTTACTTTTTTATTGCCTCACGAGAATTATTTCAAACAGCTCACTGATGTTTTAGGAGACAGGAGGGGTCTCCACAGCACCTGGTTTTCCGTTCTCATTTCCTCTTTGCTTCAGGCTTTTTATGGAATGATCCTTTTGCCCTATAAACTTGCAGTGAATCTAAATATAAAATGAACCAGGCAGAATGCAACATTCAGCCCCCCTTGACTACTCACTGCCGAGAACTTCCCTCTGTGATCTGGAGATTTAACAGCAGAGCTATTGCTCATGTAACAGCTACCACAATAGGAGTCATGGCAATAGCAATCTCATTGCTAACTTCATTTTTGTGACTGTATGGATGAACCCCTATCTTGCAGCATTCCAGTAATAATGAGGCTATTCCTTCAGAATGTACAGAATATATTTTATGAAGCATTTCCCTTTCTTTTTCATCCTTGTGTGGAATTGTGCTCTCATTCACAGTGTTTAGCAATTCATAAGTCTAGCATTTCTGGGTAAAAGTATGTTTTCATATATTTAAATCAAAATTTTATCTTCTACTGACATTTTCTTTTAATGCCTATTCCTGTGGACTCTTTTGGTACAGACTAGCAATTTTCCTGCCACCTTCCCAACCCTGAATTTCAGAATTTCAGTAGGCATTGTGGCTGTGGTTAAGATGCTCAACTTGGAAAGGGCCCCTTTTCTGTATGAAGCAGTCCTACCTCCTTGCTTTCCAGCAATGTGCCTTCTGACTCCCTTTTCTGTTTTCACATAGTGCATTTATTCCTATTCACATTCAGCTTTGCTTTAATCTTTAGTCCTCTGACACTTTCAGCCTCTTTTGCAAGGTTTGCCTGTCTACCCACCCTGGTCTCTTACCACATATAAATGTAAGACCCTACAGTGTAGAGGGGCTGATTCCTGCTGCTTTTCACTGCAAAAGTGTTTGCATGGCAAGACATTGCAGTGCAGGAGAGTGTGTAATCACATTCTCCTACAGCCTTGTCCCACACCTTGTTTCTCTCCGAGGACAGGAAGCAATTTGAAGCGTTGCTCAAGGACTGCACTTCTGCTGTTCTAATGAATGGCTTCCTCAAGAGCTGAGTGAGGGATGGGATGCCACCCATGGGTTGCGTGTGGATGGAGCCTACTCACTGCCAGAGGGGTGCTCCTGCCAGTTACTTGCTAAAGCTCCTTCAGTACCTAATGAGCAGATATAAACTGAGGGGTTTAGAAAGTGATGATTTGCTGAATTCAAAGGATTTCCAACAAGCAGTAGTGTAAGCCCTAGCTATTCCTCAATCAGCTAGACTGATCACCTGCATCACATGCCACATACGACTCTCCTGGCTCCAATGGCTTTGTGTTTTGATGGCACAACTTCAAAGCAAATTGTGCTGTTTTGATTTAAGGATGAGGAGAGTTTAGGAGATGATGGATTTTCTAAGCAGTTTACTTCAGGAAATAATCTTTTGGAGTGTTACTGTGTTTAGTACTTTATTTCCTATTAGAATTTATCTGATTCAATTTCTTAGATTTTCTTACACCTTTATCACTAAATAAAAGGCTATGTACTCCCCTCTCTTTTCTCCTCGTGAAGGTATTATACTTTGTAATCAAATCACTCCTCAATCTTCCCTTTTAATAAGCTAACCAGATTTAAGCATTAAGCTTTTAACAGCAAGATGTTTTCTCCGTAAAAAAGAATAAGTACTCTGGTTATCATCGGAGCTCTCTTGGGGCTTGTAAACCCCACTATAAATGCAGCCACCAAAACTGCATGCTGTATTTCAGTATTAGCCTCACCTATGTTTCACACAGGGATAAAATTACTTTTACTTCATGGATTACGGGGTACAAACAGTCCTTTTTCACTAATACATGTCACTCAGAGGCATTAATTAGGTTGTTTCCCCCGCTGTGAATTTTAATTCCTTACAGAGCCTCTGCTTTCCAGGGTACAGGACTGTATTCTGTTGGTATATCCCATCTACTAAGAGAGCTTTTGTTGTGTAGCTTCCCTGTCTGCATTATTGTTTACCAGCTTCTCAAGGCCCCTAAATTTTAGCAGAAGCGCTTTTTCTCCTTACTTTGTAATTTCCATTCTTAAACATCATGGGAGAGCAATGGGGCCCAACACAAATCCTCCAAGAAAGGTTTCCTGGACTGATGACATTAATAACATGATTTCTTTTTCATATACTACTGAGAAGTACTTATTGCTCTAGTTTGTATCTTGCAGAACGTTCCACTGGTTTTGTTATTGAACCATAAGTGATCTGTGAATGCTCAGTGTCCCATATTCCCCACACTACTAATAACTCTGAGGCAAACAAGGGCGTGTTGAAGGCTCCGCATAACACTGTTCTGCCTATCTACCCTCTCTGTCTTTCCTAAAGAACTTACATTTGACTTTTATTTCAAGCATGGAGTTTTTCCCAAGGTTTTAGTACTGTGGCTTGACGGTGTGGGTTTTTGTTCCCAAGAAGATAAATTTTCTGCTAATCTTACACATTTAATGTCTCCCTATCCCTGCAAGCCACTGTGCACTCAATTAGATGGGTGGTTTTTGCTTAATTTACCATTATTAATCCCTTCCTTCCATCTCTTACTCGACTAAGAGATTTCTCCTGAGTAAAATGGCCCCTTGTTCCCACAGGACAAGTCACACCTCTGCTAGTACCAACTTCTCTTTTATCTTCCCTTGCCCATGAGCTGAGAAGCAGCAGAGAGGCAGCATCCACCTGGTCTCTCTTCCAAAGCCTCTTGTGACTCCCTTGTGACTTTGGTACAGACAGTGACATGAGACTGTTTTCCCATCCATTTCAGGTTCTTGTGCCAACTCAGCATCCTGCAGCAATGAAGGCCCTTCTCTGCACCGTATTCATGAGTAGATGCTGATGATTTTTGTTACCTCAAAATGTCTGGAAGGATCATTAGTGGTGGCTTGTTGAATGCTGAAAAGTCTCCTATAGTTTTTATATGTTTTAATAAAAACCAAGATCAACACAAAGCATAGCACGAACCATAACACAGAGAGACCTGTGTATAATTGAAATGAGTCAGAAAGACACAGACATCTGTGTCTAGCTGGTGCTTTAAACTGCACATAAAACACATACTCTGTAAACTGTGCCTTAGTATGATGCTATTAAATCTACATCTATTTATCGTGCACAGCCTACTCCCAAACAATTCATTTCCTCTTGTTAATAAAAAGTTTTGAAGAATCTTGGAATAGTTGATATCTAAAATGAGATGGGAAACCTGGTGCCAACTGTTTTTATGTTTCCAAAAGGGAAATGTGTCCCAAATCATTCTCCCTAATATTTAGCATAGATTACATTTAAGGAAGAGGAGTACCAAAGAACTATGAATTATTCTGTCTTTAAGGGCAAGGTGTTTGCATTTTATTCTCATAACTAAGAGGAATATTTTTTAAAGGGACACTGTTTCTGCCTCCATTTTTCTGCAGGACAGTAATTTCTAGAATGTTAATATAATTTTATAATTTTCATGGTTTTAAATTTTTCTAGTATGTACAAGAACATATGGTCTCACTTAGGTACTTTAAGAATTTAATATGTGTACATGGAAATTAATGTATCATGCCTTGAAGAGGCATGATATGCAAATTCACCCTTTTTGTTAATTGACTAAATAATTTCAGCTATCTTACAACACTGGAAGGCCTTGAAATAGGTTCTTTCTTACCGAAATGAGAAGAAATTTTGCTATTCATTTCAACTGGACTGCAACATGTGCTGGTCTTCAACCAAGTCCTTGCACTCTTCCTTGTGCACAAAAAATATCTATGAAAACAGAATGAATTCTTATAGAGAAAAAGATTCTCCTATCTCTTCAATCAAATCCAGGCTCATATTTTCTTCAGTTCATCGTAGGTGGATTTGTTTGGGCATCTCTTCATTATAAATTGCTTTCTTGAGATGTCAAAATAAATGAATTCATGAAATTATTTAAGCTCTAGAAACCTCATTATGTTTGGAAAAAATGTGCTGCAAATTGACCTTTTTTAAGAACACTTGCTGTCTCAGAAAACCTCCTTGTATAAATATTTAAACTGAGAACATACTTTATTATTACCTTTTGACATGAGCTGCCAGGTGGTGGATCTATTTATACTTCAGTTTGCTTTAATTTCATTTTATTTATTCACTTGTTGATTAAATTTCATATGAAAAATTCAAGAAAGTGCAGACAATAATAGTAAATATCAATTATGTAACCTCTCAGATGAGCCTGTTCAAGAGAATTGCTCAGAACCCATCCATTTTCTCCATGCCAAACATAATTTCTTTAAAATATTATGCTACACATGAATAAATTACATTAGTTCTCTAACAGAGCCGTAACTTCAAAGACAAAACCAAAGAGATTATGGGAGAAAATGGACTGGCAGTTCTAGATCAATTGTGGAAGGAATAAATGGAAATATATTTTAACTTTACATCACAAGTGCATCTGCTACTGAAGTTCAACAGCAAAACACCAAAGTCATATAAATTAGATCTCTGAATTTTAATTCAGTTCTGACTCTGAAATACTGGCCTGTCAACAGCATTAATATTCAATTGATATTGAATATTATAATACTGCGTTGAACAGTATTTTCCTGCATAATTTCAGAACAAAGATTTAAAAAACTACCCAGACCATCAGACTAAAACAGAAAAACCCAAAATGAGCTTGTCAAGGTCTGTCCTTGAGAGGGGAATATGCAGAGATTCAGGCTTATACAGCCTTTTAAATGAAATGAAGAAAACAAACTCTGAAAATACTGCAAACAATTCAAAATACCGTTTCATACACAGAAGATAGCCATACAACTCAGCCATCCTGGTTTCCAGACATTCTCCTCATTGTCATTAACCTTTTGGTAAGATTGCAGCAGTATGACATTAGTGAGAATCAACCTTAATACAATTATTTCCTTTTCCAAATGTGGTAGAGTGGTTTATAAAACGCTGTGTGCCAAATACAGGATGTATGCATAAACTAATACATATAGGATATAAAAGGATGCCTAAGCTCCTGATGAATGGAAAAATAAGCAGAAAAGGCAAGTGCAGCAGTTTGGATCTGAAGTGATTTGTTGTTCAGAGCCTGCCCCATCTCTCTGTGTCGACAGGGGTCACACCCTCAGCACAGTGGTTTCTGTTTCTACTTCACACTGCCAGCAGCCCCTGACTGTCTATGGCTTTATTCCCAAAGTACAAGTTGCCAAAGGTACAAACCCAAACTCAGTATGTTAGGCAGGTTTTATTTACCCCTTAACTTCTGTTAAAGTATCAAACAACTAAGAATCTTTTCATACGGAAGGACTGCCCTGGTGGATTGTTGTGAACATCTCAGATGGTTAAAAGTTGGGAGAGACACTGACAACTGTCTGTCTAAGTCTTAATGTCATGATAAAAAGCGGCATCCAGCAAGACAAGTAGGATGAAAATATCAATGATTTTGTTGTGGGTCCAAATTGAAATCAAAATCTTCTTTTTGTTTAATTGTGCTTTTTGTTTAAATAGCTGTTTAAACTACTTTCTTGCAAGCCTTAATCTAAAGTTCACAGGGTCAAAAGTGGACCAGTTTAAGATTACTTCCTAAATTACTTTCCTGGAGGCAAATTCATCCTTATTATACACATCACTGCTAGTTTAAGTGGAATTTTTTTTAAGAGTAAAACAAGGAGGAGTTTCATACTCTTTCAGAGCCTGGAAAAAATAAAATGGACCTCACGGTATGGCAGTTATATGTCATTTCTTACTCAGGTATGAATATTGGTTCATTTAAAAACAGTACTTCTTAGAACTATTGTGTTCTTTAAATATTTGTGATCCCTGAAATATATATATATAAATGACATTACTTTTATACAGTTTGTGAACATTAAAAATTACATTACTAGGTCTAGTGGGCCAGGAAGCACAATTATTGTTCATAGCATTCATGTTATGACAGTAACGCAGAATCATTCTACCGATCAGTTCTTTTCTTTAAGTATCTTCAACTCATCTTTGAAATTGAGGGTTTTTTGCTGAAAAGGGAATTTTAGCCAAATGTGAGCTTGAGATATTTCTGTCTTTTCTTCTTTGAGTGCTTTGTGTTGTTAAACAGAATGTATTTTAGCTTTTAAAAGCAATGTTTCTCTTTTTGTTGCCTTTGTTTGAAAGCAGGCATGATGAGGAGCTTCCTGTATTCTAAGAATACAGCATGTGTCCAAGGCTGAAATACGATCACATCCAGCCCAGGCTTTTCCTATGCTTTTGTAAAAGTTTTTTCTTGGTCATTACTCTGCTATTTTGTCATTGACTATTTGCACTTAAATTTTTTTAAGCTGTATGGGGAATTTTATCTCATCCTGTTCTCTCTCCATTTCTCTTCTAAATATTTATACTAAAAATGAGCTTAATAAACAGAATTGCTTCCTGATTGCTACGATATTTTAACTTTTTAATAACTTTTCATCTTTCCTTTCTTCCTGCTGAGCTGAAGCACAGAAAGATGATGGTAGGATTTTCAAGCTGCACTGAAATTGTTGCAGGACTTATGCAGGCTTTTGAGACTGTCCTCTACAAGAAGAAAAAAAAAAAAGCCATTGATAAATTGTGCTCCTGTCATTTGACTAGCCATTATCATTATGCATAAATTCCTCCTTTGAAAAAATAATTTGATAATCTATCAAAGAACTGGATGAGAAAATTGCTCTTCAGCAAGTTGACAGATAGGTTGAAGCTGCTCATTGACCTGTGCTGTAGGTAGCCCTGTAGTTTCTTAATGAAGCCGCTAATTGTCCGTGAGATATTTGGGCTTTAAAGCCAGACAGTATTTTAGAAATAATTTTTTTTGGTTTAAAGCTTTTTTTTTTTGCATTCTTGCTACCTTGAAAAGGGTTTTATTCTATTTTTCTTTCCCTGGACATTTCAAACACTGAAATATGAAAAGCTAAGTAAAAGTAAGATGCTGTATGTCTAAATTCTTGAAAAAGTTGCAACTCTGTGTTATGCAAAAGTGGGGTCTGTGCCTCCAGCCTGCACTGTATAGAGTGTTAGGAGATCCTGTATGATGTGGATTCAGCTCTTAACCAAAATTCATCAGTAGGCAGGCAGCAGTTTGCCATCTCCATCACATATGAGCTACCACTGGTGTCAGTGTGCCCCAGTGCTCGGGTAAGCTCAGTCTGACGATGAAAAGAGACCAGGTATCTACAATGAAGCTTCAGCTTATGCTGGAAGTAAAGGAGAGAGCACTGTGAGAGGTTGTGGCCATAACACCATCCCTCTGTGTGCAGACATAAATCTCTACATCAATCACTCAGCATAGTGGCTCAGGAGTCTTCACAGACCATAGTTTGCCACATGGAAGAGGATTTGTGGATAAATGTCTGCCATTTTTGTTTGTCCGAAACACTCTCCTGTTACAAACATGATAGACACTTCCCAGTCAGACTGAAATGTTGCACCATAACAGCTGGACATCCCTAAAAGTCCCCAGCTCACACGAATTGCTGCAGAATATCCCACATCCCCTCTTGTCATGTAAGGGGAATTTATCCCTAACAACACTTTTATATGTAACAGGAAACTAATCTCTGTATTGCACACATAATTTATTCTGGAGACTGGATGTGACCGTGACTCACACATGCCAGAGATCAGTTAAAACACTTCTAGAAAGTATTTAAACATGGGATAAAGAAGGCAGTAAAACAACTTATACAGAATAAAGGACAACCTGTATTTCTGTAAATAATGTAACCCAACATGATTTTTTGTCCTTGAAGTATAAGTCATGGGCTGCAGCAATGATGCTGACACACAAATCTTGAGCAGCTCCCACAGCAGTTTGACAGCCCAAGAACACAAGTTCTCATACGAAATATAGCTGCTCCATCTGCTACTCCCCTGGCATGAGATGCTCTTCCTGCTTTCATGCCAGTGTGGTGGGAGAAACACTCCTACTCACACTAGCTATAAAATACACAGACCATAATTGTTTTTCTGTCACTGCTGCTCCTTTTCTTTGTTGCTTTACCCAGTGTCACTGTTAATTTCCCTTCCATGTTCTATTGTCTCATTTCCTAACTTGAACCTCCATCAGTCTGGAAGAACTTTGGACAGAAGCACTCTTTGCTGAAGCCCACCTGTGCCTTACTTGCCTCTGTCAGTCCTTGCTCTCAAGAAGGAATAGGTCATTCCTGCAACTTTGTATTCTGACGGCCAGCAAGATAACAAAAGCTGTCTAGAGCCTACAGGCTCCTTCAGTTGCACTTTCTCCCAAGCACTGCCGTTCTAGACATCTTGCAATGAGAGTTGTGACACCAAAGCTGTCTCACCTTCACTAAACATGATATTCAGGCTTGTCTCTTTTGTAAACTGCACAATCTGATTGATATATTCATAGTCTGGAAGTTCAAGCCTCTCAAATATAGCTCCACCCATAACTGTAGCAGGACTCTTCCTATTGAGAAGTGTCAAGTATTACAATCTGATGTACATTTTAGTTGCACAGCCAGCTTTGCTGAATCTTTCCTTATTCTATCATTCAACTAAAGCCACTCTGATTTCACTGGCTCATTTTTTGCTATTCAGTTCTGAATCTATCTCCAATTAGACCTCTGTGAACCAAGGGACACAGAACATCATGCAGCACTCATTTTTCTCCTCCCTAACAAAGGGGAGCCTTTGCAACATAATGTGTTTTACTGATAGACAGGCTGCTTGCTAAGAAGGAGGTAAATACGCAAGTAGGCAGACATGTATAGGTAGATGGATTTCAAAGATTAAAAAGCATCTTAATTTAATAGCAAAAGGAGTTTTTAAGAGCAAGCCACATATTGTGAGCAACAACTGAACTACTTGCAGCCAGTCATATCCCAAGTCTGTTGAGACTTTTATCTTGTAATTTTTTCACGTGTTACTTCAGAGACCTGGAGTTATGTTATTGTCTCTTGATAGAATTTTATTTGTTAAAAAAAATAGATTTTTTGTTACAATGCCTCTTACGATCAAGATCTTGAGATGTTCAGGAAACAGAGCCCGAAGTACATAAAACAAACACATTAGCCTGCATTTGAGCAGCCTCTACAACGGAAGCAGTGGGTGTGCACTGCACCCAAGGCAAAAAACGATGGCAATGTAGTTTTACAATGCATACTGCCTACTCAGAGTTAGGCCAGAGCACGAGCCCTCATCTCCTGCTGCATGCCTGGCAATGCAACGCACCACTGAGAATGACGACTGTCACGTTCAGATGACAGATGTAAGTCAGGAGACAAAACCTGCCTTTCCCTCACCTGATAGTGATAAATATCTTGATGACTGGTTCAGGTCTTCCCTGGGGAAAGGGAAGAAGGCTGTGTTCTTTATCTCTGTCATTTTTTGGTGATACAGATTTAGACAGAAACCATAACCAGCCTATGACTTTGTTCTCTTCTCCATAAAGAACAGCCTTTTTCCCTGTGCAGCTTCCTCTCCTTCGTCACTGCATTACTAACATTCATGCCTCGATTTCAAAACACGCATTTGAAATCACTGCTCAGAACCAAGCACATCATTTTCTTCTGCAGCCCAGTATCCTGTGGAAGCAATACCAGGCAAAAGGGCAGAAGGGTGCCACAGGAGACTGTGACCAGACCCTAGTTTTCATGAATGGAGACTGGGACCCAAGAGATACATGCCTTAGACAAATACCTTCTTCTGCAATTTGTGAAATAAGCAGCACAAGGGGACAATTAAAACTGTTCCATTTCTAACTGTTAATTCCTAAAGCAAGAACCTCCCAAGTGTTAATGTGTAAAGAAAGGCTATAAAATGATCTTTCCTGGACACATGAGAATTCAGCTAAGAGGAAGATTTCATCAGTTTTCAAATATGGAGAAACCTGTACTCTCATAACTTTTTAGATACTGAAAGCAATCAGTAAGTTTGGACAAGTGTGTAACAACCTGGAATTAACTCATTCCTGTGTACGCAGACCAGATCACGCTACCATTATTTATGTATATATTTATTTTTTCAGATGCAGCTCACTTATGAGTTCATTATATTCGAGGCATCATACACCGTTATGCTTATTTCATTTCACTACAGAGATGACAAGGCTGGAAGTTAAATGGAAGTGTGATTATCAAAGAGAAAGAAGGGTTGATTCAGGTGAAAGATGGGAGGCAATGGAAATGGGGAAAGCAGACAGAGAAAGCAAAACCAAACAAAACCTTCTCCAAAATCTAAGATCATTTCCATGTCATACAATTGGCTTTAAAAAGCTCGAGACAAAACATACCTCCCCTCAAGGTGAACTGATGAATTTTTTACTTTGTTCTATTTCTTCCCAACGGGAAAAATAGTATTAAACAATGATATTTAGATCAAAAGCTTGTGCACAAAGTGGTATTTCAACTCCATCATCGGCCAGGTAGATGAGGCATCAAAATGCAATATGTTTTAAATATGGAATTTGTGTCTCTGAGGATGTTCTTGAACATTTGTTTCAAGACACACATTGCATGGTATGTAGGAAGAGGAAAAAAAGTAAAACCTACGTCAACAAGCTAACACTGAAAACACCAGCTCAAAATGGCTTATTGATTAGGAATCATTCCAATCAAAATGGCAAAATAAAAAAAAACAAAATTAAAAAAAAAAAAAAAAAGTGAAAAAGAAATAAAATTGAATCACATAATCAGTATTTCCCCCAAAGCAGAAAGGTCCTTGTTTTTATACTGTCTCTCATCCTGCTTGGATTTAGAATATTCTTAAGCCTCCTTTGACAATTGTTTCTACGTATGGGAGAAACACATACACAGGAAATAAATGGGTGATATGAAATTGCTAGCACTACCCCTTAGTTCTTAGTGTTCGTGGGATGCCAGAATTTACAAATATGGCTATATTTCCTGGTATCTTGCACCTTTTTCTCAAAAAACGCAGTCTTCAGAAATAAGAAGTTCGATGAAACTGCCTTGTCAGGTGCCCTGGGGTGACTCTCAAGCCAAGGCATCAGGGATGCCTTGCTGTCAAAGAAAGGTGGCTGCATCATAGGCAGGGAAATTCAGCTGTTAGTTTAGCAATGCCACTGAACAAGCAGCTTGAAAGAGGAACCACAAGAGGCATGTTTTGTTTCCTGGTTTCAGAATTTCATGGTGTTTATAAACAGCAGATATAATTTATCAAATGTGTGCATACGTTGGGTGACCTTAAAAGAAAGAATAAGAATGCAGTATTATTGCTCTGCTATGTAATAATTTGTCATCATCTGCAGCTTTTTCGCAGTTATATAGAAGATGTCCCATGGCTTGGGCAACTTACCCTGCAACTATTTTTTGCTTTTTTGCTGGAGGGAATGACTTAATTTCCCCCCTCTAAGACTTGTATATATGCAGCTGTTTCCAAACAAACTGGGATTCAGGTCACATTTGCTGCCCCACTATTTAGAGTTGCCTGGAAGCAGTGTTTTGCTAAAGCTGCCGACAAAACCTTCTCTGAATTCTGCACTACTGATCTCCCAGGAAGTTAGGTTTGGGAGATTATTGTCTTTCTCTACTGAGTTTAAATTTAGACCAGTTCAGTCAAGGTGTGGGAATAGAGTCTATTCTGGATATTTTTCCCATAGTGCAACTGAAGTTGGCTGCTAATAATTTAAATCACTTTTCTGTTAAAAGCTTCTGATGCTTTAATTTATTTATATTAATATCAAAGACAATTTCTTTAGCTGAAGTGTTGTATCTGCCCTGTGAACACAATTATTTGGGACCCAGAACTCATATGTTTCGCTGCCTATGAATTGTCCTGCACAGCTGCACTCTGAAAGAAATATCTACCAGCTTTTCAAGTATTTACAGCTTAGGCTGTGATTTTACGATGGCCCTAAGTCAACAGAAGTGGAGCCTGTCTCACCTATCCTTGGCCATACTTTCCCAATTCTCCTTTTTTGCCACCTCTACTATTCATCCTGATGTTCAGTGAACTGGTTCAGTAAAGTGATCTGCCTGAAAACCAGTCCAAAAATAATAAAAAGTGATAGGTTTCTGACCAGACTAGTTTTCTGATTCATTCATGTCAGAGCAGCACTGGCACACAGCTGGTGATGGGGACATGTAGCTGGAGATGATGAGGAGACATGAATATCTCTGACAGTGCCAGTCTGCCCCTTAGGTGGTTTCAGCAGGAGCTGGGACCTAGTGTTTGCCTCATCTCTATTTGGTGCACTGCTCTTATCGTGCTGGCACTCTCTGACTTTCTTTCTTAAATGAATGTATTTGTCATTCCCCTGGATTTCCACTACTTTAGCTCTTATTTTTTCCATGTCCTTCAAGAAGAGGCCAAAGAGGCACATCTGAATTGTGAGTCTGGAATGAGCACTGCAGATTTTTACTGACCTTTTCATAACGGATTACAGGCAAGCTGGTAAAAGCTCCAGTCCAAAGAAAAGTCTGCTACCTTTATTGGTACCTAACATAAGGCCTAACATACATCTCACCTGACATCTGCAGTTTAGGAATTAGAGTTCTCATGCATCACTTTTCTGTTTCACTAGAGAGAAATCCAGAGGCTGAGGAGCAGTTTCAGCAAAAAGCCAGGGGCAAATCCAGCATTTCAAGGAGACCCTTTGTTGCTGACTTCTAACAAAGACAAAATGTACTTGCTCCCAGTCTGCATGTATGTGTTTGGTTTTCCCGGGACTTGATGACATTTGAACTCATTGTCCAACATCAGCCAAGTATGGAAAGGTCTGAACTTCTCAAAAAGAGCATCAAAATCCTTGTAAGATTCATAGAAGGAGAAGAATAACTCTGTAATAAGGAAAAGTGGATGCTGGTTACGGGAAGGTTTTCTCCAATGGAGCACACGCTGCTAAACACTTTAGAATTTTAGAGGACAAAACCCTAGTTTGGGACAAAACCCTAGATTCTTTAATCTGCATCCATATTCTTTTAGAAATCAGCATCAATCTGCTAACAAAGAAAATACATGATTATATATAAAATAGGAAGCCATTAAATCTAGAGCCCACTGAACTCCATGTTATAAATAAGATAGCTTAAAATGCAATTTTGTTTCTTGCTTTCCCTTTACATAAGTAGATTATCCACATTCTTCCTTTCAAAAAGTTCTCAGTGACAGTGTAGACCTAATGTTATTGCAGAAGTTTATTCATTCCTCTTGCATCAGTATTCATCAATGATATAGAGCCAGTCTGAGCTTGGCAGTGACTCAAGGGCAAGCAGTCATTTTTCTAATCAATGCACCCTCAAAAAAGTCATTTACCATCCAAGTCTAGACATATAGCAGAAACCTGCTTTGCTTTGCTCTACTTAACATCCA
This sequence comes from Struthidea cinerea, assembly GCA_013397865.1. Classification (NCBI taxonomy): domain Eukaryota; kingdom Metazoa; phylum Chordata; class Aves; order Passeriformes; family Corcoracidae; genus Struthidea; species Struthidea cinerea. The sequence continues at coordinate 631,104 of VZTI01000476.1, read as the reverse complement.
ATCTATTCTCTAGAAAGCTGGAAGCAACTTGAATTTCCATTGCCTCATGCAGATTTGGAAGAGTGCCACATGGATTGTTAAGCTTATCACACACTGTCTCCGGAGCTCCATAGAAATGGTCTTCAAAATCTCTGAATGGCAGAATAGATAGGCTTGCACACAACCAAATCATGTCATTACTCTTTAGGATTCATTCTGAGTATTAAGAACTCTTTATTTTAACTTTCCTGAGCACCTTTCACCTATTGTTCTAAACATAACCCACCATTCATTCAAGTCAGGTTGTTCTTTTATCACAGTGCTCTTTGAACACGTCCCAGGTCTTGTATCAGTCTGTGTTTATATGATCAGGCTGTTGTCTGTGGGCTCTGTGAAGACTGACATGAACTTGTTTTATAAGGATGACAGTTCAAAAATCACTTCAATAAAGCTTGAAAAGCTCTTGTCTGTTTAATGGTCAAACTCACCACCTAAGGGAGTTTTTTTCACAGGGATCAGAAGTAAAGGGTGCGATATGTAAAGGCTTATTTTTCCTTCTTCTTGCTGCTAACACTCTTTCACCTATTCCTGGCAATGGGGTCACTTATCACCCTCGAAAGATATTTTCAGTGTATAGGATATTGCCACTTTGAAAGCACTAGCTGGGTGAGTCATCACTTCCTATTGATAGCACCAGACTTGTGCAATTCTGCTGTCTCCTACTGCTGATAAAATTGCTCTGTGATGCAGCCATAATGCATGCTATAGCACAGTTAATTTTGGACCTCAGGGACTTAAATCTTATCACTCAGGGAGTGCAAGAGCTCTAAAGGGCCACTGGGCCACTGTATAATTTAAAACCTAAGATTTATATGGCGAAGAGGTCTATCCTTAAAACCATTATTATATCATTATTTCAGATTAGTTCTAAGGATAGATATGCAAACAGACACACTCAGCCTGAATAAACTGAGCTATTATAAAACAGTATATGATGGAAAAGGGCTCTAATAGCCCTCAGGTGTTCCAGAAGACTCTATCGATTCAAGTTGCGCAACAGATTTATGGAAAATAAACTAAGAGACTGCTCTTAGGAGGACCTGTTTCTCCTTTCTCCATCAGCACTGCATTCAAAATGCACTCAGAGAGTGTTTTATTTTTTCCTTGCCCCCTTTTTTTTCCTTGCTTTAGTAGAAATAGTGTTCTGTTGACAAATGCCTGCATTATTCATAGAACCGTAGAATCATCAAGGTTGGAAGACACCTTCAAGATTATCAAGTCCGACCTTCAACTCAGCATTACCACTGTAACCCCTAAACCACTAAACCACATCACCCAGCGGCAGATCCAGATGCCTCTTAAACGCCTCCAGGGATGGTGATTCCACCATCTCCCTGGGCAACTTATTCCAGTGCCTGACCACTCTAACACTGAAAAAAGTTTTCTCACATCTAATCTGAATCTCCCCTGTCTCATCTTAAGGCTGAAAATAAGCATAATGCTTATTTTCAATAAGCATTCTTTTAATCCTGTGTCCAAGGAATTTTCTTAATAACTGTATCTTGTTTCAGTTTTCTGCTATTTGTTCATGCATCTGTTTAATGTGAGAGAACAAAGTCAATGCTCATGGTCAGCATGCAGAGATCACCACAGATTATCCATTTGAAGGCATAAGGGTGTTTTTCCAGCTCTCCTTTGGGTCATCAATCACTTTTGTACCTGCAAAAAAAGAATGGATTGCCTTGTTGTTGTGTGCAGGACAGCCACCCCACAGTAAAATGAGCTGCAGTTCCTTGTGAGGCTTTCCCTGTCTGGCTATAGAAAGTATTAGATTTGCAGGGAGCAGTTTCACACTCTAGGCATCTAACTGGCTGACTTCCTTGTGTCCAAGCCCTTTGTGAAACGACATGTAATTTTTGAAAACAGGCCACTTTAAGATTGAAATTGAAGTCTGGAAAGCAGATATGTTTGTCACAAAGTATCCTGGTCACGTCTTACAAGTAGGAATTATCTGCTGTGACAGAAAGTGGCTGGTAATGATCAAAATTACACGGTGGCTCATTCTAAGAGACCACATAATCAGCCTTTTATCTGACCATTTGAACTGTTCTGTAATAGCATATCTGATTTATTTCATTGTTAATAGTACCTATTCCTCATTTTCCTTTTTTTTTTTTCCTGAGACCCAGTGAATGCCACACCACTCTTCAAATGATTCTTTTCTTTCTTTAAATTCCCCCTTCAGGCTGAAGTTCCTAAAATAGTCACATCAATGCTTTCATCAGACCTCCAAGAAGGTGATCCAATTAGTGACTTGTTGCTTGCCTTGTTGGGAAGACACGGCACCAAGGGTGCCCTTGAGAGGATTTGAACTGGTTTCTTGCTGAAAAGAAATAAAGGGTCTGTGCTGGGTGTTAGCATCTCTTGATTGCTAGCCCATAGGTAATTCTGAGCAGATGTTGGGCAGTCTGGTCCTGCTTTTCCTTGGTCGGGTCTGCCAAGTTTCCTGCTTGAACCAGGTATATTACGTGTTAAGGAACACTTTCCCGTTGTTCTCCCTTTCAGCATCATGCTTCTCCTCAGTCTGGTCTTTCCTAGTGCTGAACAGTTCAGAGGAGTCCCTGTTTTCCTTGGCAAAAGAGCTCTGCAGTGAAAATGTGTGCAGAGCCCAGCTATAGAACAGAGCCACAGGAGAGAAAACCCACCACAACTAGACAATCAAAACGTGACTTGGAACTGTAGGGTCTCATTCTGGGAAGCCAGAAAAAAAAAAAAAAGGAAAAAGTGGAAAAAAATGGATGGTAAGGCAGGAGAGAAAAGGTTATGGGAAACAGAGACAGAGAGGAAAAAGATGAAGGAGGTGGAAATGTGAATTAGGAAGAATATGGAGTGAAGGGAACAGATTAAGTGACAGAGATTCTGTGACCACCTGAGAAAGAGGCATCTGTATCACTGATGACTGTCTCACCACCAAGCTGTACTCTCCTCTTCTCCCTTCCTGTCAGTCACTCAGAAAGCCCTGCATGCCCCCTTCCTCCTCTGTGGACTGACACACACATGGAGAGGATGGACAAATATTTGAAGCCCTTCAGTTAACACTGTATGTAGGCATTGATCTGAGCAAGGGTTCACAGGGCGGGAGAAGCTCTTGTTAATGAGAGCAAGGTCCTCTGCGTCATTTATTCTTCAGGGAAGTGTCATGAGATGTCATCCTATGGCTTTGGTGACCTTACTCTTGTATCACCTTCAACAGACTTTGCTGCAAAATGATGCCCTATCCTTTATTGCCAGAACAACTGATCTCCATTGTCTTTTTTAACGCATTTTGCACATAGGAAGAAAATGGTGTAATTGCTTTCCCAAATATCTTTATTTTCCTCAAAACTTCAATGCTCCAATTGCCTTTTCATACTTGTTTCTCTCCTCCTTATTCTCTGATTTGTTATGTACTTGCTGAGAGGTGGTACACAACCTGCAATGGACCCTGCAGATCATCTCAGGTCCCTAAAGCAGGCAGCAGAGCAGAACAGTTGTTTTGGGGGTCTTGCAAGTGGCACTGCTGCTAATACCTCTCAGACTAAGGTTTAGGTTTTTCTTTTCCTGCACATACCCTTATACTGAATCTCAGGTAATGTGTACTTGGTTATGGGACTGAGATTTTTCACCCTGGGTATTAACATAAGATAATTCCAGCATCTTCTATTCAGAGACCTCTTAGTGGACACCAAGTCTGACTATATGGATGTATAGTACAGTGTCACAGCAGACTGTGAGAAATACCCATGCTGCTTACTTCCTGAAGCCAGTGGTTTATGCTCTTTAGACCTTTCAGAAAATATTTCCAATGCAGAAGTATTTCCAATGCAACGTCTTAAATTAATTTTCTTGATCTGTCATGGAAGAGACTACCTGCACTTACTGAACTGGTAGAATAGTGGCTGCAGAAGCTGCTATACCCAGCTGAGATGTGCTTTTAGACACCCTTGAGGCATCTCTTCAACAAAGCTCTGTACCATTTCTCCATGTTCATGTGGCATGGAGACTTCTGTTTCTTCACAGTGGTACTGTCTTGGCCTACACTTTCAATCTCCTTCTTACACATATGCTGCATCATTAAATGTTAGCAAGGCATTAACAAGATCTTGGGCTGTTTGGAATTCCTCTCCATTCTGGGATATGTTCTGATATCCTGTAGGTCCCACAGTTTTTTTATTTTTTGTTTCCCTGCTAGGTTGTTCCCAGCTTGTTATTCCACATTTTGAGCATTTGATTTCTCCTCAAGCAGCATAGCTTTTTGTACCTTCTTCATTCAGTTTAATCTGAAATATTCCAGACCACCCATCCCTGGATTCATCAAGAATGAGCTGAATTTGGATCCTGACAATGCTGCCGAGTCTGCTTTTTCTCAGGTAGTTCAGATACATATTCTCTGTTGGAGCAGTAGGCTCTTAAAGAGAAAATGTAAAGTGTTAAGCAGCAGAGACCTCCCGCAGCTCTCAGTGTGATGTGCCCTGCAGTTTGAAGTTAACCGTAGTTAGCTTCATGTTTGTGCCTCCTTACTCTATAGGTGTCTGTAAGAGCATTGGGTTTTGGTGACAATTCTCTTGGGTAAAAAAATTAGACTGATTGCCCTAGAAGTCCTGTCTTTTTCCTTCTTTTCAGACTATGTCTTCCCATACCTCCCCTGGTCTGTGTGGGATCTCAGATCTTTGTCAGCTGCTTTGTTCCTTAAGTACACTGACATGGATTTCGTCAGGCACTGTTGACTCAAATACATCTGTAGGGTCTAAACACTCTTTAATTTGCTCTTTACCCTGCTCTGGTCTGTGTTGCCCCATTTCCCTATTTACTTTGTTTCAGTGTCTGGTGAAGACTAATCTCCTTCCTGCAGCCTGAAAAAAAGCAGGCACTCAATACTTCAGCTTTCACTTTACTACCTGACTTCTGAGCTTTTTTGTGAAATAATAGATTTTCTTTGAGACCTTTCTCTGTCTTCTTTTTCTGCTTCCTGCTTTTTCTGAACCCTTACTTGTTGCCTTGTTGCTTCTAGATATTGTGTTCTAAAAAGAAGAAAAGCAAAGCAAAACAAAACAAAACCAGAGCTTTCGTGTTTGCTTGAGGTCTTTTTAATTTTTTTTTTATTGCTATGTTCTCTACAAGCATCCTTTATTGTATACCCTTCTTTTGCCCTTGCTTTTGGCATTTACCAGGGGGTTTTTCTTCTTCCTCAGGGGAAGAAGTACCCTCATAATCTAGTATAACAGTTTAACCTTATTGCTTTCTATTTATCTTTTGTTTGTTTTGCTTCTTTTAAACACACAAAACAAGGATGGCCAACAAGTAGCATTTCAGACACCTTGACTATTTTGCTGGATTCCCAGCTCCTTATTCTACTGCTTTTGTGCATTTCTCATACTAATTAACTCCTGGTGAGGCCTCTTCTACCTACGTTTCACCATTAGATTTGCAGCCTCCTCCTCTAGTCATAATTGACTTAAAAATTTGCCTGTGCTTCCGGCAACTTCCAAACCCTCTTTAAAACAAACCAGGGTGAACACATTGCCAGCTGGGTCAGTGTTGCTTTTTGAACAGATGGATAGCTAGGAAAGTATATCTCCCATTTCCCATTTCTAAGGCCCTGACTCTTCCAGCCACTGAAATTGCCTGGTGCTCATAGCTTGATCCTCTGATCAACCTACACAGTGGAATGGACTTTCTTCTTTTCCTCTTTACCTTATGCAACATTACTTTCATTTAACTTCTGGAAGCAGTGCATGCATTCTTGACAAAATTTAAGTGATCTGAATCACAGGTAACAGTGATAAACATATTGTAGATTATTGCCTAATTTTTTTTTTTTTTAACTGAGTCCTAGCACAGGCCATTGGATGTTTCAGCCGAAAAAACACCAAAAACCCAATGAAACAAAGCCCTCACTATCTCATAAAACCTCTCCCCCCCCTTTTTTTAATATAAAGCAATATTGGCAGAAGCTTTGTTTTTGTAACTCATGAGATTTTTACCAGCGGATATACCCAATTTTTGATTATAATGTGGTGTCACAAGCATTCTGCAAATCAAAGCAAACAACTGCTGGGAGCTCTCAGGCCTGTTATTATCTTAGCTCTAGCAAATACAAACTCCAGCCTGCACATTTGGTCAGCTATAAAATGACTACAGATGTGGAGCATATTTCATCAGAGCTCTGTTTACTAGGTTGTCATATTTCTACAGGGTAACCCTCAGAGAGGGGGTTTCAGAGTTTTTCCGTTTTAAAGTGGAGCTGTGTGGATTCCTTCACCAGGGGAAGCAAAGTTTCTCACAGCAGGAATGCAGCACCCAGCATCTGCAGCACGGACCCCACTCAGGCGGGACCAACTGCCTGCTGTTTGCACTTCCCATCTTCACCTCCACTGGCTTCTCAGCCCATCACCTGCTCAGGGGATCCCAGCTGGGGCTCACCAGAGCAGACAGTCCCAGCCTGTTTGGGGCACTCTGATACTGGTTACAGTCACCATAAGACAATTTTTTCCTGAGGCCTCCACTCTGTGTTCTCTTGTCACTTTAGTAGTTTTGTGCCAGGAGCCTGGAGCAATTTTAAACAGACTTACTGAAACCTTTTTTTTTTTAAATTCCCATTTATTTCTACTTTGAAATTAGAACATTCATAGTTGCTTCCTTTAAAGAGCTCAAAATTCATTTTGCTTCTTGCATCATTCTATCCAGCTTAACTAATGATCCCAATCCATTTCAATTCTCACTCCTTTGCTTAAATTACATTGTATCTCTGGTAAAATGAATACCCATCTGCTAATCAATACACCAGAGATATCCTTATTGATTTCTTCTGTCTTTTTCAAAGAATCTGTTCTAGTAAATTATCAACTACTGCTATCTAAATAGTTTTACTGGGTGCATTTATCTTCAGTAAAGCAATTTCTCACTGGTTAACAACAGGAGGAAAAGAAGCAGTTTATGGGATCTGAGAGGTACACAGGCTTGTGACCTGTTCCTGAGGGATTTGCCCCATCCCACTGGAACTCGTGGCACAGCAGACATGGTCACTGGAGGCTGCTTTGCAATGCCCTTCCACGCAGCTTCCACTGCCGTGTGGATAATGACTTCGCTAGTTTTGCCATCATACTTAGCAGGCCATAATGGACCGCTTGTGATAGACTTAAAAGACTTTAGTAGGGGGAAAATTAGCTCTTAATTGACAAAATTACTTTTGGACTGTGAAAGCAATTTGTCCAGAAGGACTAGCACCTTGCAAGGAAGGGAGATTAGACTTGAACGACTTGCTCCTGGGTCACCTCTCGACTCAGGCACTAATTCAAAAGCCTTCATGCACCGCATTGCTGCACAGCATATCTGACTGAAGAGCAAAGCCTGAGAGTTACTGACAGCCTGGTATCAGGGGAGTGCATCAGGAAAACAAAGAAGAGGAAGAGGAACTATTTAGGAATAACTAAACTGCTCTTGTGTCTCCCTTGTGTCTCTTCCTGTCTATTCATAAGGTAAAAACACTTTATATAAAATCTTGTGTAAAAAGTGAAAGCTCTGCAGTGACAGAACTAGTCTGAGACTGGATTTCCTCTGTATTTTCATAGTGCCTCTGTTTCAATGGGACTTCAATTTGCCATGCCAGATTCCTTTTTCAGCCGAAGTGGGAGATAGAAGAAATGTTGGCTCGCCTGCTCACTTGCTGGCCCTATGCAGATGCAAGAGCAGAGAGGCATTTCCTCGTCCTGCATTGTACTGCTGCCATCCAGTATTCCAAAAAGCCAAACAAACTACTACAGTTCTCTCAGTGAGATTATTTGGGGTGGGATGGAAGTAAATTTGTTCTGATTTCCCTTCCTGTTGCTGAAATCTTTTCATTCAGCTGTTTCATCTTCTCAAGCTCTCTTTGGCAGCTGTGAGGTCTTGGAATTTTCCGGGTTTAGAGATTCCTGCATCCAGTTCATAAGACTATAAGAAAAACATTTATTAATTGAAGGGCTGGTAGAAGTTAGAGTGTATTCAAGTTCTTAATTTTGCTGAAAAAAAGCAAACAGCTGATGTTATATGTAACCTGCTAAATAAAGCCAAAATGTACATCTGAGTTCTGGGAATTCTGTTTCACTGGTATCTTTTTTTATTATTAACCAGATTAAACTCATAAACTGTGTAGATACATTAAAGAGCATGAGGCTTGCAAGTAATCTTTTTCCTACATTTTAAATTGATCTGTTTGTTTTCACAGACACACCTATTCTCCTTCTTGAAGCAGCATTTTCCGTTGTTCAGCAGTTTTATTTCCATACAGAAAAGAGATTATATTAAAAATTCAGTAATTAAGGAATGTGATGTAACATCATTATTAAGATTTTCTTCACCATTGAAGATATTCTCCAATCTGGTAAAACATTAGGCTTGCTTAATGCCACCATCGGGTGGGAAAGCCTGTCTTCCCCGAGAAACACAGGCAGGTAACTCTGGTGGGTCCATCTCTAATGGAGCACAAGGGAACTTGGCCAGTTGTACGTCAGAGGATGGCAGAGCTGAGGTTGGTACAGTGAAGGCTTTTACCTCGCCTAGGGAAGCTGCCTGGAAAGTTGTCTGTGGGACTTTACCCAGTAGGAAATTGATCCCTCTAAAAGTTATCACAAAGCTCCACAAAGCCTGCAGTCCTTTTAAACTTTACAAAACTTCCTTTTTTTCTTGAAAAATGAGAAGTCTGGGAAGTTTCATAAGCCTCCAAGGACTTGCCAGACAGAAAACTCTTGGCAGGTTTCCTACTTTTTCACTAATTCTAAAGCAAATACTGTAGAGGGTATGAGGATCCCTACTGACTAGTGATCATTCTAATTTTGTTGATTGCCAATTAAGTTCAGTAGTAAAATTATTACGATCACAGAAGGCATAATACTATATTGATTGCAATGTGCTGATGCTGGCTAAAATGAAAGTTTCACTAGTCATGTATCATCATCACCCTCATAAGGGAAGGGGTGCTAATGCTGGGTGTAACACCAATAGCAAGGCATATTAACAGCTCAGTGGAGCTGAAAATATCATAATTTGTGTAATGAGGGCAGAAAAGATGGCAATTGCTCTTTATATTTCCATTAAAATTGCATAGATGCCATTGATAGCATCTTAGAGGCTTTTTTGCCCTTTAATACTCCCATGATGCAAGTTAGATTTGTGCTCCTAAAGGAAAGCAAGAACGGGAAACCAAAGACGAACTTTCATAGTGGTCTGTGCAACATGTATGAAAATCAGATCAGAAGCATGGAAAATTGACATCTTCTGGAACATAAATATTTTCTTAATTTTGTCTTGTCTGCGTATCACAGGGAGCAATTTTTTAGAGATAATTAATAGCAAATTTCATCTTATATTTTTCTGCCTAGTTATTGATGCATAGGTACTGTGTGAGAGGACTATACAGAGGAGACAGACATTCCTATATAGTCAAATGCATGGGTATTTTTGTAATATCTGCTGCCTAGGCACCTTTTTTTGGATTGAAGACATGTAGTTAACCTTGAAACAATCCTAGTTCAAGAAATACAGGCTAACATCCACATGAAACCCATCCTGATCCACTGAAAAGGCAACTAGTTTTGGCAAAACAGTACAGACAGCTAATGTTCCTACATAATGGTAATGGTTATTTTATGTTCCACATCAAATATATTCAGTTAAGAATTATGGCAGAGGTTTTGTAGCAGGTACACTTTGGGGAAGTCACCATAATACTAAATAATGCTAAAAATTGAAGTGCTTATCACATGTAAATGCTGATTAAAATAAGTTTATGGAACCATTCTAGCAAAAAAATGTAGGCTGGATAAGGTAAAAAATTAATATGAATTTTACTGAAGTTCCTTCTGGGTTTTGGGGGTCTTTTTGGGCAGGTGCTTCTGGATGGACACCTTTTGCAAAAGTTGAAAGTTGCTGAAAGTTTCTTCAAGTAGAAACAACAAAGCTGAACAGCAAGATGTTCCCATTTAAACTGAAATAACTTTTTTTTTAAAAAAAGAAACCCAACAAGGCAAATAAAATTTAGATTCCAGTCAAAACTACTTCTCTGCTTTCCCTCTCCTGGCTTTATTCAGAAGTACCAATGAACCAAAAATACACGGAATTCAGATGGTTCAGGGCTCTTGGATGGTAAAGAAATAACAGTTATTAAAGGGCTTTTTAAAGGATAAGAGAAAAGCACAATGGGAACTCAAGCATGGAAATCAAAGCCAAAGAAAATCAAATGGAAGTACAATACAAATGTTTAATAGTGAGGTTGATTTCTGCTGGAACCAGTTACATCAGAAAGTGGGAGATTCAAGTCTGCAAACCTTCCAGGCACACACTTGAGCCAAATGTCAGCCACTGGGCTCCATACAGAAGTAGCTGGAATAAATTTTATGGACTACGATATACAACAGATCTGACTGTGTGACCTAATATTCCCCTCTGTCCTCGAGACCTGTTTAAAAAGAGCTTTAGTGGCACCCACCAGAGGAAACGAACTTCAAACATTAGGACAAACCCTCATACTTTTGGTATGATTTTTAATGGGTTACTTTTGTGAAGTTTAAGAGAAAGCAGTACGCATTCAAAGTGTATAAATAACCCTCTTGCTGAGACTGAAACAATGACTCTGTGTATACTATTGGCAGTGCAAACCCAATGCAATTTTTTTGAAAGAATGAACTATTCCTGCAATGTTTGCCAGCTGGAGTGTTTGCTTGGTGCTTAATTCAAAATATATCTTTGGTTCATCTTCTCTACGAAGAGCCCTTCTGTTTACAGTGACTTAACTTACTATAATAGCAGGGATTGTAGACAATACTACATTGTTTTACAAAGCTTGATGTTATCAGGCAGAACCAGACATTACTGGCAAAGCAATAACCACTAGCATGCAAGTTCATTTTAAATAAAAAAAAAAATTAAAAGGAAAGAAAGAAAAAAGAGCAATATAAATGTGTGGTTAAGAAACAAAAGAATAATTGCTATTTTTTACTGAAACAAAAGTATCTGCTTTGTCCTTTGTTCATTTGGCTGATTTTATCCCCAGGATTTTATCTATCATTCCCATTACACTAAGGACTTGGTTCCTCACATGACCTGGGGTCCTGTTTTCTTTAGCACCAGACAAACAGAAGAACTGTGTGGTATCAGAGAAGGGGGAGGAAAAGAGAAGTGCAAATTTTTTGCCAGTTTTGGTGGGATCAGCTGTGTGATCTGCCATGCACTAAAGGGTAGGTCCCCTGTTTTGTGATCCTGCACTCGGTCCCACAAGCAGTGCCTTCTTCACAAAGCAGACTAAGGCATGGTATTTTGATTTTTTTACCGTTTTCATGGGTCCCCAGGGGTCAAATCACATAGCAGCAGGGTTGGCAGATTGGGCAGCTGTTGCTTCTGCAAAAGTACAACAAAAGCCTCAGTCAGGGAAGCAGCACATTTGCTCCCTCCGTGGATCATGTACAACAGAGGCATATAGGGTATGAAGTCAGCTTCATCCCAGCTCACAAAAATTGCTGACCTAGGATGCAACATGTTTTTGTGCATTTCTTTTCTGCCTTCCTCTTTATACAAACTTTGCTCTACCACATTTGCTCAGGTTTGCAGTTTTCAGTCAAACAGTCCCCAGGCCAAAATTGCTTTCTGACGAGGGAAGTCCCTTTTTATTTCCATGAAACGTTCCTTCCCAAGCATGGTCTGGATTTCTCATGAATTCAGTTTTGCCAAGATGGATGACTTTATGTCAGCTGTAAAATGGAGCCAAGCAAGTGCTTTCACACAGTTCTGCTTTCTGTGGAATCTTTTGCTGAATCTGGCTCTGTCTCTTTATTAGAATTTCTGCTTGTGTGGCAGTTCATTTTCCAAGTGTGCCAGTGCAGGAAGACAGTGAAAAAACATCTCATTTTTTTGTGGGGATGTGATTTTCTACCGAGAGGATAAGAAGACCTCATTGGTCTTTTACATTGGTAAATGCAATGGGGAAAGCCAAGTTATTTCAGTTAGCACCAGAAGAGGACACCCATTTAAACTACACCCAAATAATACAATAATACAAAAGAGAATGACTTTTTATTGGGAAATCCCTTCTGCCAGTAGCCTGCAGAACTAACTTCTTCTAAGTTTCCTCACAGTTAAATGGCTTTGAAGTCAGCCTTGATAAATTGCCTGTTCTCCTGATCATTGGCATTTCACAGAGAAGGAGGGCAAACACTGGAACAGGTGTACATAGAAACAGAGATCTCAGTCCATGGAAATACTCAAAACATGACTGGACGCAACCCTAAGGAACATTTTCTACCTTCAGTGTTGGCTCTGCTTTGATGAAGGGTGGAATGACTGTCAGAGCTCCCTTCCAGCCTCAGTTTAACATCTGACTCCAAGAAAGAGATAATTCTTCTGTGCCTTGGCTTGAACTTGTTGCATTGCATGTTAGGATCATGGTTAAGCATCTTTTGTTAAGGCTGCTGGTCACATTTTTCCGAAATGGATGACCTTCCTTGAGGCCATGTCAAGTATTGCTTATTAATATTAGATATGCCATATAAGCTCTTCAACATATTCTTTATTGCTATTTACCATGGTGAGCTGGAGTCATAGTCGAGTGACTATTTGCTAGAACTCAGAGCAACATGCGCAATTTTTCCTCTAACACCACTATTTTTGTCCTTTCTGAATATCAAAATAATTTGCCAAAAACTTGCCATTTGTTTCACTGCGTTCTCGTGAACTACAGTATATAAATTGTCTTGTCCTTTTGCTAACTTTAATTGTTGTCCTCAATCTACTGTGTGATGCAATTGTAAAAGTCCTTTTAAACATTTCATTTCATATTCCTACAAGTCCTGATCCAGATCTTGGAAATGTTACTGTTCTTCTAATACTCTCTTCACCTCAGCATTCATAAACATATATAAAAAATAAAATTATCCCCTTCATCCCTCCCTACTGTCATGACATGAGTTGTTCATTATCTGTTCTCCATTATTACTTTAATTCCTCCCGCCCCCCCCCAAATATTTCCCCATTGGGAGAGAGACTATTTACAAGAGCATGTAGTGACAGGACAAGGGGGAATGGATTCAAACTGAAAGAGAGTACTTTTAGCTTAGATACTAGGAAACAATTCTTTACTGTGGAGGTGGTGAGGCACAGGAACAGGTTGGCCAGAGAAGTTGTGGATGCCCCTTCCCTGGAAGTGTTCCAGGCCAAGCCGGATGGGGCTTTGAGCAACCTGGACTAGTGGAAGGTGTCCTTGCCCATGGCAGGGTGGTTGGAAACAGGTATCTTGAAAGTCTCCTCCAACCTTTCTATGATTCTGTGATTTAAACACGGTCTTGCACCTTGGCCTTTTAAATTCTTGATGCACACCAAGAGTTGCCCACCTGTAGTAAATAAGCACCGTCATTCCAACACAGTTTGCTAACACACGTCTGGTTTTTACTCCCTCCCATGGAAATGGAGAGACTGGAGATGGAGGCCATACCCCAAAGCCTCCTAGATGTTGGGATTGTCAGCCTGGAAATAGGTTGTCCATTTTGTTTGCTAACGGGGAAGAATGTGAGTGATGGAAGAAGCCAAAATGGAAAGTCAGCAGCTGGATATGTCCTGTCCCACATATCCAGCCAAGCTGCTGGGTTTTATGGCTGGTAAATGGACTAACAGACCATACATTTCCTTTTGTAGACTGAGGAGCTGATGGCTATCTGTCTCCATGTCTTCCCATTGCCTTTTAGTTGAGAGTCCTTCCACACACTGGCAAAAGAAATCTTGCAGTTTTTCATAAGCACAGGAGTAATTTGCTGAATTCCATAGAATGGCCTTTTGAACAGGATCTGCAGAGTTCTTGCAAATTAAAGATCTTTAGCAAGATACTCAGCTTCATTCTTCGGCCATAAGATGAGAAAATGAACAATAATTTGTGATAGTTAACCAAGGTTATTTGGCTGAACTACTCAATCCTTTATAGATCACTTAATGGCGATGAGGGTGCAATATTTTAGATACAGTATCAAATTAATGTCTACAAGCTCTCACCTTGAACACCATTCATTTCTCAGTGCACACAGCCGGATGATTTACAATGAGTTCTAGACAGTAAAAAATGCATATGCCAGTATCAAATTATTCTATATCTTAGGCAGCTTTTCAGTTTAGGGGTTTATGAGGCGAGATTATTTCTCTAGATGCATGCATAACCATCTATTACAGCCATCTGAAACACGTGTTTCTGATGGATGGCAGATGCACAGATTTTCATTTGGCCCCTTTCTCTGTCCTCCACAATATCCCTGAGACCTTTTTTGTATAAAGTTCTCTCAGGTGTTCCTTGGGCTCTTTAGATGGTGTGAAGGTGAAAAATAAGTTTTTGGACAGAAATTATCATGGCTCCCATTTGACAATTTTGTTGGTTGCTACATTCAATTTGGTGCATGTTTTTACTCAGCCAAGCAAATGCATTACAGAATATTAAAAAAAATGAAATAGAGAAAATAGAAAGTGAGGAGAACTGCTATTAAAGTAGTCATGCCATTTTAATAACGCGGGAAGCACAATATAGACTAGATTCTCCTTGCTGTTCTTGGATTAATTTTTAAAGATGTGTTTTGAAATACTGCTCTTAAAATAATGAGCTTTTGCTCAACTTCTGCTAACAAGTAAGCATGAAATCATAAAATCATAGAAGGTTTTGGTAGGAAAAGACCTAAAAAATCACCTTGTTCCAACCCCCTGCCATAGGCAGGGACATCTTCCACATGTACCAGATTGCTTTCGTTACTTTGGTAATTCACTGATACATTTCATGCTTTTCTGTATCAGATCATTTTATCTCAGCTTTCAGTCCAGCTGCCACAGAATACAACCCTGATACAATGTCGTGATTCATTTTTGCAGCTCCGATCACCTAATTTCTGTGTGGTAAGGAGAGTGTTAGAGTATAAGGGCTCAATAAAAAAATTAGAGGGCACTCCATGACAGGATCATCTTTGGGTTGGAAAAAGAGAAGCACTGTGTCATAAAATATAAATAATGGGAAACATTTTTTCAACTTGAGATAGCAAAATACTGAAAGACAAGTCTATCAATTGCTATTAAAGACAACATTGATGCAGGACAGGAATTCACTAAATAGCTGAAAGTCATCTGGATGCCTCTTTCATTTTTACTCCTTTTTAACAGATACTCCAAATTTCATGCATATACTTAGTCTTGTAATATTGATACATGACCTTAAACTGAGCAGCTGTTGCCCTGATTTAGGGTTTCTTGCACAGTTAGGATTTGCTGTGCTGTGCTGATGATAACATTCTTGGCCATAGAGGAACTTTGTCGCTATTTCCAGCGGTGTTTTAAAAAACTCCTATCTTATACTTACATCTACTTTAGTTAACAGAACAACATCTCACCTTATTCTGTCCTATTTTATAATGTGGGATATATATATATATATATATATATATATATATAGGCAGTGCCCTTTTAGGGGCTGGGTGAAAGGCATCTGCTGCCTTCGGCCACAATTTTGTAGTCTCTATGCATCAGAATTTGATCCTGAAGCCTAATTTTCCTAGAGAGGCACAAAGAGGAGTGACAGCAGTGCTAAATGTTCCACTTTGCACTCATTTACATAGGATTGATTATGCTTCCTATTACTCCACATAATTTCCTTTATAAAAAACTTGTATAAAAAGAAATTACTTACTCACCTGAGAAATGGAGGCCTGTGCTATTTGAATAAACAGAGATTTAAGTGGTACACACAGGGAACGAAGAACTCCAGCACTACTCACCCAGCAAAAGAGTCTGACCTGACAGTTTTAATACATAAACAAGATTTTGGGTTATAAATAGATAGATCTGTTAAAAACACTGGCAACTCAAAGCAAAACAAACCAAAAAAGAATGGTGGGAATGAGAGGAATAGGTTGCAATTAGAAAACAACAGTATGTTACTGTATAACTCCATGGTGCACTAAAGTTTTGGACATTTTGTGGTCCTCTCTGCTCACTCAGTCTTTTCAGGAAGGAAAATAGCAAGATTAGAGGAGAAGCATGGAGGTGGGAAAGAATGATCAAAATTGTCAGCATATGGGGTGATCCTTCTCTTCAGCCTGGGGAGAAGATGACCAAACCTATGAAAACTGCTGGAAAAGCTGAGGATAATGACATGCAGTCTCCTTCTGTGTTTGGACTGATGGTTTTCTTACAAAGCTGGTAGAAGTCAAGCTCAAGGAGTCAAGATGAGTATTTTTCATTAAATGAGCAGCTGAACTATGAAATTCCTTGCTGTGATGTGGACTGTTAAAGCTCCCATTAGTTCAAAAAAGGATTAGGGACATTCATGTAAGGAAAGGTTTCTGGTGACTACTAAACACAATGACCCCCATCTCCAGGGCTGCCCGAGCTATACCCCACCAGCTGCTGAGGGAGTTTTCTGGGCATGTAGCACTACATGGGCTCTTTGCACTCACACAGCTTCCTGTGTGTCTGCTTTGCTCTCACTGAGAACAACCATTTCCATGTGTGGAAAATTCCCCTGAAAAGCGTATCAGATTTTTTACAGAAAGCCAAATGGCCGAACCCCTGCCAACCGTCTTGTAACAGCAGCTAAAACTCAAAGCTTTAGCAGAAGATAAAGAGTGCTATGATAAACATCCTCTGGCTATGGATGAGGAAAATTCTCCTCCTTCACAGAAGAGTGTCCATGATGTTTGATAAACCCACAGAAAAGCAACATTTGTTTGCTGTTATCCTTGCACACACAAGGGCTATTTGCAGATTGAGGTTCAGCTGCATCCTGCAGCTCAAATGTCTCTGAAGCAGAGCATGCCAGCAGATGTGAGAGGATATCGGGACTGCTATTGCACATGCTTCCCCTCTTTTGACTCTTTCTCTCATAATTTGCTCCTGGCTGCTGATCGTCTCCATCAGTTAGCTCTGGCAGGCTTTTGTCCTGTTTGAGCACTGCTGCCATGAGGGGAATTACTTCCAAAACATGGTCATTTTAATGAAAGGATGAGCATTGTGTCTGATGTCACAGGATGACTGAAATGGTAGCTGGAGTTCAACCCACGGTGTGCACTTTCTGCTGGCCATGAAGTATCTCAGATCTCGTGCCAGCTCTCCTTGCCTCCTGTTTTGCTGCGTGTGAACGGGCACAAGCCGTCATGGCAGGGGACTCCAAGCTGCAGAGCACTGATCACCCTCTTGCCTTCTACTCCACAAGCCTTGAGGATAAATGTATTCAATCAAGGTTGCTATTATGATAAAATAAGACATCTCATTCATGTATCAAATGAAACATAAATAGTTCATAATAGAACATATGAAAAGTCTCCCACCAAGACTATTTTTATTCTCCCATTCATGCCTGAGTCACAGCGATTTCCATCTTCTTTAAGTCCAATCTTGTAGGTGCTAAAAAGTTAGAAGCAGAGAAACTCTTCAGCCTTTTCTCAATATTCTGTGAGAAGACTGTCTTTCCCATGCAAACTATTTTAAACAAGGTCACAGTTTTATAAACTTCTTGCACCTGCAGGCTGTTTTGCAAAATTGTTACGATTTCAACTTTGAAAATATTTTGAAATAGGTATCTTAGAACTTGGCCAATCCTCTAAAGGGGTGGATGGCCGAGGAACCAATTACTTATTGCCATTTAACACACTTTTGCGATTTATCTTATAAAAGCAGTTAGAAAATTATTAAAGTGTTTCCACTTGGTCATAAGCCTGGACTCTATGTTGTTTTCTTTACCTGCCTTAGATGTGACAGCGACACAATCTAGTCAGATTTTTTCAGTATTTCTGTTTAAGGATTTTCAACTTTTTGGTTGTATTTGTTCCTTAAAGATTTGTTCTTTTTTATTGTCCCATCTTTTTGGTTGGTAACTATCTTCTAAGCATATTTCAAGCCAGCTGGTTTCTGACTGGTGAAACAAGTCAGAAGCTCCTGGGGGAGATGAAAATGTATCTTCAGCTGAAGTCTTCACAAGAAAATTTCATCTGTCTTTTGTCTTTCTTCTCTCTCCATTCTGTTTGCTCACCTTGTCTCCTCTCCTCCAATGCAGTAGTCTCCTCCTACCTGGGAGCCTTGTAGGGAGCATAATATTTATTCTAGCAGGCATGATGGTGGTGGGAATTGAGGAGGGTTGAAGGCAGTGCCTTGGGCTGGACCATGCTGGGTGTGTGAGGCAGTGGTCGGCTGCCTGCAAGCTCAAACATTTTTCCTTCCCAGTAAAATGGTAAACCACACTGAGCTGGGGCAGGAGGAAGATATTACTGCATTTTCCATCCAGTAGGAGCCAAAGCGAGCCAGGAACCAAGTTATGAGGAGCTGGGGTGGGGCAAAGGATAAAGAGATTTTTCTCTTTAGCATTTTGAGCAAAGCTGATGGTGGCTGCAGAGGGAGTTTAAAGCTAAGGTGGCAGCCAGCAAAAGGCTAAACTGGAATGTAGGAATTGACAGAGTTAGGCTGGATGGGCTCACAGTTGGTTTTGCTGGAGCTTGAGTTGCAAAGGTTGTCTGCAAGGGGCTGGAACAGTCAGGGTCTGGAGCAGAAAAGGCCATGGGGTATACGTGTATTTGATGAGAGGGAAGGGCTCAAGCGTGTCACACTCTCCAGAAAGAAGGGGGGGTCAGAAGACATAGCTTTGAGAATTGCTACTTTAAATGAGTTTTGCCTGTTTATCCTCTCCCAAAGAGATAGACAAAGTGAATTCCTTCATTTTATTGCATCTTTTGGATTAATGTGGAATTAAGAATGGTACATTACTGCTGTATGTATGTTAAAAGACAAAACAAAGGAAAAACAGATGGAAAGGCAAGGTGGCTTTTATTGGTCCTTCCATCCTCAGGAGAATTTATTTGTCTGGCTTGAGACGTGGGCCCAGAAAACTGTCTTGGTGTTTATATTGAAGAAAGAAAAGACTGAGATTTGTGGGGCTGAGCATCATGCTGAGCTGCACACAAATTCATTAAAAAGGACTGACCCCAGGCTTCAGGTACTTTATTTCCAGTGTATATTTCATGTTCTTTCACTGTTTAAGTGAACAGAAACAATTTGGGGCCCTTTATTTTTGGATGCCAGCTTGACAATTTTTAAGTGAGTCTTGTGATTGTTTTTCTCAGCAGAGAGGTGTGTCGCCCTGAAATAAAACCTAATTTTCTCCTTCCTGTGAGAGTGTAAAACAGAGACACAATCTTCAGCTGGTTCAACAAGGGACAGAGTAACATAAAGACACAGTGAGGGACCAGACAAATGTGCATCCTCTAACATCCATAATGTCATGACTGTGAGTGCTGGGTGAGTACCAGAGAAATGAACCAGGCTTGGTGCCCTCTCTGAATTCCCTTCAACTGCTGCTGGCGGAGGTCGGTTCTAGCAAACATAGCCTATAGAGATTTCTGGGCTGAAGTTACAGAGGTTTTAAACTCTTAAGCTGTAGTGGGTCATAGATTTGAAAACCAAAGAACGTTGATTACTCTTGAAAACCATGATCAGTGCAAAGCTGAAGCTGAACGCTGAGGATCTGCAGTTGAGTTGTCCATCCACCTCTATGAGCTAACTAGAACAAAGCTAGCATGTGTCCTCTTTTGCCCCCCTGCCTCCCCTCCTTGTGGCTTAGAGGGAGGAGAGTGTGGTCTCTGGAATCAGAGGCGGCAGCTGTGGGTGGTCAATATGCCTTTGAGGTTTGTTTTTCTCTTTTGATAACACTCTTTGAGCGTAGAATGACATCTGAATCCAACTCCTCTTTTGTTATCTCATAAACATTATTAGATAGTTTTATGGAATATCTTTAAATTGAGACAAGCCTGTTTCTCTAGTAAAAGTAGAGGGTACAGAAGAAGTAACATCTTCATTCCTGGTCAGGTTTTTGTTGTTGTTTGGTTTGGGGTTTGGGGGGATTTTTTTTTATTTACAAAACTTCATCAAGAAGCTCACACATAGGAAAAGGTTAAGATCCACATGCAAATAAAAAACTTGGCAAGTAACATGTTAGTTTGCTTTTCAATGGGAAAAAACCAGTTGATGATTCCAGCATCTTACATTTTGCACATCCTTTTATAAATAAATTAATTTCTCCCTCCCACAGATACAACCCTTGCAGAGTTCCTCCACTGGGAACACCCAGTGCCTCCATTTACACCCTTTGCCTCTAGTTCAGCAGGATGAAGTCTCTGCTATTGCTTTTTTCACTGTGTTTATTTTCTTGCCCCTTTGTTTATCTTCTCCTCTTCTTGGATACTTTTCATAAACACCCATTAGCAATGTGCAATCACAGCCAAGCTACCAAAGCCGGTCACTGTTTAAACCTGTGAGTGTCAAGGAGGGGAAGTGGTAAATGGCCCTAATCCAGGCAGCCAGAAGCACGTTTCTAATACTCTGATACTGTGTAGGGATGGAAGATTGTGCATGAAGTTGTAAGTGGAACAAAAAGGGGCATTGTGGTAAGATCAGAGGATGGAAGAGGATTATGCCAGTGCTTCCTGGAATAAACATTCTTGGAAACATTCTTAAATAGATCTCCTTCTTTTGATTCCATAGCTCACCAATATTATGTATTTATTTTTCTAATTCAAGATTAAGAGACCTCATCTTAGCTAAAAGTCACCCACTAATTACTTCTGTCAAACCTATATAAATATTTGCATTCCTACAGTTATTAGACCCTGAATGGTTCATTTTGGTACTAGTCAAAACCAGTACTGATGAATGCACTTCTTAAATTGATAAAAATACTGTTTCAGTCAACAGGTCTCAATTTTTGTTATAGTCTTTAGAATATACTGAGTGACAGTAATGTCAATGATGTGAAACTGGTTATGACAGGAGGTAATTAATGTTAGCAAGCTGGAAGGAGATTGCAGTGTCATGTAAAGCTGTATAGGGATACCCAGTCGAACTGGACCTGAACAATAATTTCAGTCAAAAATCCAGAGCATACTAACCCTATCAGAGCATGGTGCTAATGTAAATGCAAGTTTTTTAGGATCTAGTCTAGCATTATATTGAGTCCTTTGAACATAGCAAGATGCCTCATAGCTGTCCCAGGCGAGAACGTGCTATGAAGCCATAGCCATAGAGATGAAAACAACACCCTGCAAAAGTCTGTCATCTTTATTTTGCTGCTAGAAAACTCTACTGGTGCTTTTTTACTATGTGGAAAGTGAGGAGCAAAACAAAGCAAATCAACTCTTAATATTATGCAAGAACAAAGTGAGAACATATCAGCAATAACACTGCGTATTAAAAAAGAATGAGCATTTTAAGCAGATGTTGCTACTGTAGATATGAAAACACCAAGTAAAATTTAAATAAATTCTAATGTTATGAAGGATCTTAAGCAAGACAAGCATGGTACAGACTTTTCATTGAAGTGAGAGCATCTATCATATGAACCTGGAGGTACTAAATAGATAAAGAGATACAGACTTTATGTAACTCAGGTGTATTATTCCAAGTGGGATTTTTTCCCAAATGAATATATGCTCAAGAGATGGTTTCTCTGTGACTGCTATATTTCTAGATTCCCCTAGACAATTGCTATACACAAGTAATATCTCAGTTTTCTATTTGCACTGGATAATTTCTTTGGCTTTCACCAGTCTCACTCTCACCAACATTTGCTATTTGTTAGTTTGTCAGTCAGTCTGTTTATAAAAGATGGACTTGATTACAGCTCCAGCTGGGAGCTTTATTGCCGCAAATTCTTCCACATGCAGTTGTGGTGAAACCAGATATTAGGAACTGTTCTGGAAATGTTGAGAATTTTCCTTTCCTTTCCTTTTTCCTTCCCTTCCCTTCCCTNCCTTCCCGCACCTTCCCGCACCTTCCTGCACCTTCCCTTCCTGCACCTTCCCACACCTTCCCTTCCTTTCCCACACCTTCCCCTTCCCCTTCCCCTTCCCCTTCCCTTTTTCCTGAGTTTGGTTACAGAATTAGCAGATACAGAGCCAGGAAAGAAGTTTTTTCTCTTTAACTTGAGAAACCTACTACTTTTTTCTAAAGGTATGTGTGTCAAGCACAAAGAGATGAACACACATGTTGTGCTGGTGTGTCACAGGTCTGGATATTAACAGGAAAATCCCACAACATTCAAGACACAAGGGAAAAAAAACACCCTGTAACACCATTGGTCTTCATTTGTTGCCATGAAGAGTTGTCACCAGGTGTTCATAGAAAGTCACGAGACAGCTTGCCAAGCTGCAAATAGCATTGCATTAAACTCAGTTGGTGCAGTTCCAATGCCCTAGATTTTTTTTTAAATATTACCAGAGGCAATTTTTGTTTTCAGTTTTGGGTTAGCACACAAACTCAGTGATGCTCAGCCAAAAACCACAAGTCTTGCCTGGTTTTGAATCAAAATTCTACAAAACCACAGTGTTTATCATGGTTTCTACATGAAGTCATAATTAACCCCAGGTTCGCTCAAAACTTTGTCCAAGTTAACTAAAAATGTTGTAAACTGTGAGGAACCTGACTGAAGTATTGGGTAAGTATGAAAACATGAGCGGATACTTGAGTCCAATCTGATCCTAGGTTTTGCTGAAAAAGTTTCAAATGACTGTAGCTTCAATCTGATCATTTTATCCCAGGAGGAAGCTGTTACTAGAGATTCATTTAACTTCTGAACTCCAGAAATCTGTAAGGATTCAGTGTTACCCAGGACTCCAGATTCACAACAAATGCACTGTGATACACTTTCTCTAAAGTATTCCTATTTAGGAAACACTCTTTTTACTCAACGTGCTGATTTTCCTAACAAGAAAATCAAAAGTTTTGGGAATGCAGAGGGGTTGTTGGTTTTTTGGGGGCTGGGGTGGGTTTGGGGTGGGTTTGGTATTGCAAGTGATACATGTTCTTAGCTAGCTTCATGTAAATACAGCGATTTCTGTTCTCTGATTTGCTATCCAAACATTCTTCTGGGGCTCCAGTAGGAAATGTTCACTCATGTATACTTGAAGTTATTCAGAAAGAAAAAAGAGAGATGGAGAGACAGTGAAAGACAAACAGAGAGAGCGTGTCAGAGAGAGAAAAAAAAGTCTGTTAGGCCCTTTTGTTGAAAATATGAATAAATTTCCATGGCTTAATATATTACTGGAAAATGTGTTGCTTTGGCGAAGAATCATTCTAAGGTGAAATCCTGACCTCACTGTGATCTCTGGAAGTTTAATTTATCTATACTGTACATAAGCTTCATTGGCAGCAGGGTTTCTCAAGGATATCAATGCAGGGGACGTTTATTTTCAGATTATTTTTATTTTCTACAACAGATTTGGATCTAACTACAGTTCCTGGACTTTGTTGGGATGTCTCACATTGGTAAATGCTCAGGTCTGAAGAAGATTAAGTGAAAGGTCATATCTTTAACTCCCACATATGAATGTGTAGCTTAATAAATTTAGAGGCCAGTAATTTCAAGTAATTAAATGCAATTTGTCCAGGAAATTCTGCTTGTGGAAAAGGTTATAAGCCACAACATTTATGCACTTGTAATGAGTTGTACCTATTACAAAAATTCATGAAAATGATTCAAGGGCTATGAACAGCATCAAGCCTAAATCAACACTATTTTTTAGCATTATATTGTTCTAGAAATTTGTCATTCAAGTACAACACATACTAGAAGTATTTTATTTCGGTTTGAATTTGAAACTGAAAATTTTAGCAGCAACTGTGCTATATAGTCACAACCCTATCACTTTAAAACAATTTTAGTATTAAGTAGAGATGGAGCATATATATACATGACTTTATTAATTACCATAAAAATCTATGCCTTAATTAATTAAAAGTCGGCAGCTATGTAAAGATTTTTCACTAGCTTAACTCTGGTTTAGTAAAACAAATTCTCTAAATAGGAACAAAACTCCTGCCAGGAGTTCCGCTATTTGCATCGTTAATTCTGACCCTTTATTTGCAAGACTCTCTCTCCCGAAAGTAATTCATCTCAGTTATCATATGACAGCAGAACTTCACACCCAGTGCCAGGCTTCCAATGATTTCTCCCCATATGGCAACTTCCTCAGCTACATTATGTGGAGTTACTCTGCGTCAGTCTCAGACAAGCGCATCTTTTGCATAACCAGCTTCACTAATCAGCTGTTTGCTATTTGTGGAAGCAAAACAATGATTCTTTGTTAGTGATGGGAACATATTTAAGTTTAAAGTAGAAAAACCATTTTGCCTTTAGGAATTGCTGGTTTGATTCTAACAGCTAGCACTTTTCAGGTTTCCATTTCAGTTAGCGGAGAGAAGTGCATGCATAAAGTTCAGGGACTTCAAACAATTTGTGCATTCACAGATTTCTTTCTGTGGATACTCATTTCTCCATATGTTCCCCTTCCTTCTAGTGTATGTTAGATATTGAACTCTAGATACATAAATAGTCCTGCAACTCCTATCTTTATTTGTTTGCAGAACTGGGGGGTTGGTAGTTTAAAGCAGGAGGGATATTGAGAAAGCCTTCCTTTTTCATCCTAACAGTCTATCTGTGCTCATAGACTATGGCCTGGAAATCTCCACTTCAGGTAGTAGACACAGAACACATTTGGCACTGCTCAGCCCCTGAGGGAGTCTCTGAAAAAAACTGGTCTAGGGAAATTAAATTCCTCTTTTCTCTGTGACTACAGAAGATGGTACATATAAGTTATACTTCAGATGATGGACTTACACCAAAGGAGCAGGAAAGCAATAATCCTCTGCACTGAGGCATGTGGAAATTCCTTCACAAGAGGAAGTAACCTAAAGCACTCATGTGAAATACATTCACAGGTCACAAGATCAGAGAGACAGAAGATGACCAGACTGCACAAGAGGTAGTACACACAGCAGCCCAAAATGCTTTAGTCCATAGGATTATCACACCAAGGAAGCCAAATCTTAAACATTCGTGTTACTGGATATTCAAAATGTGTAGATGGGTGCATTATAGGAGGTTTTCAACTAGTTTCTGTCTCACATCTCCTCATTTTCATAAAGCTAATGAGCATACAAACATCCCTATCTTAATGCTGCAAGCACATTCATAGACTCATAGAATCATAGAATGGTTTGGGTTGGAAGGGACCTTCCAGAACATCTCATACCAGCTCCCCCTGCCATAGGCAGGGACGGCTTTCACTGGACCAAGTTTCTCAAAGACATATCCAACCTGGTCTTGAAAATTTCAAGGTTGAGGCATCCACAATTTCTTTGGCCAACCTATTCCAGTACCTCACCAAACTCTCAGCAAAGAATTTCTTCCTCATATCTAAGTTAAACCTCCTCTCTTTGAGTTTAAAGTCATTACCCCTTATCCTATCTCTACATGACCTTGTAAAAAGTTCCTCTCATGTTAAATAACAGTGGTCCCAGTACGAACCCCTGAGGAACACACTTGATGCTGGTCCCTCCCTGGTCATCAAGATGCGGACCACAACTCTTTGAGCGTGACCATCCAGCCAATTCCTTATCCACTGAGTGGTCCAAAATGTAGGATGCAGGTATCAACACCACCACCTCTCACCTGCTGAGTGAGCACTCTACCATGTGAGCTAATTCCCTCTACTTCCAATGGATGCAGTTACACAGGTTGTAGGGCAGTGTCTCTTGAAAACAAGTAAGTCAAGCATGATGCTAAGACAAGTGCTAGTAATAAAAATTTTAATAAAAATTCAAAAGGACATATACAGAAGAAAGGAGAAAAAAACATTATAAAGTGAGCAGGTAAAATAATGGCTGCTCCTTGACTTAATGTCTTGTCTGGGAATGGATCTTTTCTTTGGGCATCTTACAGCACAGATCTGGGCCCTGGAGAAATGGGCTGGAGAACCAAACAAGAATTTCTACTCCATCAGATGACTGAAGCTGGAGCTAAGATTCACGGACATCCTTTGCATATAACAAAAAAACTTGGCATCATACTTTCAATTGTGTTCACCCTCCTCCCATAGATCATAGCTGTTGTAAACCATTACTACAACATATAGGACAACACTAGAAGAATGACTGGATTTTTCATTATTCTTTTCCTTTCTTAAATGCTTTTGCCTTGTTTGAACACTGATACAAAGAGAAAGTACCTCTTTCTTGAGCCCCATCTTTAAATTAATGGTTATGGACCTTCTCGACCTTGTCTACAAGAAAATGCCCTTAGTAATTAAAATGGTAAGCAAGAGTAACCATGAACAGGAAGAAGAAGGGAGAAGAGGTGTCTGCCTCACACAAACAGAGAGTTTTCTCACCTCTAACTACTCCTTGGTTCCAGTTAACTGCTTTTTGTTGGTGCTTTTCCTCCAAGTCCTTCCAGTTACCTTATGTAAAACCTTCTAAAGGACTTGCTTCTAAAACATTTCCTCAAAGCAATTCAGACTCAAAAAATCACATGGTGATTCAGGTTAGGAGGGACTCAGAAAGTCTCTAATCCTTCCTCCTGTTCCGCATAAGGTCATCTGTAAGGGCAGGCCCAGTATGTCAGGACCTTTTTCAGCTGAATCTCCAGCGATGGGGATGGCACAACCTTGCTGGCTCTGTGTTCCAATGCAGGTTTCTCCTCGCAGTGGAACAAATTTTGTCTACATCCACTGCAAACTGCTTCTGTTCCAAAGCATGCCCACCAAACTCTGCAAAAACACTTAAAAACACAAACTGAAAGCACTAAGATCTTCAACCTTGTCAACCTTGTAATAGGCATTTAAATCCAAAGGAAGCTTTTCCATATGTGCCACAAGTCCTCTTCCATGTTCCCTGAAATATTTCCTGAGGCTGTCCATCAAACTGGAGTGAAAGATGAAAAGTCATGGAAGTACCCTACATCACATGATCCAGAGATATCAATTATATCATGTATTGTTCTCATGATCATGCAAGGTTTTAAAAAGCATTTAGCAGCTCATGTCTTTTTTGAGTTGCAGTGTCATATTTTTCAGGAAAATTGTATTCTTCCTCAAGATAGTGTTATCCTAAATCTCTTATTAGTCTGTACATTTAGGTGGTTGCCTTTTTCCTTTTGATCTGCCTGTTGGCTAGATGCAAACTAACAAGCAAATTTGCCAAGAAGCCAGCACTAGGTAACATTGCCTCCGACTGACCTCACCATCTAACATGGACTCCCTGTAAACAGCTTAAAACAATGCTTAAAGTTAGATACGTTTTAATGTATTTATTTGGTTCAAAACATAAGAGCACGAGTAAGTGTAAGCAGCCACAGGCAACCGTATGGTCACATACATGAGAGACAAAAGCAGAAGTGACACTAAGAGAGTTTTGACGCTCACTGAAGACAGATCATCTGGCACTTGGAAGCAGTAAACAAGATTCCTTAACAAACCCACCAAAGCAGTAGCAACGAAACCGAGGGATGAGGGAGGCCGGCTGCTGGAGCTATACTGCCAAAGCCATACAAATAAAAGCAGTCATGTGCAGCTGGAATGCTCCCCAAGTATCACATCCTGGCTCTCGAATGGAAATGGCTGCCAAGTGTTTGCTGAATGATGCTGTAGCCCTGCTTATAGCCTTCATTTATTTTGTGCTCCTAAGGCCGAGGATTATTGATCCCCAGCTGTATAATTTAATGCTTTGTGCCCACACACTTTATATTATATTAAGATGATCCCAGGTACCTAGTTTCTAGGTTTTTAGCTGCTTTCAATTAATATTCTCCCTCACTATTCCAGTCACTAGGTGGTCTTAAAGTTGCTGTGCCTGGCCTAAGGGAGATCTTCAGGGTAATTCATGGAAAAAGAGAGATGGACTACTAACACCTGGACCACTTCCCTCCCTATTTATGTTTGGTTCCGCCTTCATGATAAGTACAGTCTGTGAGAAGTGAGAACATTCCCCTCCATACAGAAATCTAACAGTATCCCCTCATTAGAGATAGAGTTGATTTAAAGCTTGTTCAAGGTTCGGTTAAGCCTTCAGAAGGAGATGTATAACTCAGCAGGGAGTGGTAACAAAAATAATGGTGTACAGTCAAGGGAAAGAGAACCCTTTTCCTGACCTGTGAGGTTCATTTCATACCAGGATTTACTGAAATTCTGCAGAACATTTCACACATAACTTAGTTTTTCTGAGTTTCAGTTCTGCTTCCAGATGGAAGTGGGAATAAACTTTGGGCAAAGTCGTGCAAAACTGCTAAAAAAGGACAGCTGAGCATGTGAAGTTGGGCAGAAACATCTCTAGTATTTAAGGTGCAATTTACAAGGGGAATAGCCAAGGTCTACCTCTTTCACATATTTTTACACTATCCAAACGCATGCTTGACTACATGGTGGAAAATGTGGACGGACTTCAGTTATCTGAAGTGTTTACTGCCAGACGATATGCTCCAAGGTACGCAGTCTCATCTCTAGCTGCCACTTCAGAAAGACACATTTCCCCCAGAGTATCCTGAGTGATATCTGCCACTACCACATGGATCTCTGCCTATCTCCAGAAGCTAAAATCCCATACTTGCCACAAAAATGCCCCATAGCCAATAAGGTTCATGTAGGTATATGCATGCAGACGTACGATCTCGTCCTTTAGATTTCACTTCAGGAAAATTTCAGTAAAATAATGGGCATTTTGTTTGAGGACAGAATCAGAACTTCAGTATATGGAACACATGCACTCACTTCTGCCACTTCAACGTTCAGCATCCGAACATTGCTCAGAAATAGCTTGTGTGAACTCCTCTGTGTTTGCAAATCCCAGGTTTCTAATGAAAGATCATAGAATCAAAGAATGGATTGGGTTGGAAGTCACCTTCAGGATCATCTAGTTCAAACCCCATCACAGGGAGTGGTAACTTCCACTAGAAAAGGTTGCTCAAAGCCCCATCCAATCTGGCCTTGAACACTTCCAGGGACGTGCCATCCACAAATTGTCTTAACAACCTGTTCTGCTTCCTCACCACCCTCATCTTAAAAAAATTCTGCCTTATATCCAATCTAAACCTACCTTCATTCAGTTTAAAGCTCTTGCCCCTTGTCCTATCATGACATGCACTTGTCAAAATTCCCTCTCCAGCTTTCTTGTAGGCCCATATTAAGTACTGGAAGGTCTCTCCTGAGCCTTCTCTTTGCCAGGCTGAACAACCCCAGCTCTCTCAGTCTGTTGTCATAGGAGAGGTGCTCCAGCCCTCTGATCATCTTCCTCACCCTCCTCTAGACCCATTCCAAAAGGTCCATGTCCCTCTTAAGTTGGGGGCACCAGAGCTGTACTCCAGGTGGGGTCTCATGTGAGCAGAGTAGAGAGGGGCAGAACCACCCTGCTGGCCACACTTCTGATGCAGCCTAGGACAAGGCTGGCTTTCTGGGCTGTGTGTGCACATTGCTCAGTCATGTTGAGCTTTTCATCAACCAACACACCCAAGCCCTTCTCCTCAGAGCTGCTCTCAA
This sequence comes from Struthidea cinerea, assembly GCA_013397865.1. Classification (NCBI taxonomy): domain Eukaryota; kingdom Metazoa; phylum Chordata; class Aves; order Passeriformes; family Corcoracidae; genus Struthidea; species Struthidea cinerea. The sequence continues at coordinate 601,750 of VZTI01000476.1, read as the reverse complement.
TCCATTCTCTGCCCAGCCTGTATTTGTGCCTGGGATTGCCTTGCCTCAGGTTCTGGACCTTACACTTGGTCTAGTTGAACTCCTTGAGGTTTACATGGGCCCACCTCTCAAGCCCGTCCAGATCCCTCTGGATGGCATTCCCCCCCTTCAGCAAGTCGACTGCACCACAGCTTGGTGTTGTCAGCGAACTTGCTGAGGACACACTGGACCCCACTGTCCATGTCACCAGCAAAGATGTTGAACGTCATTGGTGCCAGCATCAACCACTGAGCCATGCCACTCATCACCAACCTGTGCTTGGAATTACGGGCCACTGACTGCAACACTTTGAGTGCAACCGTCCAGCCAGTTCCTTATCCACTGAGTGGCCTATCTGTCAAATTCGTACCTCTCCAGTGTAGAGATAAGGATGTTGTGTGGGACAGTGTCAAGGTGTGAGTCTTCATCACCTCTCCATATCAGAAACTACCACCATTCACTTTCACTCTACTAACAAAGCATTTTTTTCTGCAATTTATCACTAAATGATGACTAAATTACACAGACAAGTGAATGGGACCCCTGGTTAGCCATTAATCGTGGATAAGTGCCAACTGTCAGAGGTGTTTTAAATATCCATAGGTGATTACTACTTTTAAAATTAGAATATTATAAAAATATCCAGTAGGGCATGCAAAGCCTGATCTGCAGATAGTGAAACTCTGACTAGTTTCATTGTCGACTCTAGCCCCTAATTCTAATTTAATAGGGCAGCCACATAATTAAATTGTGATTAATATAATTTATTTAGGATTAAGAAGCATGTGTATACTGAATATGAAATATATAAGCTTCTAATGACCAGCTGCTACTTAATTTATTGTCTTTCTTAGCATGAACTCAAGTGAATGACATCCCAAGCAGAAAATATCTCATACTGAAATTCTTTAAGAGAAACACCAAAATGAACACTAGTTTTTAAACTAGTGTTAAACTAATGTTAAGCTAACTAGCATATTTGACTAGTGTTTAATTAGGAGATAGATAGATAGATAGATAGATAGATAGATCGATCTCAAATGTATTCCACAAACTAGAATTATTTATAAATATGCTATGGTGGAAGGTAATGTAAAAGATGGACCGAGAAGCATGATTTGAATAACTAATACAATGAAATATCAAATTATCATTGTAGTTCTTCTCTCTGTAGAACAATTACCAGTGTGTGTGTGCACTGAGCAGGAACTCCACTCTGTTAGACCTGCCAATAAATTGGCCTGAATGGCAAATGACTGAAACAGACTTATCCTATAGATCTAATTTCATATATGGATCTAATTTCACATACGGGTAAATATGCAGCTTTTCTCTCACAATTTTTCAAAATGTATTTTTTAATTTGATACAAACAAAAACTTGTTACCCATGGAGGAGATGCGCAACAACATGCACCAGAGAGGCCATCACAGCTCTGCCCTCTTCTCAGCTACTGTTGAATCATCACCAATTCAGTGAAATACGTGCGGTGGGTGTTTACTTGAGGTAGCACATTTTTGGTACTAGTACTTCTTTGGTACTAGTTTGAGGGTTTGTGGAACTGAGGAAAGAAGTGTGTATGCCCTAAATATCTGTCCCTATATGGAAAATAGTGTTTGGGACCCAAGTTAGTACTTTATTTTCTTTTTCTTGTTAAATGAAAAAAAATAAAAGCTATTTGATATCCTTTGAAATGTTTCAGAGGACTCATGTTTCTCATTATCTGAAAATATAATACAGATCCAGGTCCATCCTTCCTATTCTGCAGCTTTTCCTTGGTGGAATCTGCTGGGCATAGTGCCAAATCATAGTGGTACACACACTTGAAAAAATGCCATTTGTCATCCAAGTTATTGGAACAGAGCCCAAAAAACTGAATGTCAGGAGACCACCGACTGAGTGTGACGAGAAGCACTGAGGCTAAAGATTTCTGGGTGACTCCGGTACACTTGGCTGCCCTTGTGGAAAAACATCCATGTTGCTGCTAATATCCAGCTATTTCATTGCTACAAACAACAATTCTCTCTCTAAATATCTATTTATGATTTTACAAGCTAAAGTCACTGGATTCAGGGATTAAATTATCATCTCTGCTTGCACAATAAATAGGCAGAGATCTGCCTTCTTCACCTCTGAGCGCATCATGAGGCAGAGGCTGGAGACGCACCACCAGCCTCTAATCAACAGTGTTTGCATACCCAGGATTGCTGTCTTGGGGAGCCTGCTGAGAACAACAGAAAAATCAGTTAAACATATTTTCCTTTAACAGAGACTGCAAATTAGCTTGCTATAAGACCTGCTCGTTTTCCCTACATAAGATGAATAACATTAGCAGAAGTTGACGGTTTATTTCAGGACAACATGCTAAAATTGCTGTTCCTACACATGGTAAGCGGTAGCTGTCTATGCGGTTGTGTAACATCCTGTACCAGGACACAACAGATGATCCCTGATCCAAAACAAATTCAGTCAAGCATAGGTCATGACACAATAAATAGAACAACAAATTGACAAACAATGAAACAACATTGGTCCATGCCAGTAGCCCTACCATAGTAGAAGCTCTGCTTTACAGGGGTTTTTTTTCCAAGACTACTGAGGAAAGGAATGTTTTAATATGGATTTTAGAGAAAATTAATATCCTTTGTTGCGGTGCGCTTTCTCCCTCATATTTGGTTTGTTCCAGTTTATTATATTGCCAATCGGTTAGTTATCCCCCCTCCCCTTTAAGTATTGTATACGCCCTGCTTTGGTTGTCAATCTTTGATGTACACCACCCTTTTCTCCTCCCCCTTCTGGAAAGTTCCTTTCCTCTCGGTACTCCATTGGTTCCTTTGAACGTCTCCCCTCCCCAGGTTTCCCTTATTGGTTGATTGTATGTCACCCCACCTATGGCTCCTCCTCTTCTNCCTTTAAAAAGCCGTGTAACCCCTTTCCCAAGGCTTTTCGGTCCCTGGAGCGCCTGAGGAGAATAAGCTTTCTTGGACACCATACCGAAGCCCCCCACTTCCTCCTTGCCTTCGCACGCAGACCATCTTGCGGCTAGAGAACTTTGCCCCGCATGGCAGGACCTGGCACACCCAGGTCCCGGGACGGCCGCTAACCCGACGCTGTGGGCAGCCAGGCAGCCCTAGCAGCGTCACCTTTGCACATACTTGTGGGTTGCCCATCGTGTGTAAGGGGCTGTGTAGAAGGCAGCATAGAAATCTTCATTTCAGATTTGAACAAGGAGATGATGAAAGGGCGAGCACTCAGGTCTGATTAGCATCAAAAACAGGTAGGATGGCAGTAGGCTGAGAGAATGCTTAAGACATCTGCTGAAGAGGTAGACAGAGATGGCAGCAAGGTAAGGGTTTGCAAAGGAAGAGCTCTGTACTTGGTAGATGGACATCTGATCTAGCTGGATGATGATAAGCATTTGCTTAAGAAAGTTTTATTGAACTGGCTGAGATATGATGGTAAGTGATTGTACTGGATAACTGGTAAGATGTAGTATGTCAAAGGACAGAAGAGGTATATTTTTAATGTATATCTTATAATAAATAGACCATATTTATTTTGAAATTCTATATAGCTTGCTGCTCAGCTGGGAAGTAAGCTCTTAAGCATGTTCAAGTTTAAATCTAGTTCTAAAAATACTCAGATTTTTAGTTCCCAGTAAAATTAAGTTGCAATATGTGTAAACCAGTAATAAATAAATGCCACAGAGTGATACCAGGAACTAGCTGGAAGTAGGTTCTAACAGACATCACACTGACTGAGAAAAAAATGGGGAAGTGCTACCTCATGATGAGATTTCAGGGGGCAGAGTTAATGTTTGGTGCAGAGAAGAAGTCACAAACAGGATTAACAGTATTGCAGCTAATGAGACTTTGGTGCAACCATGATGCTCAGCTAAGATTTTAAAGGAGAGGTCTTGGGCAGGGAAAGAGATTTGTAGATCATCTGTGTGGAGAGGATAATTGAATTTGTGCTCTGTTGACGAGATTAAACAGAGGTAAGATATAAAGATGAGTGAGAATGGAAGCAAGGACAGACACATTTGGGATCCCCACTGTGAGCTAAGGGAAGGCAAGGACATGCTTCTGACAGATATGCTGGAGAGAGTAAGAAGACCAGGGAACACCAGAGTAACAGCTGGTGAGAGGAAGTGCAATTTCAAGAAAAATACTAGGACTGCCCGAACAAAAGTGAAGAGTGTATCTAAGGATGGAGTATTTTCCTTAAAATATTGATTAGAGGACATTGCACATTAAGTGTGTCTGAAGATGAATGTAGGGGGAAGAAAGCATGTTCAATGGAACTGAGATGGGTGCCCTGAGATTATTTGGTGAGCTTGGAGATTAAAGGAATAAAGAAGATAGAACAGTAGCTGGAGGAGCAAGGGGAAGTCAAGAGTGCTTTTAATATAGGACAGGCAATAAACCTTGCAGCAGGAGGGTGGAAAAGCACTAGGAAAGTGAAAATACTTGATGATAAAAAGAATGAAAAAACACTTTGAGGAGATTGTGACAAGGCATGGAACAGAGTTTCTATGACAGAGCAGGTATGAGGAGAAAAAAGTAGAAGAGAAACTTGGGATGGGAGGGAGGAGACTTGTGAATAGGAATGTAAGTAAGATGAGAAAGATCAGATTGTATTGCTATTTTTTCTCTTGGTGTTGGGATACATTATGAAAAGAAGAGCAGTTGTTTTGAGAAACAAATCAAAGATAGCAAAGAAAGAAAGAGGAAAAAGGTAAGTGTCACTATAAATATTAAAGGAAGCAGAAAGCTATTGTTGACCTGGCAAATAGAGTTATCCATAAGGGAAGGGAAGGTGCGGGAAGGGAAGGGAGATGATGTAAAGAGCTGAAGAGCTGGTGAAACTGGAGGTGCCTGTACAGGAGGAGAGGAGCTCAGAGGAGAAAGAATAAAATAGGAGGAAGACAAATACATAAGCCAAGGGGAAGGAAGGCCATGGGCAGTGGACAAGCAGGTTAAAAACAGTCTGTGCTATGGACATGTTGTATTGTGCCCCTCATGACCCAGAAACCAAATCCGCCTCTGTGCACATTTCTGTCAGATAATTATAATGAAGTTTTTGTGTTTCTATATGAAGGCTAATGTGTTGTTGTGATGTTGTCATCCGGATTCTTAAGAAATGCGCTGACAGCATTTGTTCTTTTGGCATGGGCTCAACTGTGCCCTTCTGGCACCACTGGTAAGGGCCACTTTCTATCAATGGGAATGAGGTAGCAGTTTGTTTATATAGGATGGTTGTCCGGGGAATAAAGCAAAAAGGCAGGATCTTTTCTCCTGTGTTGGGATTAGCTCCACAGCAACAGAGCGGCTGAGATTGCAGCTAGAACAGCTTAATTCCTACCAACATAAGGGTCTTTGTTATTTGGGTGTTTATGTGGATGAAAAAAACACTTTATTAAATGCAATGCTTCCTGTAATGGGAAAGTCCTGGGCCCATATTTCGCCAGTTGCATTTCTCTCCCACAGTTTGAATTGACAGTGTGGTTTGGAGAATAAAGCTGCTGTAGGTTGCAGAAAGCAGACTTTGCTGTTTGTGCAGAGAACCCTGTTTCAGCAGGGCTTCCAGCTACCAGGGATCCACTGCTGTTGCCGGTCACATGTCTCTTCTACTCTTTTATGTAGTTTCAATCACCTTTATCGCGTCTCTTTATTCCTGAAGTTCCTCAACTGGGACAGCAGTGACCAAAAGGGGAATGTTCAGGCAGACCCAAGGTAAACGAGGTACCACAGATGTTCAACACTTTCCTAAAGCAGGTAATTTATGTTGGTACTTTTATTCAAGGAAGTGAACTGTAAGAATTAAAAAACAAATCTGGCTTAAAGTGTCATGAAAGACCACTTAGATGAGTGATACAGACAAGAGAGCAAATCAAGCCCTTCTGCTTATAGAAGGGCATTTAGAGGGTGCTTCGAGTGACAGCAGATAGCTTCCATACTTAATTATGGACAGTCAAGCTGTTTTGAGTAGCAAGAAGTATTGTAGGTACCGTAGTAGAGATGTGGAGTTCAACCTCCATTTAGTCTTTTCTAATGCAAGTATATGTGAGCTGAGTTAACACTGACTGAGAACATTGGTCTTGATCTCTTTGCTTCTCCTGGCTTCAAAAAGAGCCTTGGCAATGCCCAGCTCCTTTGTCCAGGTGAGTCAAGTGCTAATTCACTCTCTATTACTTTATGATGCTACTGTAGGCTGCTGTTAGGACTCAAAATTAGTCTAGACAATTATTTACTTTAAAATGTACACCTTTGTGTTTCTGTTGATGTGTAATGTAGTATCACTGTTAACATTTGACCCAGGCGGATTCAGTAAAGTAATAGGGGTTGCTTACTGGCGTCAACAGCTCTGGAGTTTTTCTTGCAATTACACGATGCCAGAAGTTACGTGCATCAGGAGACTTTTAATGGTGGTCTGAGCTCTGGTATAACCTGCATGTTAGGTACTTTTAGGTATTGTGTGAACTCTGCCCCACTCACCTAACCACTCAGACAGGAAAACTATAGGTATATAGGATATAGCATGGGCATGCAATCTCAAAATAGGGGGCTGTATGATGAGCCAAGGCCACACATATTGTTTATGCCATTTGTGAAACCAGCTGATGAAAATGTCTAATAAAAGATATAAGGTGAAAAGGTGTCATGGGAAGTTTCCATGATGCCTAGCAAAATGAAAATGCGCTTTTCATGTTACATCCCTGAATTATTTATGATAATAAATCATAATGAATTAGTTGAGAAAACGAACAAAGGTTTCTGATAGTCTGCTACCAAAGTACAGCGCAAACCTGCTATCATTACACAGACAAGTAGTGCCATGACCTTCCCTGGGAACATTTCTATCATCAGAGGCCACTCTTTTATGCTGAAGACAACTCAACAGTATATTAATAAATAGTATACCAACAAAATGGCCTTTTATTTTGCTGTCATATTTTCTGTCTATATATTAATTTGGTATATATTGCATCTTCTGTTTAAAGTTGTTTTCCAAAATTTATAGATGGTAATATTTTAATGTGTTCTGACTTAGAGCAGATCTTCATTTCTTTGGTGCCAAGTGCATTAAAATATATATTCCTGGAAGAAACAAATGGAGATGTGTGGATCATTCACATCTGACCTTCTTTGCTCTTCCACTTTTTCTGTTCTTACCCCTGTACCCTTGGGTCTATCACATAAAATCATAGAATCATTCAAGTTGGAAAGGATCTTTAAGATCACTGAACCCAGCAGTGAAACTAGTACTGCCAAGGTCACCACTCAGCTGTGTCCATAAGCACCACGCATACATGACTTTTGAATACCTCAGGGGATAATGACTCAACCACTTCCCTGGGATAATGGCTCAACTACTTCCCTGGGCAGCCTGTTCCAATGCTTGACCACCCTTTCAGTGAAGAATTTTATCCTAATATCCAATCTAAACCTTCTCTGGCACAACTATAGACCATTTCTTTTTACCAGGGAGAAGAAGCCAATCCCCACTTCAGTACAACCTCTTTTCAGGTAGTTTCAGAGAGCAGTAAGGTCCCACCTGAGCTTCCTTTTCTCCAGATAAAACAACCCCAGCTCAGTCAGCCACTCCTCATACGACTTTTGCTCCAGACCTCTCATCCACTTCACTGCTTTTCTTTGGATTCACTGTGTCAGTGGTCTGTTTGCAGGTTGCCATCTAGAAGGCAGGTAGCACAAGAACCAAACTTCACTCTTGCCTTGAACTTAATATCACAGAGTATGACCCTGGATTTACATCCTGGTGAATGACTCAGGGGCAGGTGTGCTCAGCTACCGGACAGAGGGACTGCTGTGCAGCTGCTCCTGGTTTATAAACATCCCCTTTCCCTTCCCTTCAACCAGAGCTCAGACACTCGTTTGATTCTGTGTCATCCCACGCTGTTTCCCCACTGGGCAGCTTTCCTCAGATGAAAGACTCATTAGATCAGTGCTTTCTTATTCCTTGCTTCTGCAGTCTCTGTCAGATCTCAGAAAGAGCGTTCATCCTGTCTACAGCTTGACTGTGAGGGTAGGTCACTTAGGGTCTCCTTTTAAGCAACAGCAGGTCCTGCCCTGCCAAACTTCTCTTCTCATCAGCAGCATGAACAGCTGCAGCAAGGAAAATGGAAAAAAAAAACTTCTCATAGCTGAATCGCCCCAAACCGGGCCAAGAGACACTTGAGAGACAGAGTCCAAGAAGTGGGTATTTGCTTTATTTGGCGCCGGGTGCGTGGGGAATGCTCCTCCAAACACACACCCCTGGCACTTCCTACAACACAATATTATGGGTAAAATTCATGAATTGTCATCACATTCCTTGGGATAGGAGTGGTTATACAAATTAGTTCTCGGAAGTCATTAATATCATTAGCATACATGTCACACATGTGTGGTGTGTCCTGGTGGTCTCACTGAGGAAGGCTCCTCTTCTTCCTCGGGGGTCTTTCTGATGAAGATCAGTAGTCTTCATCACAATGCACTTTCCACCTTTCTTTCTGGAGCATGTGCAGTCCTTTGTAGAATGATTCAGTGGTTTCTGTGTTGGTTTCAAGTAAATTCTTGTTCCTCTTATCTTGACAAGATTAAGGTGAATCCTGCTTCTAGGTTTTGTGATCAACATTTGCTGTCTCCCAATAGTTACCTGTGCTTACATGAGTTAACTATTGATCAGTCTTATCATAGCCCAGAAGCACACAAGGAGAGCACAGGTGTAGCTCACACCAGGCCATTTGGTTCAGAGTCACTCGGGAAGGGGAGATATTTTTGAAGCACTTGCACAGAACCACCAAGGTCCTTTATAAGCAATTATGAAGACAAATGACCTCACATTTGTTCCCATTCAGTGTCCTGTGGCTTCTAGATGAAAAGATGTGGATGAACAGTTGGAGTGAGCCTATGCTGCAGCCAACGTCAGTGTTTCCATATAGCTCAATGGGCAAGTGGCAGCTTGAGTGCAAATCAGAACAGCCTGAGGGCAGCCCTAATTTACAGCAATGTAGCCAAGCGATGGACAGAAGGAAAGAGAAATCCAAGGAAAATACTGGTGATAATCCCTGGGACGGAAAGATTTGGGTCAAACTCCAAACTACTGAACTAGGCAGAATCTAGTTCATTTTGGTTGCTATGACAGACCTCTACCTCCTTCTGCATGTCTCGGTGCTTTTTAGTAAACTAGGATAAATGATATAAGATGCAAAATTAAAACAGACACCTGTAAAGGATCGTTGAAAGACATGAGGGATGAATAATGCTGGAGAGGATTCTGAAAGCTAAGATGGATGACGGGAGAAAAATTAGGATGGAAGGTGGAGAAGGATGCTTGTTTTCTGACTTGAATATCTTGTGAAAGAGGAAAAATTGAAAATCCAGAAGTAAGAGGAAGTAAGGTAGAATGGAGCCTTGAAATAACGTCTTTCAGAGCGGCTATGAATAATGCATCACTAATTACAAAGATGTAAGTGCAGCCATGCATCCAGTCTCAGGCATGTCAATTGGAATTTAAAGGGAAATGAGAAATGTGATAATATGTCTATTTCTATCAGAAACCACGTCTATTGCTGCTGTTTTCAGGGAGAGCTTTCTTTCATAGAGATCAGTTCCTCCTCTTTATGTAGCAGTGAAGCCATAAACGCCTGTGAACTGGTAATCTGTTTCCATGGAAATGAATGGGATGTCACAAATGTAGAGCTATGACTTCATTTCAAGAAATAGTACAAGGAGAAGATAGGCAGGAAAGGAGGTATATCAGGTTATTTCAGGCTCTTATGACTGCCCACTGTAAATCTCCTTTGTTTGGGCAGACAATGGAGAGAAGGGGAGGGTTACACTGGACTGAGTCATCCTTGAGGTTGCTTGAGTGGGAGATAAAGGTTGTGATGATGATTATTCCTTGTGGGAAGGCTCCTCTTGTGAAAGAAAAGCAATTTATTTGTTACTATTTGTGTCTTAGTTACATGTTTTCAATTTTTTGCAAGATCTATGTGCTTGTGTACTAGGATAAAATAAGTTAATAAATTAATTTTTGTGAGAAAATGAAGAAACTAAATGTAAGAAAGATTTCTTTTCTAGACACTAGAATATTTTGGTTTCTTTGTGTATACCAGTTTTTCAGGATACAAATCATGAAGTAAAAGATCATCCCTTTTCACTCTATTGACTAGCACAGATGTCTGAGCCTTACTTTGAAAAGCAATAAGTAAGTAGTTTACCAACAAATCCATTTTTTTTACAGGACATTATTGTTCAGTTGCACCTTGTCTGTTTTCTTGTTAGACTGTCTTTTACCAGGCACTTACATTTGAATCCAAGGTGAGATTCTCAAATCCTCTACTCCTTCTACTTAAGTGTCCTGTTTATCTGTTGTGTTTACACAGCACATTGGACCATGTTTGCCCTGGCCATTCTTCCTTTTAAAGTTAGAGGCAAGGGGTATTCAGTAACTAAAAAGCTTTTTTAAAACCAAAGAATATTTATTTTGGAAAAAACCTTCCTTTTAAAGTCTGCCAGATTTGTTTTATTTTTTAGCTTTATTTTTTAGACCTGTGAATCCCCAGGCATTTTCCTGTCCTGGCATTGTCTTTTAACAACTGTTAAGTGTTTGCTGAGAAGTGGCTTATCTCAGTCCATTCTTGTCTTTCTGCTTGTTTTTTGTTTGTTTTTTGGGGTTTTTTTTTTCCTCTTCACATTTCCAGGTAAACCAAGCCAATGCAGCCTCGCAGTGAGCACGCAGTGAGAACTAGGTCAACACACCGTGTTTGTAAACCCTTACAGAACACTTCTAATTTTGTCACAGACATGGGAAAGGCTTGACGTTTACCTTCTTCCTCTGTAACTTGTTAAAAGACCAGCTAGAATATCAGAGTGGGATGTTACAAACAAATCTGTTGAATGTTGTCTCCTGTACCAGGTAGGCAAGGCAGCAGAGCAAGGCAGTGAGCTTACTTACCCAGTCACAGCCCTGTCTCCATAGATAAGGATAAAACTGTGACCTCTTCCTGGGTGACTTTCTCCCCCTCAGGTCTTTGAGAATAACCAGATCTTTCAAAAAAATTGGCAGCTGAGTAATTTGTCCATTGGCAAGGAGGAGAAGCTCTTGATAAGCCTTTTTTTAGTTCTGTGATTGAAAAACGCCATGGAGCTGATCAGATGTTTGGCTTTGCCAGCGTTACTGAACTGTGCTAATGTTTTGAAGTACAAATCACGTGGGCATCAGGTGTCAAATTCTAGAAATGCTGTTGTTTACCTGGACTGAAATCTAGTTACTCTCTGATGTATTCAAGCTTCTTGATGAGAATTATGTTTCAGAGTGACATTTTGGCTGTATGTTGTTGAAGGAAATCACTTGCTATAAGTAAACAAATAATAGGCAAGATATTTCCTTTTTTTCCTGTGGCTGTCTGGATCATGAGTTTGCTCAAGCCAGTAGTAATTATTTGCATCATAACTGGCTCAAGAGTAAGTTTTTTCTGCCTGTGTATAAACATTTCAGATGTATGCGGGATGCTAAGAAAAAGAAACAATGAAACTAATATATCATCTGAATGGAAATAGATGTTTCAGGCTCCCAAGTAATTACTTATGCTGATGGTGAGCCATGTATTATTCACAAATAAGAAAGCAACTGAAGAGACCGCAAACATTACTGAGGAGATTCTAGAACTTCATGAAAACATTTTAAGAAACCCTTGAGGAGTAATTTGAGATGGAAGATTGAATTTCAGAGTATTATTCCCAGACAGTGCTACTTCCAGGCAAGTGCTAGTACACAATCCCAGTATGTCAGTATAGATCAGAAGGTGCCCTTCCTTTCTGGCACCCTGATGGTTTGAAGTTCTTGTGTCTCTAAAAGCCTGTATCACCTTTAAGAGCAATTAGAACTGGCATTGCTAAGAGTGTAGGCACATCTATGCTCTAGTGTTTCAGAAGGGATGTGAACTGGATGGCTGCAGATCACTAGAAATGAGTGCATCTGTACTACTCCCTGAACATCAATTTGGTCAAGAAGTTAAAACCAAACGCATGGGATTGGCCAAGCCCTCCTATTTTATATGTGTTCATCCCACAAAGCAGCATCTCAGGCTTCCTAGTCACTGACTCCTACTTCTGTCTTTTTTTTTCCTGAATCACCAATTTGTTTGCAGGCCCCAATTTCTTCCTTTTCAGTTACTTTGTCACTTTTTGACAGAGGAAAATGTCTGCTGTCACACTGCATTTGCAATTGAAACCCCTGGCTTGAAAACGGATGAGCTGCTTTTCTTGCATAATTTCCCTCCTATGGTCTGTGCTGTAAATAGAAGGAAAAAATAGCAATCTATGCCCCATGGTCATGGGAGTCATTATTTTTCTTTATTTTTGCAAAATATCTGCCAGTAAACAGTGGGGAATCTTTTACCATGTAATCATTTAAAATGACATCAATTTAAATGTGACAGCGTTGCTGTGTTTTGTTTATCTGCCAACTCCAATTAAACATTGTGCATCTTTTATTACTTGGATTTCTGGGGTTGCAACAATGTATGGAATCTGTCCAGTTTTAGAGAGAACTCCATATTACAAGACTATTATGCATCATCTGCCCTGTCTGGGATCAATTCTAAATTTGAGTCTTCCCCATAGTGAATTTTAATGCTGGCATTATTCTTAGAACATTCTGATTGCGATTTGCTCTCTAATCAGTTCTTTCTTTTTAGTTTTTAATTCTCTTCAGTCTGTGAAAGCATCTCGCATTCCCTGATTTAGTGCTTAACTTCCAGCTTGATGTAATGCTTTTTGCAGCCTAGGAGTATCTTACCAAATTCTCCAACTATCGTTTCCATAAATTCAACTGATGGGGTAGGTGGAAACTGAAACTTGTGCTGCATGTAAAAAAGGGCTTAATCACTTGCCAAAGAACCACAAAACCAGAATAAGATGTGAAAGAACATACTAAACATTTCATTGCCATGTAAATATGCTGAAACAACTACTTCCTAAGAGTGAAGACAAAAAAATAAAAAAGCTTCTGGATCAATTTTTGTTCTTTTACATTACTTAGAAAAAAAGACAATACCTTTAGCAATCACTTATTTGGTAAATTATTCTATAGCCTTCCACTGATGTCTCTACTTGATGCAGTGATGGCCCAGATACTTGTGTGCAAACTGTCATTTTTCCACTGAAAATAAAGATAGATCACTGGGCAACAGAACAAGTTTGAATAGGCCACCCATCATCTGATAGAAAAAGTGGTTATAATATTACCCAGCCATTACACAGGATTAAAAAAAAACAGAATTAATGGAAATTGAGTAAGAGAAGAAGACGCATATCATCAGAATGTCCTCGTGTTGGGCACATGACCTGGATGCAAAAACTAGGTTATTCTCTATTGATGACCTTCCAGTGTAGTGGAAAAAGAGAGGGTTTGTAGAGTGAGTCAGAGTACACTTGTGACTTTGAAGCTCTGAATCCCTCTTAGGAGGAACCAGAAATAGATATCTTGACCAAATTAGGTGCCAAGTATTCATACTCCCCAGAGAGATTTAAATTGTGTTTGTGGAGCCTAGACTGTGTTCATTTGGCATCAACCTTCTTCAGCAGTGAAAGATACAAATCTCTTCACAAGCTTAAAAAGACAACTTCTCAGCTTTTTTCTTTAAATAATCCTACAAAACTGTCAGACCAACTCTCCTGGAAATTTTGAATTAATAAGAGTTGAGATACCAAAGAATCTCAGATATCTCTGAGTTATTTATTCAAACCTTAAACAAAGAAACAGAAGTCAACAGCCAGGAGATTCCAAAACTGTTGTTTCCACACATGCAACTACATAAAATCCTGACTGCCTGAAGATTTGAATCATTATACATTTGTTTCCTCCCTCTTCCTCTCTTTTTCTTTTTTCTTTCTTTCTTATTTTTCCTCCTAAGATTTGCTGCACAGGATTGTTTACTTTGAGGAAGTAAACAACCAATGTCAGCAGAAATCATCAACTGTGTGAAGAGTTTTAGGCTAAAACACAGAACACCAAGGATTTCTTTAATTGCAGATCTTACTACATTTAATTCTATGTTCAGGGCATTGTACAATTGCCTTTCCCTACCCTGGGCAATGAGAATCTCTGTTAAGCAGAAATCTTCTACGTAACAATGGAAAAAATCAGGTAACTCTTTGTTTTTCTAGATCGGACTCCATGTTAATAAATTACCTTTAATTTGCATTCTGTGTGAAAAGCTCAGCAACTCTATCTGCTCCGTGATTTAAAAACCTGATCCAAAGGTAGCCAGGGTGACTGTTGTTGTTGCTCATGATTAAGTAGCTGCTGTTAGATATTAATCTCACTTTGACTTGAATGTGTTAGAGTCAGACCGCAATGACAGCAGGATATCTTCCAGGGGAACTGTAGAGACTATTTATTGATCTAGAAGCAGAAACAATCTAGCAGGTCGTTTTCTGCTAGTGCTGCTTTCTTCCTCACAGACAGTGGTGACAGACAGGAGAGAATCTCTCTGCAAGATCATTTCCCCTGATTATTGGTGGCTCCTTTGCTGGCATCACTTGCATTCCCTTCCTTGTCCTTTTGACTTCTTGTAAGTAATATGCCACTGGATTCCTTTTTAAAAACCAAAAGCATGAAGAAGGAAGGCAAGAATTACTTCAAGCCTTTTGGGGTTGGTAGACTAAATAGGGGAAATAGGCCAGAAAGCAGATTTTATGATGCAATAGCCACACTCCTATAGCTCTTCATTCTGTGCTTGGCCAATAGTTTTTAGATACTGAAAGGAAAGCATGAGAGTCCTACTTATTTTTTTGAGGCAGTTCCTATGTTTGCATATCTCCTTCCTCATACCCTTAGCAGGAGGAGACTAGTGGCTTTTCTCTGAACATTCATGACTGCCCTAAAGACTTGCAGGTGAGGACAATGTGGCAGGAGACCCAGGAGCAACTAGAATTGTAAATGGATCTCCAGACTGAAGCTGAAAGCACTGAAATCAACAACCAAAGGAGGACACACAGTTGTGCAAATCTTTCTAGTTTCAGTATCTTGTGGTGTTCAGTTATTTCTTTAGACATCATTATTCTCAGAAGGATAGTAAAAAGCTGTAAATATTGCCAATTCCAAACACCTATAACCATGAGGCAAATGCTTTGCTTGTCTTTTTCACTTGCTTTCCAATTTTAAAACTTTAACAATTCAAACAGCTTTAAGCTTTGAACTTCTTTTTAGAGGGCCAGACTAGAAATACTTGGTTTCAAAAGAAAGATGAAGGCCTCTTGAATACATGATTGAAAAAGCTGGGCTTTGATTGGCAGGACTTGCTGTGGAAAACCTTGCTGTGAACCTGTGGTGGTTGGCCACTGAAGGTCACAGGAAGAGGCCACCTCAGCTGTGTAAGTTGTGCTCTCCTTCCCCTTCTGCAAAAAGTGAACATCATTATCAAGGGCAGCTCTGAAGACACAGCCCCTGCTCTAACAGCATAAATGGTAAATGGTCACATGTAAGGTTTAAGTACAGTTTCTTGCTCTTCACAGGGGTTGCAGTCTGTTCCTTGTGATTTAGAAAGGGTACTTATCCTGGATGCACACGCTGGAAAGTAACTGCTAAGTTTGGATAGCAAACTAGACTAATCCAAACAAGTGATCACCCAAAATCTGTTTTCATCAAAGTATTAACAAATAGAAAGACACAAACCAAACAAAAATGTAAAAACCAGACTACTGTATCATTATTGGAAAGCCTATTGGATCATGGATATCCACCGTGGAATTCCAATGCACACTGAAACAGAAGATGTTCCTTAATGCACTTAGCATGGTGTAAACTGTTGGAGCTAAACAGGAATGGACAATAAATGTTTTCATCACCTTTGCTGACCAAGTACATTCTGGTTTAGTGTGTCTGTATCTCCTCCAAAGTGTTAGAGTAATATAAAAATGACACATTCTGTGGCACAAGTAACTTCCTGTTTGTGATATGTCTTCTTTATGTTCTTGGTATTTGCTTTGTATAAACATCTGCCACAGCTCAGCAACCATGAAACGCAGAAGATATGGATTTGCTGAAGACAATTACTGCCATAGGACACTGATGAGCTTTTAAATCACATAGTAAGAGTCATACAAGAAGCAAGAAATTTGAGCAAAAGAGAAAAAACCTTTGAACAAAAAACGCATATTTTTCATTTCACCAGCTTTGCCAAATAGACCAATATAAATCTATTGGGTCAAAACTTTCAGGAAATAGAGCTGCGCAGAACTGATGTACAAGCCACAGTCATTCCAAACAAGCAAAGAGCCTGTCTCCCTGGAGCTAAACTTTTTGTGAGCAGATGTCAACTCAGCAAATAGTGATGAGCGAATTGTTTTAAAACTCTAAGGATTATGGGTTTTATTAATAAATGCTCTTATTGGAATATTGCCCAAATATAATTTTTAAACCCTAAGTGAAAAAAACCATTGCAATTCCAAACATTTCAGTACACGAGTAATTAGAATAGATGCCCAGGATTCATGCAGCTCTATAAGCAAGATAAATAATTTAAACATGCATAAAGATCATGAATACTTTTTGGAAAAAAATAAACCAAAAACCCAAGGGCTCGATGTCCTGTAGTACCACTTGACCATGATGAAAGACATGACCTGATCATCCAGTTTCGATAGGAAAGAAGGAAATTGCTCTCATCTTTCTCTACCTGAGACTGTGAAGCTGTGACTTCATTACCAAACTCACTCCTTTTACCCTCTGTTTTCTCTTGAGGACAGAGAAAAAGCAGCTAGATGGAGAAAAGGCAAGTAGCGGTGATGATGAGGCACTTGGGGTGTAAGAGCAATTTAGCGTGCTCCTCCTGGAGTTTAAGTTGTTTGTTGTGTATGCCATTGACCAGCCTTGCAGTTCTGTCCATAACCACTACCTTGGCCTTGGGGAGAGCTCCTGCGCAACCGGGGGTATTCCAGGGGCACAGAAAACCTCATCACACCATGCTAAAATTTGTTAGAAATAACTTGATCAAACAAGGTTATCATGGGCCTGCCTCCGCTGTCTATGAAGTTAAAGCCCTATTGACATCAAGGGAAAAGGATCAAGTATTTTGTATTCTCTACAGAGTGAAGAGCTCCCAACAAAGACTTTCGTGGTGCTGTATCTAAGCAGCAGGAAATTTGCATTTTGTCATAGATGCCTGAGGGTGCAAGATTCTGCCTTTATCATGTTTAATTTAGCGCTTGCAACAGCAAAATATATAAAGCTACGTAGTGCCTCTGCAAAAATAAATAACTTTTTCAGTGCCAAGCCTTGAGCTCAGTTTATAATATTTCTTCAGAAACTGAGATGGTTATCAACAACAACAGTGTTTATCAGCTCAAGGAATTATAACAATCATGCAGGGGTGTGAGCTCTATTGTGCTCTGTAGTTTCCCTTAGGCCTGTAGGACTAACCTTTTCTCAGCTTGGGACCCTGGAGTGAGGAAAATTGCTGTTCTGATGGATAGCCTATTATTTTTGCAAATGCCAGTACAGGGCCTGCACTGTCTCTGATGTCCATAGTCTGCCTGCAGGGCAAATATCACACTGGAGGTTTAGAGGATTTGCAGCAAACACTCATTCCAGACTGAATGGACCCTATACTGTGATCCACTGAAAGGCAGCTTTGGCAAATCTAAAATGCATTTTGTTGGGGGCAGGGGAAGCAGGAGGGAATTCTGTTCCACCTCTTTATAATGATCATAATTTATCTTCAGTTACAATGGCATCTTAGAGATTTTCTTCATCAGCATTAAGAACATGATAGAATTGTTGGCAGTTATTTTTATTAGCAAGACCAGACTGTGTGTGAGAAAGAGCACAGTGACAAATACTCTCAGACACATCAGACAAAGGCAGTGTTATTGTACTATCATTCAGAGTATCCTTTGGAGAACTCAGGCATGCACTGGTTATGGAA
Organism: Struthidea cinerea; assembly: GCA_013397865.1. NCBI lineage: Eukaryota > Metazoa > Chordata > Aves > Passeriformes > Corcoracidae > Struthidea > Struthidea cinerea. The sequence continues at coordinate 583,794 of VZTI01000476.1, read as the reverse complement.
AACTAGAACTGAATCAGGAACTGATCTGAAGTCTGCCATAATCCAAGCCAATACATCAAATTTCTGCTAGCAGTGCTTCTGTGGCAAATGTGCTGGTATGTCAGGTGGAAACCAGAGAAAATGCAAGAAAGCAACATTTTATTTAATCAAATTGACAACAAAATCTGTTCTCTGACCATTATTAAACTAGGGCACTTTTTTTTCCTTTATTTTGGATTGTTTGTGTCATTTTAATTCACCTATTTCAAAACAGCTTACATTCAAAACTTAAGGGGCTAGATTAACCTTTAGGCTGTACACCATCAGGTATTTTACATCCCAGCCAAAATCCTTGTGTACCTTTTCTTCCTCACCTATGTTCACTTTCCAGGTGCTGATCATAAGATGCCCTTTTCTCTTGTGTGGCATTACGCTTCTTAAACCTCCTTCTGTGATCAAGTGGAAAAAAGGCTTCTCTGAAACAAAAATCGGCAATATGCACTTTCTAATGTGCCAGTTGGTGCTCTTGTAGATGCAGGAGGAGCACCCTTGGACAGTAGTTTAAGGGCAAAGTATTGCCCAAAATGTCAAAGGTTTGACACAGTTTCTTTCTGCCATTTATCTTGGTACAAGGTTAGTGATTGGTTTTTCAATGTGTAAATCTTCAGTTCACTCCAGGTGAAGGCCTGTAGGTTTCTGTTTAAAGCATCATACTTGAAAAATGTTACCAAAGCCATGCACCACCTGACTGGAATCCAGTCACAATTTCTTCATTTGTGAGAACTGCCAACATCCTCAGTCCTTCACACAGCACAGTCTGTTCTTGGCCATAGGGTTTCATTCCACAGCATCCCGCAATTTCAACCCCACAGTGTAGGGAATCACACTTCTGCTGCTTCCAATTCAAATAAAGGCAAAATCCAGCAGACAGCTGAATGAAAAGAAAAATTTGATTTTTAAAGACCTTGGGAATCCTATGTTTTAAGTCTCAGCTCGTTCTTCCTCCTTGCTGTGATTATACAGTACTCAACAAGTGCAATTTTCCTGAATATTCTGGCATTTCTTGTGAAACCCATGAAGCAGTACTAGCAGACAGAGATCCTGGCCCCCACATAGTGAGGTTAGAGGATCAGACTGAACAGAAGACTGAACAGACTGAACAGTCAGAGGATCAACTGAACATTGGATCCTTCTTTTTCCTGTAGACAGTGCATCTCCAACCTTCATCCACGGCCCTTTACCCAGGTCCCTGTCCCATCCTGGGTTTGGAATAATTGTCTTTTTGCTGCTACAGGAATACAGCACACGGAGACTGAGGAAACCTTTGAAGTGCTCTCCTGCACAATAAAAAAGTCTCCAAAAATAGGAGGAAAACTCAGGACAGTTTATGGATTGTTTGGATGGTGCTTTCCCAGCAGAAGTGCAGAGGTGACTTCTGACTTCCATGACTTCCCTCAGGCAACTTGAAGTGTGTATGGCTTCTGTCTCTCTTTTACAGCCTGCATAAGGGAATCAATGCTTCTAAAGAAAATCCCACCATTTTCCCTTATCTCCAGGGTTTCCACCTCTGCTTACAGACTTTTATCATCTGCAGATTGCAAGAGTAAGTTAATGCAGTGAAACCAATGGTTATGCAAATGATACCCTTGAGAGCAGGAAGAGCGGCTGAAGTGCTGTCCGTGTGCAAGGCAGAGCTGGGAGTCATTGCTGACAGCCAGGAATCTTTTTTCAGGATACATTGCAACATGGTGAGTGTTCGGCTTCAACATTTTCCTTGCCAATCTTTCACTATGAAAGCAACAATGATAGAACTCACTTACAAGACAAAATCTGATGTTCCAGTGTGGAAAATGTATCATCTGTATGAAGTATAATCTTCTACAAGTAATGTCATGCTCATCCGTCACATTACTCTTCAGCTTTGGGAAAAAAATGTTCTACAGATTGGTCTTCTTTACTAAACAATCCTCGCTCCAGTGAAGAAGAGGCTGGAAAAGATGTGCTTGACTACACTGGAAAATAAGCCTTGTATTTTTCATGGCATTCCACCCATTCATTGAACCACCTCTCTGTCTGCAGGGCTATAATTCCCTTCACAGAACCACAGAACCACGGAAAGGTTCAGATTGGATGGGACCTCTGCAGGCCATCAGGTCCAATCTCCCTGATCAAGCAGGGGTACCTACAGGCAGTATGTCCATACAGGTTTCAACTATCTCCAAGGGTGGAGGTTCCGCAATCTCTCTGGGCAACCATGCCAGTGCTCTGTTGCCATCAGAGCAAAAAAGAATTTCCTGATGTTCCGAGAGACTCTCCTGAGCTTCCATTTGTGCCCATCACCTCTGGTCCTGTCACTGGGCACCGCTGAGAAGAGTCTGGCTCCATCCTCCTTTCATCCCTTTGTCAGGGTTTTACACCCGTTGATGAGATCCCCCTGAGCCATCTCTTCTCGAGGTTGAACAGTCACAGCCCTCTCAACCTTTCCTCACAGGGGAGATGCTACAGCAGCCCCTCACTGAATTCTCTCCAGTAACTCTGTATAACTCTTGTACTGGGGTGCCTAGAACTGAACACACTTATAACTGTCACCAAATAAAATATTATTACCTAATAATTTGAAATTTGACTTTGTCCTGTTATCCTTTATGTTTTACTGTAATTTCTGTACATACTTTATGTTTTATACTCTCTGATTTATGGTCAGATTTCATGACGTTTTTTTAAGGAAGAGTGAGGAGTACAGCCATTAACTGTTCTTTTTTTAGTGATTATTATCTGAAAAAATGTAGATATCTTATCTTCTGAGAGGCTGAATCTGTATGCAGGCCAGATCGAATCTGGGTTACTTGTATCCCTGTCAGCTTAAATGAATCTCTTAACTTCTATTAAACCCCACAGCCTCTTTCTTTGTCACAGTTCTTCATTGTGTTTGCATCTAGAACACCATAGGAAACACCCACTGAATTATGTATCTCTAAGGCTTTCTGGGTCAAATAGGAGAAAGGAAGTTGCAAAAGAACAGCATACACTGTAGGAATACTGTAATTGCATAAAGATTCCTTAATTTTGTTGAGTTCACTACATCTTTGAAAATGCTTTCTTTTCTATTAATTTTTAAAAGGAGAAATATTTAATCTCATTTTCTCTGCAGAAGCAATTGCTTTCGAAGCCATGTATTCCACAACATGGTGGAACCTACCTCAGGCTATACCCACAATTCATGCTGGATGATGGTCGAATAAGGAGTTACTTAAAACACAGTTCTTCTTTGTTTTAGCTGACTGTGATTTCCACCTTCTGCTCCCTCTCTTGCAGACAACTTCTATGCACAAATCCTTCCCACAGTCTCCAATAGGGAGAAGGTGGGATACGGCGCTTTATTTCCTTCTCCTGCTCCCATTGAGGTCTTGGCACACCCACCTAGAGAACTAGAACCTGATGAGTCAAACAGAGGGTCTGAGGAGAAAGCAGGAACACCTTTTGGCTCTTGTAGGGCTTTTGACATTATACATATGGGAGACAACGAAATTTCAGTGCCTTTTTCCCCCCAAGGACCACCCCCCATAACTACTGTAACATGGAAAGAGAGACACAGGGAGTTATGAACTCCCTGCTATCTGTCCCCTTTTGAAGCTTTTCATAATGATGGGCCTGTATTTCTGCATGTCTTCCATAATCCTCGTGGCAAATCTTAAAGACCCACCCAGGGTCTTCTTATGCCTGTTGCAGAGTAGAAGGCATGGTCCTCAAGACTTTCTTCTGCTACGCACCATCATTTGGGACATAGCTCATACTCCATTTCCTATGGAAGCAGTCTCCTTTTTCCACAGGAAAGGTAGAAAATTAAATCAGTAACTTCTCTGCAGAGACATGAATCCCTTAAAGCCCACCCCAAAGGACTGGATCATTTGGAGTCATATCATTAAATGAACACAATGAAGCAAAACCAACAGGTGTGTTTATTACCTTGTTTTCCACTGGCTGTAGAAGTAGAATGTGAGAAAAGCTTCCAAGGCAGTAATTGGAAAATAATCTATAAGGGGATGAACCAGGAAAAAAACAAAAGTAAGGCAATTGTGTAAATCCAGAATATTGTATTCTCAGAATAATTGTGTACTTTACTTGGGTGCAAGCTGAGCCCTGGCTGGTCCCTGGGAAGCGACTGTCCTTTTCATCCCTGCTGCCATGCTTGATGCAGTGGAGCTGGCCCAGGAGCGTTGCATGCGGCATCCATGTAGTCCCAACGTCTTTGTTCTGCTCTCCCGAGGCTCTGCTGAGCTGCTACAACCTCTTTGATGTTGGCAGCCCAAGAAGCATGAAGACTCTTACTGAGCAAGGAAAATAGAGGGTGAATAACCCTCAAATAACAGAGCTGAAAGGAAGAACCAGAGAAGGGGTAAAAGAGGGCAAGTAAGGACAAGAATGAAAGGGAAAAAAAAGGAAAAATACATTGGTCTTCCTTGCCAGCAGAAGGGAAATAAACAGTTACCAGAGACGAGATTTTAGCTGTGTGTCCTGGTGATTTTAGAAGCTTTTGTTCAGTTAATTGGCAAAGTAAATCCAGGCACAAAAAGATTGAAAATCTTTTTCGTAGAAGGGTCATTTCTCATAGGAAAAAAAAATTCATTGCGAGCCAAAACTTGTGAAAAAATTAGCATTTTTTCAGGTTAAACCAGCCAGCCTTTAACTCTTAACTAAGCCTGGGTATGCAAACAGGGAACATTACAACCTCCATCTTGGTATCTTAGAGTAAGAACTTAAAGTCTGGCTTTTTTAATATGAAGAAATTTTCTAGTTTCCTGAAGATAGTTATTTCTTTAGTCAAAACAACCCCAAACCACTGCTTCTGTAGTGGACCACCATCTAATTCTACTCTGCAACCTTACCCCTGTTCTGCTTCTCTTTTTGCTGGATTACAACAGTAGCACAGCTGCCAGGTTGTTTGAGCAGCCTTAGGAGCAGAAATGATGAGAGTCCAGGGAATTGCTCAGCAAAACACCGGTAATGCTGGGATTAGGCCACTTTTATAAGAGATACGAGCTCACTTCCCTTAAAGCTGAGAGAGGATTTAAATTGGGTCTTGTGCACCCTGGGTCAGCAGAAGGTAAAATCAGCACAGACTTAGTAACTACAAAGATAGTTTGTCCCTCATCCAATCTTTTCCTAACTGAAGCTACACGAGGAAACAGAGGGTCTGTTCACAAATACTGAAATTTTCACTTGAAAAACCTTAATCTGGAATTAATTGCATCATTTACCCATATACCCACAACACTAATTACTGTTTTTCTAAATATCATCTCTTTGTTCATGTTCATGGCATTAATTAAATAAGCACATACAGAGTTCATTTACTAATCTGAAGTCCTTTGCAAATTCTAGTAAAACTGCATTTTCATGTGCAAACTTTCCCCTAGTGGCCAAGAAATGCAGAAATGACAAAAGACAATCAGTGTTTGAATTCAGATTGCAATACATCACCATCAAGATCAGAGCAGACTGGTTGGTTTCAGTGCTCCCCTCATCTCATCTGCCTTGTTCATCCCTCCCTTTCCTCGCCCTGGATCTGCAGAGCAGCTGTGGAGGTTGTTATCTGCTCTCCCTACTCCAGGCAGCCATTCCCCCTGCAGCCCCTATCAGCTGGTACCAGGAGAGAGCTGCCTGCGGGTTCATCTGGACCTGAGAACATGTGGAGGACTGAAATTATTGCCATATGCTGGAGGAGCCCTCCCTGGAAGGTCAGAGGAAGGCCGGAGCTGTGTTTGCAGCACTTGAAGCATCACAAATGGTATCTGAGACCAGTTTCATGGGGAGGAAGAGCAAAACCATATTTTAAATATGGAGGAAAAACCTGTTCTTCTGAGTGCTGCACAATACCCAGCTCTAGAGCAACTGCCCCTGAGGGTCACGGCAAGTAATCTTCAGAGCAGGAGCAGGGTAGCAGCCATCAGTAAGATATATTCCCCAAGTCTATTTGTTAGTGCTGTAAAACATTTCTTCCTCCTGCACTAGGTTTTCTCATTGTCTGCTGGTTTCCTGAAGAATTACTTGATTACAAGCCAATAAGCAAGAAGTCTTTTAAAGGCTTTTGATAGAAATGGCTTGGAATTTGTTCATTCACAGAAGATCTTGATTAAATAACACAAACTTAGAGGCAATTTCCATAAGAAGCTGTTGCATAGAAATGTCCTCCCTCCCCTCATTCGTTATGGTGAATCCAGATTAATTCTATCAAAGTCAATAAAATTGATCTGGATTTGTGCCATTGTATCGGAGGGGAGAATTTAGCTCACAGTATATATTAAATGATGGTGAGTACACTAGATATGCCTTGTATGCTAATGCATTTGATCTCCTACCCATTCTCCCTCTCAATATGATGTTTATTTCCATATTATTATTTAAATCAAATAGACTGTTAGCATCAAAGTCACAAAGTTGTGCTCCTCTGAAACAGAAAACGCTAGAAACAAGCTACCACTTTTTTATGCTTTTCATGATGATGCAGTTGAAGCTGGAACTCTATCCCATCCTGTGATTTGCTGGATGCTTTAACAGATTCTGTACTCAGGCTTTATGCACTGTTTAGTTTGTTGTCACCAGTTCATTTAGTGGCTAAGGGGAGAGTAGAGCGAAAAACAGAAAAACAATCCCTGAGAGCAAAACATCTATGAAAAAGACAAAGTCCTGGGGGAATTACTGGAACAGATACTGTGCTTCTTTCTCTTTCTTCTTTACTGGTATAAAGATGTACAGTCAGCTGCTTAATCCCTGTAAGTGCAGCATCTCATGACAAAGCTCTACCTCTTTTTATTTTTTTTTTAGTTCCCAGTAACTTGAAAAAGTCCAGAGTCTGTCCCTAAATGCCTTTTACTCTCTGGGCTTTCTCAGTTTTCTCTGTGATTGTTTGTTTTTCTTCTTTTTTTATCGATAAGTGGACCAAAGTTTCCTGAAAAGTCGCCCAAATAGCCACAATCATAAGATATGCACACAAGGAGCACTACAGCAGGCTGTTAAGATGGGGTGGGGGCACGTGGGGGTGTTTCAAGGGCTTTTGGAGTGTACCCAGGAGACTTTAAGCAGTCTTTGTGGAATCCTTGCCAAACTCTGTATGGTTGCCATTTGATTTCACCTTTTTTCTTTCTTTTTTTCTTTTTTTTCGCAATACGTTGGGCACCATCATAAGAAATTGGAACTTTTAGAAATCCTTCATTATGATCCAAAAAGTCATTCAGGCATGTCGGGCCACATCATTGTGTACCCAGTTGTGCTTTAGATTTCAAGAGGACGAACTGCTAAATGGGAGTAAAAGTCCTTAAGCATTTCTATTCAAAGAACAATTCTACCAGCAAAATGTGGTATGAAAGTGGAAGTCAAGTTGATACAGCCCTTCACAACACGATGTATGCAAGCTCTTCTCTCGTTCTGGCTATTTTTCCTTTTTGGAAGTACCACACGATACAAAAAAATCTCCAGCTAGAATTTTGCCCTCCAGCATACTGACTGAATGCTGACACATTTACTGGCAAGAATATATAAAAAATAGGACAAATATTTCAAGGAAGGAATGCAGTGTAAGGTCTTGTTACTCAGCAACCATGTGTTTAAAAGGACATCTGACAGTCACAGCCAATGAGAACTTGATGGTCTTTTAATTATCCACTGATGAAGAGGTCAGCAAGTTACTATAAGGTTATAAAGTTTATAAAGAACTGTGAAAACAGCATTAAAAACATGGGGAAAATTGGATACTTCAAAAGGATTTTTCTAAAATGTCAAAGTAATTTTGATTTCTGTCCTGAGTTCCATCTAAGACCTTCTTGGAAATGACTAGGCTTTTTAAAGGACGTTGGTAAAATAAATTCAAAGGAGAAATACCAGCATATGTTCTTATTTGTTCTTATTTTGCCTTCAGCCATAGGAGAGAGGGATCCACGATATGCAGGCACATTAATATTTTCAAATGTTTTCATTCATCTAACTTTCCAGCATTAAGGAATAAATTTATGACTGCTGTGCTGTGAAATATTCCAGCTGTAACTACTCACAGCTTCACAGTGTCAAATTCTGAGGTGACATTTGGAGTGTAGTGCCAGTAAGTCAGCTTTTTGCATTCAAACTCCCTAAAATATTCTACCTCTTTAAGTAAGGAACAGGAGTCTCATATCACACAGTCCAAAGGGTGAAGTACAAATGGAGGCCAATTAAACTTAACATTGTTCACCTTCTTCAAATATTTATTGTTTTCTTTATTACTGAATGGTGAATGGTAACCTGTTGGTTGCTGGGGTCTCTTCTGGCTTTATAAAACTATTTGGTTTTGCATTACCATGATACTTACATGATTTCCAAAAGAGAAAAAAGAGATCTGGTGGAGTCTGTCTGGGCAAACACATTGTAAGAGACTATTTAGTTTACACATCTCAAGAGGTGAAAAAAATGAGGCCAGAGACTTGCTCCAGGTCATCAAAGTGAGCTTCAAATTTAAGCCTTGAGTCACAGTCTCTGTCAATACTTTTATACTCTGGACTGCACCACTTACTCTCTAATCATAAAGTAATCATGTTTGCCTCAGGAATTTTAAGACTTGAAAGTTTTCCCCAGGGCATCTGCTGGTGGTAATAGCAATAGGTGCCATGTTCAGAGCCACTGCAGAAATGCAGAAATAGGAAATGTCTGGGGAGGAGGTGACTTCAACCCCAGCCCAATATGAAATTAAAACAAAGCATAATACAAGAGTGCTACTCTTGGCCACAAGATGTATGCTGAGTGTGAGGTTAGGGAAGAAAGAGGAGAATGGCCTGCGATATTGGAAACAAACACCATTTCTCCCTGCCCCTTCTGCCACCCCAGACCGGTGACCTTCCTGTCAGTAAATACTTCAGCTGCTATCAGAAGAGCTAGAGACACAGCCCAGAGAGCAATACGTGACGTACTGGGAACACTGTGCATAATCCCATCCAGGTGAGGAGGATTGAGGGCTAGGAAGCTTGGAGTCCAGTGGCAGTGGTTACCGAGGCCAGGAGCCAGCCAGCAACCGCACAGCTTCACCGTAGGTCAGAGCCCTGTTTGCAGACACTGTTGGTGAGTGCCAGGAGAGCACGTGCTCTGATGCCCATGGAGCCTGCTGAAAAGCCAAGGAATACGCAGTGAAGGAAAACAGCATGAAAACAGACAGTGGGAGCTGCTGAATTTTCCAGCAAGCACTCGGTCACCAGCATAGAGCTCCAGCCCAGGAGGTGTGAACAGGCTGTTGTCCTGTAACATCTCTAGGTGCTCCCACCTACTTGGGGAGGTGACAGCTTTTGCCACTGGTGTGAAAGAGATTTCTTGCTTCCTCAGAGAGATGTGTTGTTTCCATCTCCTTCAGCACAAACAAGAGCCCTGTGATCTTACAGGTACCTTTTTTTTCTAAGGCATGCTTTTGAACCCACTCCAAATGCTTGTTCCTTATCCATTCACAGTCTGCTATGGACAGGAAAGTGTGGGACATGTAGTAGTGTCTCAGTGTCAGAGATGTGCTGACAGTTTATGCTTGTTCTTCCGAGGTTTTCTTCCTGTGATTTATTTAAGACAGAATTCTGATGAAATATGTACCAGACACTTTTAGCTGAATCAGGTATACGTATCTGTACAGAGAATGCCAGAAATGCAACATCCCATCCTGTGTATTGAAAGAAAATATCCTCCCTACAGATCTTCCTTTGGAATAAAAAGGGCTCAGCTATTCCTGAAATACTGTCTTTGTACTGCAACTGGACTCCATTGTTCCTCCTTCTGACTAATGTAGAGGAAAGCTTGGACCTGGAGGAGCACCAGGTGAGACGCTGTTCCCATTTGGCCCTTTGGGGAATTCCAGCAGAAGGGAAACTCTGAGGGTGCTAGATCCCCTGCAGCTCCCTTACCTGTGTCTCCTCACGGTCCTCAAGGCTGTGACGACCCCAAGTTAGGCTCTGTGACATGGAAGGTTTCTGCTACAGTACTAGAGACATGAGGAGACTGCAGAACCAGGAGCTCCAGCCCTGCGAAGCCTTCTCCATGGAATGCTGACAACACAAGATTTCCCACCTAATTTTATGCTGTTAGCCACAGTTCACAGGTGATGGAAGATTTATACCAGCCAGAGCTATAATATATAGAAGTCTTTGAAGTTTCCAACTGCTGAACTCACAGCTTCAGCAACACCCTCAGCGGATTGCTGGGGTCTCAGCAGTGCCCAAAATTGTCATCTAACCCACCTTGCAGGTGTTTTGTCACTGTAAAAAAAAAAAAAACCAAAAAAAAACCAACAACAAAAAAACCCAACAACTTGGGCCACAGCATTCAATTTCCTGTCTGAAAACAGAATAAGCTATGCAAATATTTATTGCATAGGATGTACCAAACCCTGGCTCAGTTCTTTTTACTCACAATTCAGATGACCTCTTTTCTACCAACTTATCCATAGTTTGGAGAATCACTTTCGTGATTCTTGCAACCACAGGAGAATGCCTCTTGTATTGTCTTATGGATTTTCACCAAGGTGTGAATTTTGCAGGGGTAAAGGCTGGTGCCTGCTTGGCATCAGCTGGCACGGTAAACCCAAAGGCAGGATTGGTGCTTGACTTTCTGTGCAAGAGCATGTGCTACCTTCTGACTTCTGCAACTAGGAAACAAAGCAGTGCTTGTTTTAGCTTGATTCACAGTGTTAAGTAGCCAATCCAAACCTAATTTTGCTCTGTCAGGTTAAAGGATATGCATATATCACTTAATAATCTTGGATTTGGCTTGACATTTGATGCTCAGAAAAGTTCACAGGAACACAGCTTGGTTCAAACAAGTGGAAAGAGCTAAGAAAACACTGTCTGGATATGTTTAGTCCAGATGCAACTCAAAATCTGCTACCTGTAGCTTTTTAATGATATTTTCCTTTCTCTGCCATTGTCTCAGGTCAGAACTGGGGCAAGCAATTTGAAGCAGCAGGGACTACTTCTCACTTACATATTAACCTTTCTGGTACTCCATGCCCTCCCTTTTTACACTGCACAGTAACAGTCTTCTGCCAATACAAACTTATCTGTTTTGGTAATTGGGCAAGATTTGATTTCTAAAAGGAGGATCTAATAAGTGACATCGTCTAATATGACTGTTGAAAGTGTGCTCCTTAGGAAGGGAAATGGTTTTAAATGATGGATGATCAAATAACTAATAAAGTCCACCTGGAAATCATACTATTCCCAACAGGCCAATTTCCATTTTGCTAACTTTCCTCAAGACTGGGCTATATAACCCTCTGGTTGTGCAGAACAGTGCTGTATAAAACCCTAAATTTTGGTCACCATCTCACAGTACCATGTGGGTTGGTGACCATCAAGGTACTATCCCACCTCTCTCCTTGGGCCCAGGAGCCCCATTTCAACGCAGGCTTGGTCTTGCCTTTGGCCCAGACTCATGGACAGGCCTTGGATCTGTGTAGTAGCCTTGTTTCCAGTCCTGTCTTTGGCCCCTTCTTCTACTACTCCCAGCTGGTGTCCCTGGATGGATCCTGGATTATCACTTGTTTTGGGGTGGGGGGAGGGGGTGGCGGCTGTTGATGGACCCTGTTACCAGCACGCAGCTCTGCCTGCTAGAGGACAGTCAGTGAGGGCACTGTGTACTTTGGGCTTGGTCTCAGCTTCTGGCTAATCCCTCTGCTGATGGCCAGCCATTCTCTGCAGGCTAACACCTGTAGCATCTCAGATCTGGGTCACGCAATCAAATACTGCCCTATGTGGGGAGAGCACTTCTAAGGCTCACTGGCTTCCACCTGGCCTGCTGCTAGCAGCCTTGCTCTTAAAGAGTCACTTTCTCCCTTGTTCCCTTTCTGTCTGTTCACATTCCTTACTTGCTTTTATTTCTAATGATTATTTTTTTCTGCAAAATCTCTGACTGGAAAGTTCCAGGGACAGCAGCCCAACCTCATGAGCCATCTGTGGGCATGCTGGGGGAAAAGAGTTGATGGGTATTGTCATTTGTGTGTATAAGCCTCATCCCCTACTCTACATTATCTGGGTTTTTCAAAACATAAGAGAGGGTGGTGTTGAAAGGGTGAAATGCTATGATAAAATAATGTACTGCTATTCAAAGAAGCATATTCTATGATTTCTCTTCCTCCTCCAAAACTATGAACATAAATTATGTTGCTGGTTACATTATCACCACGCACTGCAATCAGGCATTCATAAGATTCAAATCCACTGAAGTCATAAGCAGTCTTTGTGTTAATGCATCCAAGAAAGTCCAAGAAGTATTATGCAGTACTTGGTTTTCTGGTTTTGCAACATAGTTTGGTCCTTTGGAAAAGGGGGTCAGGAGAAAGCAAGCTGAATTGAAGATAAGAAAAAATTAGCATATATTAGTATGCTTGAACTGCTTCTATGTCTATTTCAACATAATTTGCTACGTATCCCCTTGCCATGGTTCAAACTTCATCTCCTGTCTCTGATAAAGTCCTTGGTATTCATTCTTAATACAACAGAATGTTACTGTTATGTAATATTTATAGCAAGCCTTCCGAAATCCTCTAAATTAACTAAACTATGCAAAAATTCAAGCTATGCATCATGGACCAAGCACAACAGCTTTCAGTTGTGGGAAAGAGTGAGAAGTTTAACTCTCAGTTTCCTGGATTTGTCAAGAGTAATCCTAACCCAGAACATTTGTTTTAATGCATTTCTCTGTGTCTAGGGAAATAAAGGAGCATTTGTCTCCATTGCATGTGCACACAAAGCCAATTTCAGTGTCTCCAGCTATCATATATAATACACCAAAAAGATTCATTCATGGTCTGTGTTCTCCTTGTCTGGGCGTATCACACTTGTGTAGCAGATGCATGATCTTCAGAGGTCTTAGTCTTTCCCTAGCATATCCCAAGGGTCCCTGATACATACTGATTCCATTTACTAGTCAGAAATCATTGGACCAGATAAAATAGCTTGAAAATTACCAAAAAGTCAGAATTAATTCTTAAGGCAGGAGCCTTAAGAATTCCAGCCCTCTGCAGAAAACAATAATCCAGGCCCTTCAAGACAGTTTCTCTTCTACTCTATTCTTGAAGACCTCAGTGCTGGCAGTCACATCTCCTCCATGTATACGTATGTACTTGCTCCCTGCAGAAACTTTTCATAGTCTCTGACCTAAATCTTCCTTGATACAATCTGATTTTATTCTCCCTTATCTGATTCATCATGGTTCTAGAGACAATTTATTCCTTTTGTCTTTCATCTTTACTTGCAGGCTATTATTTTGTCTTCTCCTTAATCTTTTCTTCTTCAGGATAAACAAGTTCAGGTCTTTTAATCTTTCCTCACAGAGGTCATGTTTTCTGGATCTCTGTTGGTCCGCTCTGCCGTATCCCCAACTGTTCCACGTATCAAATACTGAACATCTTCTCTTGCCTTAGAGAGGACAGCCCCACTAAAACATTCTGGCATTACCCATCCTGTGTGCCTAAGTCACAGTAAAGGGGCAGAAGGCATCGACCAGAATGTATTTGCTTTTTGCAGATCCGGGCCGACAAGGCGGTGCTTTTCCTACTGCCCGTGTACTTGACCTAAAGAGAGATTACAGTAGCAGAAATGTATCAACTCACTTCCTGCCTGGCTGTTTCGATGAGCTCTAAGCCATACTTTTGCATGTCCAGTTTAAAATTTTTAGGCATTTTTTTGCCTATATGTACTTCTAAGCATGTCTCTATATATGTAATGCATACAACGACACAAACATACACATATCCCAGTATATGTGCACGTATATGTAGTGTTATATATAAGCACACACATCTGGCAAGCAATTCTTCCTTCACTTCCCTTTGTTAAATGTGGAAGGAAGCACAATTTCATTCACCCTAAAAGAGCCTGTGCAGCACAGGGCAGATGCCACAAGTCAGCAGATTGTTTTTGCCTGGAGGAAATTGGAGAAATTTTACACTAAAGGGCAGGGAACTTTACTGGACCTTTTGATGATCTCCTTCTATAATGTCACAGAATCTTGTTAGCACAAAGACAATAAAGCCGGCTTGTTTAAATAACCCATTACTGTTCGTCTCTTATTCAGACCACATCACCAAATAAATGACTGCTGTGTCTGTTTTTTCATCAATCCCTCTTTGTTTCAGACTGCCACAGAGGTTTTCCGGATTAACTCACAAGTAAATTAACTAGTTCCTGCTGAATGGACCACACTGAACAGCGTACCCACACAGAAGAATTGCATACCTGACAGGGACTGAGAATCTGTTTCTTGTTGAGCAGGACTAAACCCAAGATGCAGATGTGAATATTAGTGTTGAAATACATATGAAGTGATAGGAAATTCTGCATGCATAAACTGTTCTTCAGTGACATGTGGAGGTGGTGAATGAGTAGGTCTTGATTGCCAAACAGTTTTTCTAAATTTATCTCAGTATTTCATGTGCATTGAGCCAAAAGGTGATCAGCTGAGCTGGGCTGAGCCCAGTTGGAAGACTAAGTTGCTGAAGGGGCCAGGCTCTTCCTCTTCTTCCTTCTCCTCTCCATTCTCACCTTGCTCTGACCTCCCAGGGAGATGATTCAACTCCCTGAATCAGCAGAAAACTAAGGGAAAAAACAGGGTAGGGTTTTGCTGGCTTAGCCAGCTGCCCTGGGTCACCCTGGGGCCATCCCACTGGAATTGTTCCTCTCAGTCCTGCACTCATCAGCCAGGGCTTTCTAGAGCTTTTGTGCATAACCTTATTATATTCCAGGAGCTGACCAAGACGCCATCCTAAAACACATGAATATTAAACAGCTTCTCCATTTCCTTATCCATTTGGTAATATTTCCCTGCAAAGTGCAGCTGAAATTACCGTGGTATCAACAGAGGAGGATGGGCTTTTGGGAGAGAGATTCAGAGCAGAAGTCCAACTTTGCCTTCCTCGATCAGCTTGTGGAGAAACGTGTCCAAGGGAGGCTCAGGGCTAAGTGCTCACTCACAGCACTAAACAAAGCCTAGTTATGAGCACTTCTCCTGCCACCCAAGTGGTATTATCAAAGGCTGGGGGAAGGTGATTGGACCCAAAATCCTAAAATACAGATATTTTATCTAAAGTAACTCACAAAAACCTCCAACAAAAACAACAACAAAAAACCCAACCAAACCAAACACAAACCAAAACAAAGCAAAACATACAAACAAAAAACAAAACAAGAGAAGACTTTTTTTTTAACTGAATTTTCCATTAGGAGAAGTGGTAATTCATTGAAGTGATAATATGAAAGTGCATTTCCTCAGCTGTGATAAATACATAGCAGCTCTAGACATTATAGTTTGTTCTCAGTTTTCAGTCATACTATACTAATTCTAAATGGAAAATTTATCTTAAAACTATGATATGGATTAAACCCTTTTGTAAACTTTAATAAGCAGTGCCAGTAATACTTATTGTAGTTTGCTATCTTTTGAAAAAAATAGAAAATTTAAGACAAAAGAAAATATACATATATTTGCAGAAATAGCAACTGAAACCCACAGAAGATAATCTGGAATATTATTCATTTGTGAAAGCAAACAAATCTTTACTGTTATGTTTAGACACGCAAGACTAAACCCCCAATTTTTCACTGAAAGCAGAAAAGCATCTGGAAATTTATTTGTCTGGTTAAGTTACATGTATTTCTCCAGCCCATATGTGGTATCCTTCTTGGAAAAGTGAGGACCATATCTCTTGAAGTCAGTCAAATTATTCTGTTGGAAAAGAGACAAAAATTAGACCAGAAAGTCTGAAAAACAGGCTAATAATCTCCTGCTGCCAAGGTTTAGCACTGTAACAGAAAGCTTGGAAGTGTTTTTGTGTGTGTGTGTGTCTGTGTCTGTGCGTGTGTGTGTTATCATTTTTGTGCTATTCTGGAGCTTCCACTTCTATCTTTGGTTGGAATATTTGTATCAAAACAATTGAAACTCACGTTTCAGAACAGCAGTTTATGTTCACTGTATATAGAGAACTCCTCCAAAGACTGAAGTGTGACATGTCCATATTGCAGATCCAACCTGAGATTCCTCTATGCCCAGCAGTAAAGCTGACACCAATTTTAGTAGGGCCACATATCACCTGAAAATTTGGGTGGAAACCAAAACCTACAAAAAATCCACCTGTCTGAGCTTTTCTGTATGAATAAGTCTCACTCCAGTGTATGGGATCACAGTTAAAATCATCGCTGTTCCCTGTAATATGAACATTACATTAGTGAGTTACTTTACTGTGTCTTTTTGTGGATCTCCAGTCCCTGGTGCAGTAATCCCTTTGAAGTTCAGCTGTATTTTACTCCATCTTTTTTCACTGTGGTTATTCTTTCTTGAAAAGGACCAAGGCATCAGCAAAAGAGAAAGATGATTCAGCAGACAGCTGCTGATATCAGCAGAATCATAGTTCAAAAATGTGAGGCTGGGCAGCAAAACTATTTCTCATCTTGCATTCCAGACAGCAAGTTAATTTTCCTCTTCTCCTCAGTGTATAATCCAACAGCAATGAGCAGAATTGATATTCAGAACAGCCAGACCAATACAGATGATACAGAGACTTCCTGACCCATCTCCCCTTGCTGAGCCACAGCTGCACTGAATCTTGGCTGAGGTTCTGGCAGTCAGATCATTTCTTTCATTGCACATATATTTTCCATGGTTCTTGAATTTCTGCATTCAAAACACTGTAATACCAAGTAAAACACTGTAATACCAAGTAAAACAAAAACAAACAAACAAACAAACAAAAAAACCCAAAACAAACCAAAAAAACAAAAAAACAAAAACAAAAACAAAAAAACAAAAAAAAAAAAGAAGAAAGAAAAAGGAATGGCACATTGGCACGTGTAACAATGATTCAGCAGAGGNAAAAAAAAAACCAAACCACAACCTTTTCCCCCACTCTGGATTTTCCAGGATGGAAATCAAAGCAGGAAAGTTAAAAACTTTGCAGGCTTGTCAAAGTGTTTCAGGAGACACCATATTTCCTCAATTTTTAATGATGCACTTAGAAGAGGGAGTTTTTCAAGTCTTGAGTTTACACAGCTGATAATGTCCAGCTGAGATAACATCCTCTTCATGAGGTGCCACCCAGGGCAAAGAGAGTCCCTTAAGCACTGGCATCACAGAACTGTTGCCATTTCATCTCTGTGAAGCTCTGGGACCCCAGGTAGATCTGGAATGAGTAGAATGTACCCTTAGTGCTTTCCCTACTGCTAAAAACAAACTTTGGTTTATACTTCAGGGAAGTTCATAATGCCTGTTTTGCCACTGGCAGAATATGTTCTATGTCCACATAGTTCCTCTTGCAGCCTTGCTTTCTGCACAGTAGCTCTGCACAAGTAAAATAAGAATGCTTCCTACAGGTTTTAAACCAGAGGTATTGTGAAAAAGTATTTTGTATTGCATTGAGATCTCAGGTCAGGAACTAGTAGTGGCTTTTTTTAGCAGAGTGCCATGGGAACGCTCAGCTAACAGAAGCCTGCCCTCAGGACCTGCTGACATGTCTGGAAAGAAGGGGCAGTGTGGCACTTCTACAGATCCAGTGAGAGATCACAGCCCTGCACGAAGCTGGCATCAACATACACAGTACTGTCAATTTTTGCACTGATGTGAAACTTCTTTTCTAGGGATTGGCACTCAGTGCCACTACATTCATGCATAAGGCAAATGTCAAAAGCTTTTCTCCTGGAGCAGCAAGTGCTTACCTAAGGATTGCATTCTTTTTTCCTTTCACATAAACCAGCTTGAAAACATCAAATTTAAAGAAGGAGAAGGGACAAAACATATTTTCACTAATTGCCCTGCAGAGCAAAAAAAAGGTCATTACAAAACCATACACAAAGTTCATTGTTCAGGGAAAAAAGCAATTTTATTCCTAACTGTTGCTGCTCTCTCTGGAGCATCTGTCCTTTAGTTTATACCTGCATCTGTCTTAAAGACATGCTCCTGTCAAATACTGTTCACTCCTACATGCTCTGGATGAAATTCTATTCTCTCTGAAACCAATGACAAAACATCCTTCAGTGCAGCCAAATTTTTTTCTGTAATTATAACTACCATTTATTCCCTATCTCAAGTGTAAGTTTCTCTATGCACGACACTGGCATACTCCTTCCATCTGGCTCCTAACATATTAAATTTCCTACTTGTTTTTACAAATGTATAGCCAACGGTTTCCAGAACTTCATTCCTAGATCACCGACTTACACGCAATTTGTCAAAACTTAGTTAAAATATTCAGTGTCCCCACTGGCCTAAGGATGATAAATGGGATGTCTGTTCCTCATATGTCTTTCCTTAGGAAGCTCTAGAAACTCCATTTATGTGAACAGAAATCTACTATCAGAGGCTAACCAAGAGAAACTTGTCTGGTAAGTGATACTTCTGTGCATTTGCTGATGCAGTCAATTAAAGTAATAACCTAATATCCATGTGTTGGCAATATTTCAAAATACTTCCTTTTCCCATGCACAACTGACTAAGGAATCTGGATGCAACACTGACATGAACATTACAGATGTTTTTTCTACATATCTGGCAGAGACACATCTAATCATTGCTGATTAAAACTATAAGCCAACTTATTATTATCTCTAACTGCACCCCAAACACAACAGGATTTGTTTTTGACATGCCCCTGCTCCATGGCATGCGGGCACTGAGTGGCCTCAGGATTTTGCTCAGTGGGAACAGCTACAAATGCAGACAGCGCAATGACTTGACCGCTGCTCTGTGCCTGCTCATGAGCAGCATAGCATGCCTCTAAAAGAATGTCATTTGAATGATACTGCAGCAGCAAATAACATTTGCTTTATCTCCATTCCAGCCCTGCTATAAAGATGTTTTAAAGACAAAAAATCGTTCTTACAATGCAATTTGTTGGATTCAGCCCGGAATTTGTGCCACCAGCTCTCTAGCTTCATTCCTTCATGCTTCATCTGCCCAATTATCAAATCCCCTGTTGTACAAAGACACAATTCAGCTGTTCTAAGGGCTTAACTGTGCCCTCAGATACTGGGATGTGCAGTGCTCTGCATCTTGTAACATCAAAATGCACAGCAGCCAGTTTTCACTGAGTACATCTGCATCTAAGGACTGAAGTAAACAAGTAAACATGATCTAAAAGATCATTTAAGAGGCAAACATGCATTTAGATGCAATGAACTGGTGACCCTGTCAAACCAGGCACATACACCAAAACAATACTGAAACATGAATGCTGGGAGAACAGATGCTCTGACTTACTTTTACTGTCCTCTCAGAGTAGGTATTCTGGATGTGCAAGTGCACTGTAACCTAGACTTTATCCAAATTCCTGAACATTTGACATTCTTTTTTTTATTTTCTTTAACCAGCTATTCCCTTTCCCTTGAAAGATTTATCCCAAGGCCTTACTTCTACATCAACTATCTCCCTGTCAGTTCATCTCTATGATTATCAGTCACTTCTGAGAAAATCTCTATGATCTAAGATGTTTCATGGCGTGCTTGCAGCTTTATCACGTGTTGCAAATAAGGCTTCTTTTCTGTGATGGAATGACCAACAGACTGACGCTGAGAAAATGTTTAAAGAGAAATGCTACAGAAAAAGAGGCTGCAGGCAAATCTCCATTGCAGAATGATGCACCAAAAGCTGCTTTTGATCATTCCGAGCCACGGGTTTGCTCATTCTTTCCAGAGGTTTGTGGCGTACTGCACGTTTTTCTATGAAAAATATTAGAGGTATCATTATAATTCAAGTCACACAGTAATGGGACTGAGGCAAATCAAAGGATATTTTCTGGCCATCAGAAAGGAAGGTACAGTGTAAGTGCTACTTTCTGCCATCACAGAGCCCCAAATTGCATAACCAGTGCTAGCTGGCACCCAAGGCAGTGGCACGGATCACCTGACAGCCAAGGGTTGAGTGATAGCTGAAAAAGTGCAGTTTTCTGTCCATATTGCTACCTTCTCCAAGAGATCCATGCCAATAGGGAAGAGAAGACTCCACTGCCCTGGCATTCTCTCTGTAGGCAGGCGTGGGTGTTCCAAAGAATGGCCCATTTCATGGCGCTGAGGAAACTTTCCACCCCGTCTCCTTTAGAAACCTCCAATTTCAAGAAAATGGGAGATGGGTCCTCTCCCCCAGCTTCTCAGTAAAAGGAGGGAGGAACTGCCAAGGAGCCATCAGAGCACTTAGGTTACAGTTCTGCAGTGTCCTGCAAAAGGCAACGTCTGTCCCTCTGCCATGTGTGCATACTCCCCTCAATGGAATCAAACATGGATAAAAAGCTCATGAATAGTAAAGCTGGGAATATTTGGCTCTCAACAAGAAAGGAGAGGTCTTCATTCTTTGTTCATCTTTTTGAACTGCTTCACCCTACAAAACATTATAACTAAGTTATGAAGTGGAAACCGACAGACTCAGAGGCTTCCTCTCCCTGATGAAACTGTTAGACTTTTGTAGCCTGTTTAGGTGGGGAGTGCATGAGCAGACTGATTTTGTAAAAGCAGCCTTCATTTTTACTGATAGGCTGAGCTGTCAGAATGCATTTCACACACAGATAAAATCAAAATGCAGATCTCTGCAGGAATAAATACCTATGCAGACAAGGTGCTGCTTTGCAATGATTACTACTCAAAAATATGCCAGATGTGAATTCAAGAAAAAGTTCCCATTAAAAAAATAAATGAAAAATTATGGACATGTGGCACTGGAACCTTCTTAAAGTGTTGCATGAAAGGCTTCACCATTTCAGAAGCACTGAGTTTTCCCTTGAAGCACAGTGAGAGGTTGTTAGGCTCCTGAGAGAATAAATAAAATGGAGATGTTCATTTTTCATTCTCAGTAAAATAATGATGAAGCACCTTTGTCAAAATCTATTTGTCAAACTGTTTGGTGCATCTTGAATTACTGCATTTTATGTTTTTGGACACAAAGAACATAATCTTTCAAGGTGTTCCAAAATAATAGCTGCAGTGAAACAAGAATATTGAATTTTGGTTTATTACAGTCCACTAGGTAATAAAACTATCAGTGTCTCATTTGGACAATTTTACTGAGTGGAATAAACACTCATAAAGGTCAGTGTTTTTCACACTGTTTTAAAGAGGCTCACTGACCATTTTCTGATTATACCACAGTTTTTGGCTTATCATAAAAATCATGGCCTGGGGAGAGCTGTGGACTTATAATTATGAACATGTATTTTCTGTTTGGTTTAATAGGACCAGCTGGTAGGTCAGTGTTCCAGACAAAGACTAATTAAACTTTTTAAAAAAGAGACTTAGCTGTCCTCAGAGCGGTGCAAGTATATTAATGATAGACCTGTATCTGTATTTGATGAACACAAGGTGGGTAAGTAGGACAGAGAGGTGAGTCTTCGTGATGAAGGGGGGGAAGCAGAACCAGAACCAGAACCAGAAAAAAAAATCATTTAAGATTCCTGAGACATGCAGATACAAGGGAATTCCATCTGTATCCCCATGCAGCACTGCCACCACATATGTACGTATAAATATGCATATGAGTATGGCCATCTGAAAAGATTGTTGCCCTCATTGTATCTCAATGTTAAAAAGACGACAAAGAGCTTCCTACCTTCAGACCAGCCTTTCCAAGCCCCTGGGGCTGCAGCCCAGCTTAGAGCTTAAGAAACTCTGCAGCTGGCCAAAAGGTTTCGTGAGCCGTATTCCTGACAGTCTCAGTCATTTCTGCATTTGTTCTCTCTTTCACTCGAGGTTCAGAAACAGGGAGTCCTGGGGACTTTTGTACCAAAGCCCTTTGTGCAAGTCTCACCTCAGAACTGCTCCCAGGTCGTTGTGAGCAGCCGGCTGTCGACCAGTGCAGTCAGACAGTTTGATTTGGGTCTCTGGCTGAGAGGCAAAAGCACTGTGAATAGAAGAATAGCAACGTGCTCCTTCGCAATTAGGTACTTGTATGAAGAAAAACCTCATTTGTGAGAATGATCATGAATAGCGAATAAAAGGAGGTATGAACACGATCACACTGAACAGCTGCTCAGAACTGGAACAAATGTTGGTGAATACTCATTTGCAGTATTCTTCTAGATCTGGATTTTCTTTTCTCCCCTCAAATATGGTCTCTGCTTGAGTGGCTTAGCAAAATAAAGACAGATGGCAATGGATTATCTCTAACACTTCATTAATTGCAGTGCAGCCATTACGGTATTTCTAAAGCACTCACCAGAGCTTTGCCTGATGATTTCCTTTTAACCGAGTCACATGCCACTTAGTGAGTAGGGACCTAATATGAAATTGTGACTTATTAATTAAGAATGCCTGTGTTAGTCATAACAGCATATAAATACATTAGCAAATTTCATGGCTGAATATATTGTGTATTTAGGACAACTTTTTCAGTGTAAAATAAGAAGCCACAAATTCTTGCAAATGCATGGCTGCCTTATAGTGCCTTGCAGTAATGGCACAGATAGTGAACGGAATCAAGCCAGATTTTAGACCCTAATTCACTCTGATGCCATTCAGCTTTCAAAATCAGGAGCCTAATTTCCTTTTTCAAAATTGGCTTAGGAACATACAGCCAAACTCAGAGATGACTCAAAGCCTAAAGATTCAGATAACACATAGTGAAATTACTAATGCTACCAGGTGCTTAGATCTAATGACCACAGAGACTATCTGGAAATCTTTTGGATATGTTTTCTTCTGCTTATAAAAATGTGATTCATTCAATCCTGGAATAGAAGTAATAGCAGCTTACTTAAGTAACCTGAGGATAAGTGACAGCACATCTCTCATTTTTTTAATTCTCTTTTAGATAAGCAGTAGTTTGAAATATATGTGAAGAAAATGTCTGTTGAACAATTTTGAATATACTTGTTTAAAAATATAGCTGAAATAATGTGCAGAAAGCGAAAGGACTATAACCATAAAGGATCTCTCAGTTCTGATAGAGAGCAGTTTTAGGTACTAACCCAGAGGCACATACTTAAAACATTGTATGTATTTTACAACCCTGACATTCACAATTCAATAGAATTATCAAAGTTCACAGACATTCATCCAGTGAAAAGCTGGCTGCCTCCAGCCTCTGTACAACCTGTACAGCTCTCATGTCCAACAAGATACACCCTGTCCAAATCAGGGTATCTGCAGCAGTCAGAAGGATGAGAACTGTGTGTTGCAAGGATGTAGGGAGACAGGAAGGAACTAGGGAAATAGGAGATGGTGTAAGCAAGTGAAAGCTGACACAAGACTGCTAATATGAAGTGTTTCTGAGGAGGAAGGTCCCTTGCGCCCTGGTTACACTCCGATCCGTGAGGATATGCTGGTCGCCCAGATTAGCTAGAGATACTGTGAAGGTCCTGCACCACATGACACATCCTCATATTTGCTCAGTCAAAACCTGCTGCGTTGTCCTGACTTCCTGCCCCAGGTTTTCACAGGATCAAATCCTGCGGCACAGTAACAGCAAGTGCCCAGCCACACTGGCAATAAATCACCTTGTCCCACGCATATAGGGGATTATCCCCAACCTTATTCCGGAAGGAGCAGCAGCTTCTTTTTCTGTACTGGTCTGAAGAAATTTCCATCCCTTCCCTCCCTTTCCATGGCTGCACCACTCCACCAAACTCAGCATAGGCTAAAGAGAAAATATTCATCCTGCCTAGTGGTATCTTTGGTTTGACAGGCAGCTGCAGCAGAGAGAGAGAGGTATTACCTCTGTGTACAAGACAATAAAGTCTGGCTCAGGAACAGTTGGGTCCTGGTGTCGAAGAGAAAAGGGCAAGCAAAGGGGGGATCCGAAAGAACAACAGATGTAATTTGTGCTATGGAAAGTCTGACGTAGATACTGAAATCTGAGGTGCTCAGCCTGAACTTGGCTAAGCACTGATTCGGTTACAGTCTAACAGTGCCAACATAAGAAAAAGATTACTGGCTGTGGCTGTCTCTTTAATTTTGCAGAGAGAGAAGAAAACAAGAAAGACAAAACAAAACAAAACAAAAAAAAAAAAAAAAGGAGATGAAATAGGAGCAGAAGCTAAACAAAATCAAACCAGAAATAGCACATTCCCAGCAGCAAGGGTGGATAATTAGCCACTGGAACAGTGTGCCACTGTATGCAGTGAAGACATTAAGTCTTCACAGCAAGGTCGGATCTGTCTCCTCTGTCCAAATGCAAGTTTTGATCTTTATGCAGAAATCACTGAGGTATTTCTGACATGTGTTGTCCTGATCATTGGACCACATGACATTTATAATTCCTCCTCTTCTATCAGACTATTTATTGACTACATGATCTTCATGTACCAGGGTGGTAAAAACATGCAAGTGATGTTATGTTGACTCTTTGTTCTACCTTTGTTGCTGTTTATTAAAAGGGTTCTCAAAAGTCTGAGTAAGTGCCAGAATGCCCTCAGGCTCTCCACAGCTGAGTTAGAGGATGGAATGCAGCTGTACCTCCCAGGGGGTGTTGCAATGCCCAGTGCCCCCTGCCTCCTCAGGAGGAATCTGCTGCCCTGGTTTGGACACTGCAGCTCACCCTGCAGTGCATGAGAAGTGCCAGCTGCCTCCAGTGAGATTCAGGACAGGCAGCACAACAAGCGGGCAGAGATCTAAACTAGCTCTTAGAAAATACTGAGAGACATGTTTATTTTCCCCTCTGTTTGGTCTAGTTTTGAGATGCAAGGGAGTAACCAGAGCTACCTCTGGACTCACAGAACAAAACCTGCCCTTAGATTAGAAAGCTAGGGTTATCCTGGCCCTTAAACCCAAAGAAACTGTCAGTTCTGGTCACCTTCAGCAATTCCCTGTCAGAGGACACTTGGCCAAGCACAGGTATTCATACCCTGGAACATGGGTTCAAACCCAGCCCAGTTTAGACAAGAGGCAGCACTGTAAGTGTGAGCACTTTCCAAAACTTGCACTGAATACAAGGTGTGACAAGTGTCACTGGACCATGAAAAGGAAAATCAGTTGAAAACATATGGTGTTGGCTTTTGCTTACAGTGGGAGGAATTAAAAGGTAAGTAAGGTTTAAAGTACATCTATAGAACAAATGCATCAGCGCTTCCCTCTCTAATGGTCTGTCATTTCATGTCTTTTCTTCAATCTAGGATTTTCACTCATCAGGTGCTCTCTATCATAGTGTTCAAATCACATCTAAAAAGTCCTGTTTCAAATGGGTCTTTCTGGCTTGTTAACTAAAGTGTATTCTTATCCCATTAGTTTTAATTGTATATATGCAATTTTTGCAAAACCTTCTCAAGGCGAAGATTTCAAAACACAGGTGTTTTGAAAACAATGAGTAACAATGATAAGTAACAATGATTATTTCTGCTAATGTTGGGAAAAGGGTGAAAGTTAACAGCTTATTCAGAGCAGAGACACAGAATTTTGTCTAATTTTGTAGCAGCACAAGACTACTTTTCTGAGGTCAGCATTCAGAGGTTGGTCTCACGTCGTTCTTTTGATGGAAAGATTCTTTTTTGATTTATGTCTGAACAAGCACAAAGAAGGCATGTTCACAGTAACTTTCCATAGAAATTCAAGTGAGCAGTGAAAAATAATTTTTAGAGGTGTTTTAGGGGTAAAGATATGAGCAACTATATTACTGGCTCAGTACCATTCTTCCCTCTCTAATTTTCAACCAATATATGACTACAGGAATTGTTACATTTGAAATGCAGTCCAGTACTCTCAACCTGTGCCCAGCAGATGTTTCAATGTAGGATTTAAGAACTTCTCAGTAAGTGCAGGTGGGTTAGTTGTCCCTCATCATTATGTCCCCTCTAGATCCAATAAAGATTAGCCTATGTATGAGATTTTCTAGCTATTTCCCAGAACTGTTGTCATTATTTATAATCGCTTTAAAATTCTTTTTAAATTCCTGATTTCATTGACTTTCTGTTGCAGTGAGTTCCACTTTGCAGGTCGGTTTTTCCACCACTTTTTCCTGAACCTGCTGTTTTCCTCTCTCCAGTGTGGTTCTTTGTATTTTAGATGGGGAGGCACACTTGGTTACAGCATTATACCTTCTGCAGAGTTCATCATCCCATCCTTATCTCTGCAGCATATCCTGTCTTTTATTGACTGCATTCAGCGGAGCCCTAATGGCGCTATGGTGAGAACCTGTCCTCTCTGCTGGGCTGATAAGGTTAATTGAGAATTCTCTAATGGCTGGGTAGTTGGTACTTTTCTCAGAAGCAGGCATGAAATTCACTTACCATCATTCATCTGGGTAACTGAGGTTTGAATTCCTCCTCAGCCCTCTGGGTCTTCTAAGTCACCTTGACTCATCTTTTCCGCAGTGGTCACCCCTCCTTCCAAGTCAGGTATGAGTGCGTATAATAAGCACTATGTACCTAAACAAGCTGATGTATCATATCCTAATCTTAACCATTCTCCTTATCGCAGCTTCTCCACCTGCCCTGCTTTTTGAAAACAGGTCACAGGAGGCTGCAGAAGACAACAGCCAACTTTGTTGGGGACCACACCAAGTCACCAGCACTCCACAGACATCTCCAAGCAAGTCAGCCTGAAAGGAGCCAACAATGAGCAACACAGGCTAAAAGCAAGGTAAGGTGTTTCCTGTTATCAGAATGAGCTACTTCACAGCATCATTATGTCTCCAGTTTACACCATAGGTATTGACAAATAAGCAAAAAAACCCCATGCACTCCTAACGATGTCTTCAGAGGTTTTGGAGAGTCTGAATGTGGGATTGATGTTGATAATATTATATGTTGTCTACATCCATCTGATTTGATAAAATGCCAGGAAGCAGTGTAATAGAAGCTTTATTTAAATCTCTGCTATGAATGCTATTGCAGCCTTTATCAGGCATTTCATAACAATAAAAAATGCATCACTATTTTTCTCACAGCACCGAAACTTTACTGGTATTTTGCAAGGCCTGTGGTTTCTGTTCAAGTATAAAACAGCTCATATTTTCCTCTTACCTAATGCTGACCTTAAATTGCATCCTGCACTATTGAACAGTAGGAGTGCTTCCTATAAGTCTTGGGAAACCTACCTTTAACCTTTCACATGGAATAAAGCTCCTGGGAGTCATAGCAGATAGTTTTACATGGAAATCCAATTGACAAAAGAACGGCCCTCATTTTCCAGAACAAATGGCATTCTGATATATACCAGCTATGAATCTGATTGCATTTGTCCAAGCTGAAGATAAATCTTCATAGAACAGTCAATAATAGAGCTATTGCTGTGCTACTGTTATGAAGGATGGGGAAAAACGTTTAATAAAAAAATGCTCTGAGAGATTTCACCCCTCAAACATTTTCAGAGTACATCAAAGTTCAGTAAATTCCCTGTTACTTTTAAGCTTTTTAAATACAAGGGCACTTTCTGCTTTCATCTTATCCTTTTTCCAGATGCATGAATATTGGAGGATTGCTAGAGCTGCACAAGAGCTGCAGATTCACTGGAGAAGGGAAGTTTGTTCTCCCAGGAGTTTCAACCCAATTTTTCACATTAGAGTTGTGATAAAGTACAGTCGCATTTAAAAACTACTGGCACTGTATTAATTACAGTGCCTGGGCTGTTGGGTTTGTAATGGATGGTCTGTGCCAGAGATGCAGAAGCTGTTCCTAGTCTGGGTGGCATTTTGTACTGAGCTTTACATCAGAGCAATTGATCCACTTGCACTGACCTTACTCCCGCTTTCTTTGACAGAGAAGCCCTAATTTTCATCTGAATAACAGCAGTTCAGTTTAGGCACCTTAAAGCAGTGAGTTGAGGAGGCTGGCATGGTCTCTGCTACAAGGAAGTGAATTTGGGGCAGTCAACACTGATTCTCACTCCTGCCTTCTCCTTCCCTTGCAGTCTGACACCTGGGTGCTTCCATGCCTGGATAGCTGGGCAGTGTCTGAGCTGTGAAATACCCAACTGGTGTCATACTGCCTACCCACACCAGCAAACGGTATGAACCTATCAGGGACACCTGAATGCAGAGTATTTTCAAAATACCCAATGACCCATACTAACAGATTGAGTTTATTACCAAATTCTATTAATACGCAAGAACGAAAATGGTCTTTGTGTCCTGGGAAACTGCTGAGGTTTTATTAAAAGTCAGTTTTCTCACCCAAACCAGGTCAAACAGTCAATCAGGATAATTTTCTCATCTTGGTCACTGTTAATAATAAGAAAGAATGGAAATTATTAAACCTTTCAGCACAAAAGTGTTTCATTTTTGTTTGAACATTGTAGAATTCTTTCTTCTTTCCTACAGGTTAAATCAGTTTGCTGAAATAACAGCCATCATAGAATGAACAGTCTGAATTCTTTGGTTTGAAAATAGAACTAATTTTGTTGAATTCACAACATTTTTGCTAAACCAAATCCCAAGTAAGAAAGTCACTAAAATTGGTTCTTTTTCACAAATACATACGAATCTTCAGAGCAAAAACTTTTGATAAAAAATATGTGCAGTTTCTCTCTGCACTTTGAGTAAGAGTGAAATTTACCATTTCTCACATCTTTCTTTTGCAAATATCAGAGAGCTCCAAATTTTATAACAACATGATTAAATCTGTTCTTTTTCATCTGCATAAATATTTTAGCAACAGTGTCAATGTTTTTTTCTCAGTATAGAAACAACTTGTCCTTGGGAACCTCTTTTCCTCATTTTTATAAGCTTGCGTAGATATGCTGAAACCAGACACATTAGGAAATGTGCCATCAGTGCATTTCATGACCATAGCAGTTTTACTACTATTACATTTGATTAGGCTGCTTTATTCATTCCAGTTATCTTCTTCAAGGTCAAAAAAAACCAGTCCTGCAACAGCTGTTTTCAGAGTGCTTTTCCTGTGTACTAACCCATACCCTCCCAATAACACGAGGTCAAATAAAGTAATTAACTGTTCATAAACAAAATGGTGATCTATTATAACTGCAGCACAGAAAAAAAGTTGCTACTTCCTGTAAATGTAAAGAGAGGTGATTTTCAATAAATTGAAGAGGGAAAATGGCACCATTCCCAGTTTTTCAAGGCTGTATGTTTAAGGATCCATTTATCACCTTAGTGACAAGTTCTGGAACTCCTGTCATTAACGCTGAAGCAAAACACATTTGAATGTCATGTCAATAAATCATTTGCCAACTAGAGGGTTGAAGGGTTTTACAGTTGTTAATCTGGCTGGTCTGGGAATAGAATTTGCACACAATTTCCTTTCATTACCAGGAACAAAATAAATCCAGATTATTACAATCATGGAATAAAAGAGGAAGCCTCAGTTTCAAAGATTATTAAATATGCAGAATATATACAAAATAACATTGTGATGTGTTTGTTTTCCTTATTCTGATATACTATGTTAAAAAGTGTGTAAAATCCAATCACTTGCCAATTACTTAACTGAAAACTGAACACATTTTTTGTACCCAAATTGATTGTACTTTGTTTTGTCAAGAACCGGGCAAAACAAATGGGCACTGAAGCACAACCTGAAAATGAGCTAATCAAAGCTATTTCGGGCAAATGGCAGGGAAGCACTGCAGACGTGCAAGCCTGTAAGGTCAACATCTGTCAGCAGTTCACCCTGTCCTATGAAGTGGAGGTCAAACATCAGCATCTTGCCTGGCTGTAACCGTGTCAGTAAATCAAGAAGGGCATATGTGATGGGATCTCTCAGGCATCCACATCCTGCCTGATTAGTCATTGCTATATTAGTTTATGCTCCATTTATGTCTTTCAGTGGATATAATACAACTTTACACAGTGGAAGGTACTGTCAGAGCAGTGAGGCAGAAGGCAAAGTGCTTGTTCAACAAACATTTTTATAGCACTTGCATTCCAATAAAAAGTAACAATCACACAAATCTTCAAAATGTGAGATATGCAAAATTCATTCCCACCACTACTTTACCCAAGTGAGTGTCTTGTATTTTTGGAATCTGGAAAGGTTTGATCAAAACAAGCGCTTTCCACACACAGTTTTTTCAGTTTTGAAATTTAGCGTGTTTTTCATTGGCTAAATAAGCCAATAGGCCAGCATGGAGACATGGTGAATAGAGAAATAAAAATGTGTGGATGCCTGTAGAGCAATGCTAGGGCTGTGTGGTGGTGGTGGTGAGCAATGTAAGCTCAGTTCTGGAAGTGGTACCTGTCATTTGGAAACCTCTTGAGCAACCCCACTTTTTTTCAACCTATCAAAGCACAAATGTGCACATACTATCCAAGGGAGAAAGAGAGAGTCAATCACTGCACCACAGAGGCCCCGTAAGTTCTGGTGTTTGCAATCCAGGTAGTGGGGAGGTTCAGTGCTTTTGTGTCAG
The DNA here is from genome assembly GCA_013397865.1 of Struthidea cinerea. NCBI lineage: Eukaryota > Metazoa > Chordata > Aves > Passeriformes > Corcoracidae > Struthidea > Struthidea cinerea. The sequence continues at coordinate 553,552 of VZTI01000476.1, read as the reverse complement.
CCCTCTTCTAAGGCAAAACATCAACACAGGATGTTGATCCTGAATTAATGTATGATACACTAAATGTACAAAACATCATGGAGCTGCAGGGTAATATAGATGAGTGATATGTGCCAGCTTTAGAAAGAAAAAGATTTGGGAAAAAAGTGGATTCCTCAAAGTTAGCATATTAAACTTGATGATATAGCTCAATTAGTTGAAGAAGACTAAAAATTTGAGTGCATAAATGGTTTCTGAATATTTATGAGTAGCCTTAATGTTGTACAGAGGAATAGATCAGGAACTGGGAAAATATCAGAGTACCAACCAAGCTCTTATGAGCCCCTCCACTTTCACCCACAGCTGTCACAGAAGGAAAGTGTCCACTCCAGACAAAGTGACATGATATTCAGGGGCTGAACAGGATTCAAGAATAAGCAAGGACTGTTCACCCCCATGAAAGATAAGGGCAGCTGGAAGACACAGAATAAAATGTCTCCTAAGCATCTGGAGCTACCAAAGAGCATGGAGAGTTACCACGTCTCTTGGATTGTTCTCTTTGCTCTTCATGCACGTGTGCTCAGCTTTGCTGGCCATGGTGGGGAGCAGCCTTGACATCCCATTTGTCAGTGAAAGGAGAGATGTCTCTCCTTGAAGTTAGCAGCTTCTTAGGCCTAGTTTCTCGTGCCTCTTTAAGTCCAGGACACAGTTTCATCACAATCAAGCTTGTGAGATGAGGGAAAATTATCAGTACAGAATCATAGAATATACTGAGTTGGAAGGGGCACATCAGAATCATCAAGTCCAACCCCTGGCCCTGCATAGGACACACCAAGAATCATACCACATGCCTGAAAGTGTTGTTCAAATGAAATACTCTAAAAATAAGGCCTCCTTAATTACTAATTCATGAGACCTTCAGAAAGGGGAGTATGTCAGAATGGCTTACTGTAGAGAGAGCATCTTGTAAATAAACATTATATTACACATATTAATTACTTTATTGGTAAATTATTTTTATGAAGAGACCATATGAAAGAACAATGACTCTTGAGGGAACAATTAAATGGGAGGTAAGTTGTTAACAGATTTAACAGACTATGTTTAACTTACTCCATACTCATACTTTAGCATAGCTAAAGATGCTTCAGAAATGTAGTAAGTCGATCTTGTGCTGATTTCTTAGTACTTCTTTTGCCATGGAGATCATTGAAAAGTTCCTGTTGTGTTGCACAGAGATTAGACTGCACATAATAGTCCTAATTGAAACTTCAGTTACACACTTGCAAGATGAAAGGCTATGGCAGAGTTTCAAAAATATAGCAGGAAACAGGTCTGTTCTTCAGCACTAAGCAAAATTTAACTTGCAGTACCTGGAAGATTTTAAGACACCTAATTCTGGAGAATTAACAGTTTTTTTCCTCAAGTGTACTCAATGAGTACATTCTTGAATAGACTGGCATAAGGTGGATTTCATTGATCTGCCTGAAATTACAGGCAATCCTACTTTGAGTTACATCTTATAGTAATGAAAATTCTGAGAAAAGCCGTAATTTTAAATGTTGACTGCAACTGGTATCCAAGGGGATGCTAATGATTTGAAAAGGGTAAATGCTGATTTTGAGAGAGTAGTTAAGTTTTAGGTTGCATATAAAGGCATGCTTGACTTTTAAGAGAAAATTCACTTCCACTTCTCCCAGATAAAAATCGGGTGGAAGAGCCCCGGCACAATTTTTGCATTCAAACCAAGGTCCAGATCCATGGGTTTGACAGTAGGCAAAATAGTTCCCCCAAGATAAATTCCTTTTAATTTGGGGAAACATACTAGCATCACCAGTGGTAGATTAAAATGAATGTAGGATGTATTTCATCATTAGAAGGTACAGTCTTTGGTTTCCCAGTTTCAGGAATGAAAACCAGACTCATCCTCTCGTTTAGCTTCTTACTGCATCCACTCTCCTTTAGCTCTGCCCAGGAATGCCAGTGCCCAAGCAGCCAGTTCAAGATGCTGGTAGCAGGGGTTGGAAGGGAACTGTTACTTAAGCAATTAGGGCTGGGGAGGGAAGACTTGCTGAGCAGACCTTGAAGAGGTACACAAGGTCTGGGTGTATATCCACAGAAGTCCACGAGCCAGACAGTGGATGTATAGGAAAACTGTGGAAGGGGAGTTAGCTCCTGCTGTTGGCCTCAGGCTTGCCTGGAAGTCCTCCTGCAAGAGGCAAGCAGACTGAAGGCAGGACAGAAGCAATGGCAGGCAGCCCTGAAGAGGCACAAAGCATTTTAAAAGAACCTAGATTTAGCTAAAAGCTTTTTGAAAGACACTTAGTGCAATGCTTCTCACCCATCTGTAATGGCTTTTGGCAGGTGGGTGTTCACTGCTTAGGTTTTCATTTTAGGCTCTCTGTCTAAAAAGAGAGAGAAATAGGCAGTCTTCAGCAGCAGTTCATCTGACCTATTTTAAGGTGCTGCTGTGGAGGGGGTGAACTTCCCAGAATGCATATCTCTGGTCAGATGAATTTGTCAAATGGTCAAATGAAACCTGCTTTTACTCACAGCTTTGGGAAGATGAGATTTCTGAGAGGATCCCAGCATGGAAGGAGAGTGTATGGCTGTGGGTTGATTACATTTGTTTTAGTTGCTCTGACCATTATTTAAGCCTGTGCTGCGTATTGCATGAATATTATGCTTAATGATGATAGAAAGTGTCAGATTCCCCATGTGTGGTGCACAGATGGCCCAGAGTGACCCCGATTGTGTATTTAATGTGCACAGACACCACTTGTACCACACATATGCAGGAGATTTGAAGCCTTCCAAAAACATCAGCCTCGTCGCACACGTGGTGAAACGTTGATCCTCACATAGCAGGAAACCTGTGATGAAGAAACTATTCCAGCTTGGTCCTTTGTTATCTGTAAATCCCAGTCAAATGTATACATTCCTTACATGCCACCATGCAGCTCTTTCAGAGAGCCAAGGGGAAGTGTGTGGGGGAACCCAGACACTGGATAGCCCTACCATTCCTGTCACTAGGAGAACAATCCCTCAGAGGGATCAGTGAGCTAAACTACCATGACGGTAGACGCTTGGTGGAGCAGAGCAGAGCATTGCAGGAAAAATACTTTGAGGGTTGATTTAATCCAGGCTCCCAACAAAGAACAAACTGAAAGTAGGAATCCTACACACTGAAATTTCACCTCATATTTGTCCCAAAAGCAATCATGTCTTTAGGAAGGTCTGCCCGTATAATTGAATTTAAATGTATTTTCTGTTAGCTAATCAACTTTTAGTATCTAAATCTAGTTGCTCTTCCTTGGTTCAGCTAATATTTTTCAACAGTTCTGAGAAAAAAAAAAATCAATGCATGCTATTTCATATACAGTGCTACTGTTTTAATTCATAGCTCAAAAGAAGGCCAATATTTTTTGCAAAATGACAGTTTCAAGCAATGTTTTGACCAGCTGTCACTGATACTGTGCTACCAGAAGATTTTCTGTTTTCTAGAATTTTGTGCAGTTTGGGCAATGTATACATTGTAGTGGAAAATCAGCGTGAAACCTGCAGACATTCTAGACTTGTTTAAATGATACACAAATCAAGTATTTGGGGCCATCAGATGTTTTATGACACGTTAACGCATGACTGTAAGATATTAATTGGATCTCCTCTGAAATTCTACATGCTGTTTTGGTAAAACTCTAGAAGACTAGAGAGTTTTAAAAACAGATTATTGAATTACAGCAGTGCAAGCTTCTTTATCCTAAAGCCAGTTGTAGACTTCAGTGAATTTTGCCCACGTGTATGTCTAGATTTAGAAATGAGAAGTAAAGAAATCCACACTGACCAGCCAATGGGTTGGGACACTTTCAGCATCTGAAAAGCCTGAATTTGATATTTTCCTCCCAGTATAAGGGCACTTCAGGAGACTGCTTTAACTACCTCACTAGAGAATATGATATGATGCAGGAAGAAAACTGTTAAACCTAATTAGGTTTTGTGCAAAGTCCTAAAAGACTTATTGAAATTAGGCAAAAAACTCTTGTTCAGTCAGGGAAGTGGATGTTGGTTTGCCCGAAAAAGAGAGAACAGAAATTAAATTTCTCACTTTATTCTGTGAATTGTTCTCAGAGCTATATCTGTGTTTTCTATTACTTACATTTGTTAAAATTTCCCTAATTGAAAATGAAATGTTTTTATTTTGGCTCACCTGTTCTTCAGTGTGGAAACAGGGAACAAAATGTTCTCATTTTGATTCAAACAGTTCATTTTACTCTTTTGATTTGAGAATACCAAAAATTTAACCAAACTTTTTCAAGGAAACCAGAAAAATTAATTATCCACTCAATCCTCTAGCTGAAATCCATGAGAGAAAAAAATCCTTTATGATGGGTCCTGATAGATTTATGTACAGGATTGTATGATGTATTTGTGACAGCAGTAGCCTTGAATGGAAGAGTCACAGTGAGCCTTTACACTCACGTGTTTCTTTAAGTTTTCTCTTTAGGGTTTCTTGCTGCCAGCGTGAATAACAGGAGGAAGCTGCAATTCAACTTGCGGTGTCCAGAGATAAGGGAAGGATTTTTATTTCCCTTTTTTTTTTTTTTTTTGAAAGAAGGGGGCTAAAAACACTGTATTGG
>VZTI01000476.1:532709-548921 GCA_013397865.1 Struthidea cinerea | reverse complement strand
TTTCCCTTTTTTTTTTTTTTTTTTGAATGAGAGTGGCTGAAAACTCTGTATTGAGTAGAGACTGAGGAGCTGGTAGCCATGGGAACCAGGCTGATGCTGGTATCTTTGTCTAAAGGAAACAAACCTCACAAAACTCCCAGAAGCATCTTTATAAGAGCAACAGTAGCAGAACTGACAACAGGAAGAACAGCTATTGATGCCCTGCCAGTAGAAACTGGGAATGTCAGTATTAGGGAAGACTGTGACCATGATTTAACAAGAAATATATAGTACATACAAGAAAATTCCAGCAAAACCCTCCCAAAACTCTAAAAGCTGCAAAAGACACTGTGTACCAGCTGTTGGGAGCATGAGTTTGAATGTAGGAGGGAATGACTCAGTCCTCAATTAAGTGAGTTTTGTGAGTATGAGTGTCACTTGCACGTGTATAGATGGAACTGGGGCCCCAGCTCAGAAAAGAGAGTCAGCAGCTTTTAACCCTTGCATTGAAAAACTAACTCCACAGCATTTTTTTCCCCCTGTGTGATAGGAACAGAGAAGAACTTTGGAACCATACACAGCTCTTCTTTAGAAATATGAACTACCCAAAGCCTGATTACAGTGACACCACAGAAATGTCTGCTCAGACAAAAACTGAGAAAGTCCAAGCAGCACATTGCCCATCACCACAGCAAGAGGGAAAATGGTTTCATAACTGTTTTGGAGGAAGATCATCTCTAGGCAAATGGCATTTGGCCAGGGAGGCTGATGTCAGAGCACTGTCCTCAGTGCTTTCCCCTGCACCGGGCAGAAGACACACGCCAGCAACTCTCCCCCCACGTGTGAGAAGTCAACACCTTTCCTTAACGCTCATCCTCCCAATGCCCAAAGCTGCTCCTGAGCTGGCAGCAAGCACTGATAAAGATATTTAAAAATGGGAATGCAAATCCAAACTTCCCAGCTAAAAGCCGTGGTGGTCTGATTGGCACAGAGGCTGAACCTCTGATCTCACAGATGAAAGGGACTCTCTTTGCTGCACAAAGCTGTGCTGACTCCCATCCAGCACACTCAGGGCATGCAGAGCTCATCTTTTTGTGCTCTTCTTCAACAGTGAACCACGTGAGAAAATCCCCTGGTTTGCTCCCAGTCCATACCTTATGTAATATTTAAATGTAGCAATAGGATACCTGGAAGAAAAAGATCCAAATTTATACATGTGCTTGCCCATGAAACAGACTAAAACCCCAGGAGCTGCTAGCAGTAGCCTAATAGGCACTCACCCAGCCAGACATCTAATAGTTTTTAATGCTAATCAATAGAAAAGATTCTGGGAAGTGACCTTGAGAGCTATTGTTTCAGTGTGATATATATTTTGAAGCAGTGGGAGATTCTGATGCTTCAATGCAGTAATTGCTGGAAAAGGATATGTGGAAGGAGTAGTGAAGATCAGAAAGGCCAGAGGAAGATTTGTTGGAGGAAGGTATCCAAAAAAGGGCAACTTCTGGTGGGAAAAAATGGTTAAAATCCAAGAGACTGAGCCAAGCTGTTTCAGCAGCATTCACAGCTTCTCTGAGTTTGTTGAACACTCATTGCATGATCAACTCATGAAAATGCCCTTCCCTGAGGAAGGGGTAAGGATTTATCATCACAGCAAAATTTTGAAGGTTTGTTCACTATTATGGGAAATACTGACTTGCAAATGATTAAAAGAGTGAAAATGAGTTACTTTTAACTATGAAGAAAAGTTTCTTTCCTTTGTAAGCTTAAAATTTATTATATGTTATATAAATGCTACTCAGTATTCCAAGCACCCCTCCTATGATGGCTGGTATTTTAAGGATATACCCATTTTTTAGTATCAAACTTATATTATGTCTTTTTTTCTCTTCTGTATGCAGCTGGACCTTTTGGTTTGGCACCAGACACAATGCAATTAGACTTTGAAGTGTTTGAACCACTGTTAATGTTATAATAACTTGGAGTATTTTCTGTGAAAGAACACCAAGCCTTTTTCTCATCAATAAAGGCTCTATAGCATATGTTTCTACATTTCAATATCCATTTATCCATATCTTTATTTCTGAGGAATTCAGTAGTCATTAAAAGGAATACACTTTTTAAATGTGTCATTATGGTAAATAATTTTTCATGTGAGGTAGAGAAGGAATTGCAAGAATTTTCATCCCCAGGTGTTAGTATAGATTTCACATTTTTTTAACATACTCTTTATTTTATCTATGAACTTCCATAAAAGTCAGAAGACTAATGTCTCAGTCTGTAGAATAAAGTTAATGCCTCAGCTGAAAATATTTTAAGACCTGAAAAATCTGCCTAAATTCAGCATCTTGCAAGAAATGTTTCTTTAAGTTATTTCTTTTATGCCCTGAAAGCAAAATGAATGTAATAAACCACTAAGCTAGCTTAAAGCACAATTTGAGTAGAACAATTGTTTGTGTGCTTAATTGCAAGTATGTGAGGTGTGCAATTCCGGTATCTACAGTGAGGTCACTCGCAAGTCTGAACACAAGCAAGTGTTTAAGTACTTTGTTGGATCAAGTCTTTAAGAAAATTACTGTTGCAACAGAAGAATTAAAGTCTCACTGATGGGGTTTGACTGCAGGAGATTTAGCACAGGTAATACCACTTACAGAAATCCTTTGTGGTACCTTGTACAATGACAGACAAACAGCAATGTGTTTCCTTCTTGCTTTGAAATGCAACAAACATCTTTCTTGCCCTCCTTTCGACTTGTAAATATCAGAAGTAAAAAGCATGCTCTGACCAGTTTAGGGGTTATTTTGGGGTTTTTTTTGTTCTTCATAGTTGATTCTAATATAAAATAATTTTTATATGTTTAGAGGCTTGAGGAATCCAGAAAAGGAATACAACAAGAAAGGAAGGAAAAGTAAACTTGCTTGGAGAGGGAAGACTACCATGAGAAAGAGAGATGAAGGCAAATCTTAAGCATTATGCAGAGAGAGATGAGGACAGTAGAGGGAATGAGGTATTGTCAGATGAGACATTGTCACATAGAAGCTGCAAAGAATCTTAAAAATGAGGGTGAGGAAGTCTGAATTCTGTGAGCAAGATGTATGGGGACTGTGGTGAGTGAGCCTTAGGTTGGGTAAAGTTTATTTGAAATGGCATAAATTGTAAAGGTTAAAAAAGAAGGGTAATAGGAAGTGGTTAATGCTAATTATGAAAGGATCAGTGTTGGTTATTTTTTATCACATACCCACTACAAAAGGATTGTTGTTTTGAATACTCCAGAATAAGCGAAAAGAATTAGTGAAAGTCTTAATGTAAAGAGAATGAAGTGAGAAAGCTCAAACCTAATACTGAGCTTCAACATCAGAGAAAACTGGTGATAGAGGAATGGGTGAGGGAAGGCATTTCAGGAAGAAGTAAGAGAAGTTCCAGTTTAGAGCTGCTTGACCTTGAGAAACAATGGAACATCCAAGAGAGAGAAGTAGAGAAACAGATATAGACACAACATGCTCAGAGAGAAAAAAGAGGTTTTGGATTTGAGGATCAGAGGCGCTGAGGCGAGAAAGAGAATAAGCCATGCTGCAGGCAAGACATGGTGAGCAATACAGAGTGGGAATCTGGAGATGGCCAGGAAGCCACTGAAGCCCCCAGAGAGGCTTCATCTTGGAAAATGCAGCCATTGAGTGATCACAGCTGAAAGCATAGGAAGTATATTTTTCATGGAGTGGGGAGGGAGAGGAACACTGTCAAAATCTCAGTCTACCTCTGCAGAATGAGACATGCATTGAAGAAAAAGTAAAACAAGGAGGATTTGGGAAAAGGGGGAGACAAGACAAATAAAGGCAGCAAATTATGTCAGGATCAGTTGTTAACGAGGAAGAAAATGAGAGAAATGAAAATGAGAGAACTGAAATTTGAGGCCACTGCTATAAAATCTGAAAGGACCAGAAACATTTTCTGGGATGAACTGTTTTAAACTTTCCTCCAAATAATTATACCCTTGCAGAGTAACGACGTGTTCATCTAAAATGATGGCTCTTTGTTCCATGTCCAGCATGGTATTCGGCGGGTATTAAATGGGACGCGTTGCAGTTCAGCTGCAGGTACAAAGCAAACAATGCATTTCTTTGCTTGAGGCCCTCATTATGCTCTGTAAACAATCAGAATGGAGATTTATGCTCCACTCACTGATTTCCTGCTCTCGGGTAAAAGCACGAGGGGCACGTTAGAAAGAAAGCACTAAGACACTGATTATCTGTTTCTCCAAGCCAAATTGGTTTAGGTTTCTCCAGGCCTCCTAGCAACAGCTTTATTATTATGGAGTAATTTCCCCCCAAATACTTCTAAAACAAGTATCAGATTAATGTTTCAGATAAGAAGAAAGTATATTAATTAACTCCCAGGGCCAGTCTATTGAAATAAAAGCCTCAAATAAAACATGCAAGTATGGTTTCATTATGATATGTTGATTATTTCTTGGGTTTTTTGGGTTTTTTTGGTTTTTTTTTACATTATTTAACAATGAATGGTTAATGATGATCAGTATACAATACATTCATTTCATAGATGAGAAAAAATAATTCCTGTTAGCAAATATTTTCTTGCGGTATTCGCATATTTCATGTTTCTTTTAATCTAGCTGTGGATTTGAATCACTGCACACACATGCATCACTTTTGTTTACTTACAAACCGGCTGTACTGCATATTATGTTGGAAGTAAACACATACATGAAGAATTTATTCAGTTCTACAATAATTGCAGTTTCTGTTGTTTACAGCCTTATGGCATTCATATTTCTTCTGACATCCCAGGAGAACTATGGGTATATTATGAGAACTGAACTAATCCCATAAATATGTATTCTTTGTTTCATGGTAAAATTTTCAGAAGTTGTTATGTTACTCAGATGCATACCTCCTAATAATCAATTTTTTAGTCCCCGGGTAAAAGATCTGTTACATAGTCTCCTTCTCAAAAGTAGCTTGAGCACCAAGAAGTCGGTGAGACTTGGGTTCACATGGCAGTTCCTGAAAAAATTATTTCTTCAAGCTTTGAAAGACAACGAGTACTGTATGGAGAAAAGATACACAATGGAGCACTTCTCTCATTCTGGGATTTTTCTGCCATGGTACAATTGTGATTTTTCAGAAGGAAGAATGTATTATTTTGGTGGTTTCTCTTGCCTTAACCATAGCTGTAACCTTCCCAATAGCTCTACAGAGGAATGGTGGCTGAAAACTCTTTTTCCCCTTTCATTATTTTTCTGTTGTGGGCTGCCATAGCAATAAGGTCTATGGTGGGGCCAGCAGCTGGCTTTGTAGTGTCACTTTGTTCAGCCACACCATGAATTGCAAAGGACTGGAGCAAGCAGATGCTTGAGGACACAGGTTTAGCCAGTGCGGATGTGCTCTGCTGCTGGGGGAATGTGGGAAGATCCTTATGGGTTCTCTTAAGAGGGACACCCTTAAGAGAGAGGAAACAAAGAAGAGCAAATCAAGGTATCTACAGTGTTTCTAGAGGACTTGGCTAAAGAGGCAGAAACTGTTACATCCATATTGCAACACCCAGGTGCTTCTTGGGTAAAATGCAAAATGAAAACAGTTTTACCTGCAAGGTCTTTTTAGCATTAGAAATGTTGCTGGTAATTACAGAACGCGGCTCCCTTGAGGATGGAGTCAGTTTATATCTGATTCACTCTGTTCCTAGAGATGGTTGTTCTATTCCTTCCTCCAAGAGAAACTCAGGTGATATGCCAAGACAGACCTGGACTCATTGTGCAGGAAAATGTACCCTGTAGCCCATTTTGTTCATGTGAGATTTAGCACCTTCTTATGACTGAACTTAATTCAGGTGGAGAGAGTTTCCATTACTCCTTCTACTAGTGGCACATGTAATGACAGAGACTTAATATTAGAAATATGCAATATTTAAAGTTAGCAAGCACACTTATACAGCCAAAGTTCCAAAATACTTTGAAGTTTTAAAAAATGAAATCTTTCAAAATGTCAAGATTAACACCTGGCAACAAATTTGATGGAATACACAAAGTGAATACATGCTTTCATTAAAAGTCACGTGAGGCCTAGGAAGATAGTTGTTTATAATACAAGATTTCTTAGGAAATCTTATGAAAAAGTAGCAGTTTGTAGCATAATGTAGGACAGTGATTCAGAGATGAATGCTTCTAACTTCAGACTGTATTTTGAATATCGGGTATTTTTAGCAAAGTTTCACATTGAGTTTAACACACTCCAAATGTACAATACAATAACAAAAAAAAAGAAAGAATAAATTTTTTTAAAAATAGGAAGTCTTAACTTATTACCCACCTAATATAATGTGCTTCACGCTTTTCCAAACTCCACTGGGGACTAAGCACAATATATTCAACAGTTGTACAACCTTTCCTGCCTGGTATATTTAAATTCCTTTCAGCAAGAGGAAGTAGATGTTGCTACAAATCAACCTCAAATTTAACCAAAAGGCAAAGGACAGCATGTGTTCCTCCCCCCGTCCTTCATTCTGTGGGTACAAAACCAAGCTGTCCCTGGCTGGTTTAATGACCCTGCACAGCAATGCACAGAGTGTGAAGGGAAACAGCTTGGCACCTGCAAAGCTCACACATGAAAGACCCAAAAGGTTTCAAAGTGCAAGGGATTTTAGAGAGATATGAGAGGTTTTGTTGTTGTTTTTGTTTTTGGTTTTTTTTTTTTTGCCAAAGAGCACTTGCTTTATATGGAGACTTTTATTACCCAAGGACCTAAACTTGGTTCTGCATTATTGAAAATACATATTAGAGTACAGCAAACAAGCAATGATTTATTATGGAGTCAGGAGGATTAGCAACATCGTTTTGTCACTTTCTTTTATGAATAAATCATATTAATAACAGCTTTGCAAAACCAAGTAAGGTAGAGCATAATATACTGAGGCAGACAATAAATAAAAGTTGGAAACTAGTAGAAAAGAATATTTGTTTATGTTTCTCCTTGAAATCAGCTATATGCAGCCTTCTTAACTATTTTACATACCTCTGAAGAAACTACATTTAACGTAGTACCGAACTTATTTGAATCTGAATGTATACCTTGAATATATGCTTAAATTTAGAACTGCAGCATTAACAGGAAATAAATATTTCCCTAAAGGTAAATAGTGTTCTCTACATGTTTTTTAATAGATTATAAATATTACATACACCTGGTCAAAAATCAGGGAAATGCTTGAATGGTAGTCGAAGTCTATTACTGAAAATATGAAATAAACACAAATTAAGTTGGAGGCACACCTGAAAAGGGATGTTTTATGTTTCTGAACTCAGGTTGTGCTTTTTATCTGTATTAAACATTGCAAAATCAGGAATTATGATTGTAAGTAAAATTCCATATGTAGTTTGTGACAATATACCATTAAATATTGCACAGTGGTTTTCCTGCAGCTGTGAATTGTATTAGGGCTCTTTTAATGGAGTTTAAAACAAAAGAATCCAATCTTTCTTCACATGCACCAATAGTTCCCATCATTTCATTCACATAAAATCTCCTAGTTGCTAGTGAAAAATGGCTGATGAGTAAAGTAGGATACATCCCGGTATATGGTACGTTTAATAAAACATCTGCCATTTGAACAACTGGGAATGACTTTAGGAGTAATTTCAGAAATCCTGGAAAACAGAGAATAAGCAAAAATTTAAAACAAATAAATTTATTTAAAGTACAAATAAAATTTTTATGGACAAGTTTTTGTTGTAAATTATACTTTCAGATTCTGTAACGTAACTATAGTGCTACACCATATCTTTGCAGAGTGTTGTTTTCTCACAAAAAATCCCCCCCTCTTCTATAGTTATTTTGTACACCCTTTTAAAGATAAATTTAGAAGACATTGCCATCTCCACAAACATCTACAACAGATCTGTTTGGTGTAAAATAAATACCTGCATCGTTGCACACAGCAATCAAGTAAGCAATATATAACTCCTTTAGTTAATCTATTAAATAATGAGGTACTACATGCCTAGCTGTGTGTAGTGCCTTCTAGCCAAGATTTCCTGACAATTTACACATTATAGAATATCATTTTGCAGAGGCCCTGTGAAATGAGGAAATAACAAATATTTATTCAGCTCCTGGAAGAGAAGCACAGAAAGGATGTTTTCAAAGGCGGCATCTCCGTTCCCAGCTGTGGAAAGGCAAACATGTGGAGGCTGTTTCGCACCTGCGGCTGCTCTGTAAGTGGAGCTGAGTGCAGTCCCTACCCTGCCATACCCAGTCTTGGCTCCATCCCTTTGTAAAAGCTTAATGTATGGCTTTTCTGCTGCAACTAAGTCTTATAAGTAGCCAAGTACACACAGGAGGCAGCTGATGCTCCACTTCGTTAATACAATATTAAAAACCTGTTGTTGTTGTTTTTTTTTTCTTGTGGATAGACAATGTGTCTCTCCCATGCTTTATGCTATTTAAGCATGCTGATTTGCATAGTTTTCCTGTTGTTATGTTCAGTAAGTTGAAAAAGTGTGCTGACTGATGTGAAGTTTTACCTGACAACTCTTCTCTGTAAAAGTGCTGTTTGGGAGTGATAATGAGACCACCACACGGGAACTGATACTCTGCAGTTCTGGAAGCCCCTCATGCCTCTCTCTTCTGTTTTTCTGATGTAAAATATTTCCTTTTGGAAGATACTTCAATGACTTCAAAGATTTGTTCCCTGCTAGATTATACCTGCTCCTGCTCTCAAAGGAAATAATGGGCAGTGCGTGAATAAAGAACTCAGGAAAAGTACATATCATCTTATAGATTACTGGTCTTGTTGCCATTTCTAGTCAACAGATAATTAACAAAGAAAAGCAAAAAGTCTGAATGAAAATACAGTCATTGGCTTCACTGGAGTCTCTGAAAGAGCCCCACAAGCTCATTCAAATGTCTTCCCTGGAATAAGTAATTTCTAGCTGAAAAACTGCATTGTTCTTATGGGGGTTAATCATAATATTTGTTTTATGGTGTGACTTCATCACTATCCAAATTGCTTCTACACTACATATACCCATCACCCTCCCTGCTCCTGCTGTATATTTTAAATAACTTCACAGAATCCTTTTTACTTCAAACCAGTGTCTCACAATCAATGGACTTCATCACATACCTGTTTTACAAAAAACCATTTATTTCATGAGGTGCTGAAGTCATTATTGGCTGTGTATAGGAATTCAGATTAGAATTTATAAACACTTTCTTCTTTTTCCTGATCTGTTACACTGTGATTCCTTTAATCTTTGATTTTTCTCCTGCTTTTTAGCAATTTTATATTAGTTTTGATCCATTTGTATGTCTATATTCTCTCTTTTAATAATCCCACTCCTTTTTATCTTTATCAGCTTATTTCTGCTTGCTCTTTCTCCTTGTCATGGCTATTCATTTCTCTCTTCTGTATTTGCACTCATCCCCTTTCCTTCCTTTCAAGCTAACAAATGTAGACTGTATTTACAGACTGGATTTTTTAAAGAATAACATATCAAAGTCAGACTACAAATATTACTTATGCCTGATGTCAGTTATTCACTGCTTGTCACTCCCAATGCACACATCACCAAAGAGCCTCCACTGACACTGGCTCAAAGTATAAAACCTCTACCACTACATTTCAAAAAATAACAAATCTTTTCATGTTTGAGCTGTCAAAAGAAGCTCTTGGAATAGCCAGCACAGAAGGGGACACAGTCACTACCCACATGCACTATATAAGTATGATCACATACCTACTAACAGCCAGAGCTGGTAACTCTGGCAAGCCCCTTCTGAGCAGCTCGGATGCAGCAACATGGATTGATTATTTTTTTCCTTTTTTTTATTAAATTTCCAATCTGCCCTTGCCAGGGTATTTGGTGCATTCTCCAAAGCAGGGCCTGGGGGTAGCAGTGCCTGGGAATGCAGCTGCAGCTCCGTTGGAGGAACGCTGCAGGTGAGTGACAGGGTGGCATTGCACACTTGGGGTTAGACTGAGGCCACGTTGTGCTGCCTGTTGTGCTGCTTGCTGAGTTATTCCTGGAGGAGAAGCCAAGTGAGAAAGAAAAAGCAAAAAGTGGAAAGTGGGGTAGTTTCATAGTCTGTCAAACTGCTTTAAATAACCCCTCTCTGACACGACACCATAGAGGGGCATTGATGCAACTCAACCTGTGCCCTGGTAGGATCCCACACCGGCTGTGGTGCAGAGGTAGGGAGAGAGGAGAGAGTGTTGCTGCCAGCTCTAAGCCAAAGGAGAAGTGAAACCTCTCATGCAAGTTAAAACCATCAGTCTTCTGGACCCCTCTTGATGTAGACTGGAAAAAAAAAAAAAGGGAAAGAGCTGGTTCAGGGCAGCAATTCTCACAGTTGAAGTCCTCAAGAAAGAGGCATTTGTTCCTTCTAGCAGAGTGCTTTACTGTAGAGGAGAAAAAACATGCACATAACTGTAACGGCATACAAGGTTTCATGTGCTAACCTTATATATCAGACTTTGACTAAGGTTTTTGCTTGTCACATTAGTGGGTTACTGTAACTGCAAAGTACTTCAGTACAAACAGACTGTCCTCATACTTAGAAAATTCTACAGATACAATAGATACCATGAAATAAACATTATGATTCATTTATCTTAATTTCGATATATCATAGTTGTTTAAACAAGTTATTAATTTCTACATATAAATCAGTTCATGCTTATCTTTTAATATTCCTTCTTTTTTTCCTTAACTGTTCTCAAGATCCTTGTAAAGCTAACTCTCTTTTCTGAGGAAAACAACAAGTAATTACATTTTTAAAAAGGCTAAATCAAACTTTCTTTCAGAAAGAAAAAAACCCACCACTTTCTGGATTAATGGTTTACCAATTCAAATCATGTTTAGTTCTTAAGAAGTTCGTGTGTTGTTTTGCCATTTTCCTCATGCTATTCTGAGCTAGTTCTGCACCTCACACAACTCTTAAATAATGGAGAGACCCTGAAATCATATCTCGCTGCTTTTGTGCTTATTCACACTCAAACATCCACACTGCAACTCAGCTGGCTTGGATGATACTCAGTCACACTCAGCAATTTTGACCCCTCTCAAATTTTCTAGCTCCTGGGAATTAGGGGAGAAAGCCATACAACAGGCAATAAATGACTCCTGTAGTCACTCTCCCCTAGTGTTTGCCATGTGCTCTAGGATCTGCTGGATCTTTCTCATCTCCCCTTCTGATCCAGACTTCCCTGATAGCATCACTTCCCATGCAGGCTTGATTAGCTGAAGAGAAGAAACGCCTGCCCCAGTGTCTGAGAGCTGTGCAACAGCCAGAGTGCTGCAGGCTGATGTGAGCACAGGAGCAGGGTGGGGGCTTTTTCCATGGATGAATTATGATCCGCAGTTTAGTGTCATCACATTTTCTATCTGTTACTGATTCTGTTGTTAGTGCCATTCCCTAATGTGGTCATGAGTGTGTTCCTACATTCCTCTGGTACAATACTGAGAAATGTGATGCTCTGTGGTTTTAGTTCCTGTAATGAGAACAAGGCAGTTGTCCTCACACACAAAATTTGTGATTATACAAGGCTATATTGTGTTACTGGCAACTAATTAGAATTCTCTGTTGAAATGACATTACTTTATTACACATCATTAACATAAAACGTCAAAACTAGCATGATAGTTGTTTTCATATGAAAAATGAGCCTACTTCTGTAAGTGAAAGCAACAACATTACAGCAATTTTAGTACCAGTATTTTAATATATTTTATAATATTGTTACTGTGGTATGGTCAGAGGTTTTTCCATATGAAAATCACAGAAAGGGAATTCTGCCTTTAAAAAATGTCAGTGACTATCAATTTTGTCCTCTGCATTAATGATGCAGACTAAATAAAATTCAAAAAACATTAAATGTCAAAGGGGGGGGGGGGTTGAACTTACAGCACTAAGTTCATATTTTGCTCTATATCCTTAGACCACAGGGTACACATTACAACTAATTTACTCTCCTCCACCACTAAGTGATATTATTATCATATTGCGTACAGTTAAACTGAGACAAGGAATTGAATTCCTTATGGCCAGACAATAAGTAAAATGCTGGTGCTGGGATGAGGACACAGGGCTCTTTGGAGCAGGCTGAATATCACATATACTTCCCATTTACATGCTAGGCTTGAAAGTTTCTAAACTAGGTAATAAATAGGTTTTCCATCGGGGATCTGTAGGACACATTGGTGAATTCAAGCCAAAGTTGGCAAGGTACCTACCTTTCCTTGGCAATATTATGATATTGGTAACATATAAAACTGATGTGAGGGTAGCAGTCCCTTGGCAGCACACTAAATACACCGCAAGACACATCACCGATGAGTATAATTTGTAAATGTGTATGGAGAATCAGTCTTGACAGTTTTGTTTACAAAGGCAGGCAGCTATTTGCTGATAAGAGGTATGACATGCTATTCATCTTGCTGCTACTAAGCCAAAGGGATTGCAACTATGATAACAAACTGTTAGATTTGATTGTTGGAATGCTTATGCAATGTTAGTAATAAAGGGTGTTTAAAAGCATATCTCATTTGTTCTTGGGAAATCATATGGTATTTCTTATAATAATTTTCCTGGGACACTTAAAAGGACAAGCTAATTAAAGAAAAGATATCTGTCTGGCTCAGCTTTAATGGGTCTGTGTTCTCTAAGTAGGTGTATGTAGGAAACAGGAGCAGACGTGTCTGTATTTCTCTGCTTGCATAGGTTGAGGCAAGATGTCAAGTGACATAGTCACGGCCTCACATCATTCAGTTCCTTCATTTTGGCTGGTGTTACCTCCACACACCTTCCAAAACTGGAAAATAAACAGTCCTAAAGATAGGACAAGGTAATGGTTTTAAACTGAAAGAGGGTAGGTTTAGATTAGATAAGGAAGAAATTCTCCACTGTGAGGGTGGTGAAGCACTGGAACAGGTTCCTATCCCTGAAAATTTTCAAGTCCAGGTTGGATTGGGCTCTGGGCAACCTCGTCTACTGGAAGGTATCCCTGCTTATGGCAGCGGGGCTGGAACTGGATGACCTTAAGGGTCTCTTCCAGCATAAACCATTATATGATTCCAAGTATTGCTGAGACCTTCAAGAAGCTGAGGAGGAGGTTTCTGGCTTGTTTCTCCCTGTTATTGAGCACCAGAAGAATGGATCAGCATGACTAACACCTCTCCTTTGTCATCGGCCCCCTGCTTCAAACAATACTGAGAAAATGCTTTTCCCAGAACTCCTAAATACCTGCACCATTTATAGCCTCCGGTAACATGTTGCTCACACATTTTCTACAAAGCTTATGATCAAAGTGAAAAAAACCCCAACTTATATAATACTGTTCAGAGCAAATACAGGACTAGAGTGTCCTGCACCACCTTGTTTGTGTGAGCAGCTGGATGCACATGAGGGTGGGAAGAGAGAACTCAGTCTTTTTTTGTGAAATACTGCTCACTGAACTTTGTTGAATGTGTACATGCAGCTCAGTAATGTGCAGGCATAGGCTGATCCATCTGTGAGATCATGTACATGCCCCTCTAATGGATTTAACCAAGGTCAAATATACTGAAATGCTTGGTGAGGGTGTAGCTGATGCAGGGTCCAGCTTGGTCTGCTGAGCTTGTCGCTGACCCCAGCTCACATCTCCTGGTCAGTAGACTGGAGAAAATATTTACAAGGGTAAATACACTCTGCAGGGGTAGGGGCAGGTAGGAAGGCTACGCTCAGTACTTGAGTTGCTGTGGCTAATTCAGTCTGCCTTTTTGAGTGTACTTGAGCATTGCACATAAGTCTACACAAGGAAGATATATCGAAACCCCAAACTTGCCACAGCAGGGATTTTAGAGCTAACAAGTGCAAAATGAGTGGCTTTGTTCTCAGTCATTCTTACTCACAGTTACAGGTGACTTTGTGAATAGCATATACCGTGCCAAACTACAACTGAAATCCTCTTTGAATGCAAGCAGGCCTTAGGTTTAGCAGCAGCTGTGAGATGGAGACTTACTATTAATGGCAGATTCAAGTAGCGTGAACAATAACGAGGCTCTGTTTAAGGTGGACACAGCTTGTCTGCATTAGAACTGGACCTTGAGAACCTGTGTTAATTAACACAATTTTAAGTGGCATCAGCTGTTTCTGAGTAAAGCTATTGATCAGCGCAACAAATGCTTTATTCTTGGTCTTATAAGAATATGAATTTAGGAAGAGAGTTATGATCAATAGGTGGGGCTTTAAATTTTTTTATCTTAAAACCTTTTGCAAGTTGTGAAATATTTTAATGGACTGACAGGATTAATGCATTTTTTAATAATCTGTTATTTGGAAAGCACAAAGAAGAAATCAGACTGGAATGTGATAATTTCATGTTCATTTCCAGGGGTTCTTGACTTAGTTCCAGACAACACAATTTCTTATGCACAATTTTTACTCCTATTGAGCAGTCTTATTGAGCAAGTTTAATCAGGTAAATGCATGTTTATAAAATTAGTTTCTTGCCTTGGATATGATTTATAAATCAGGGGTTATAATGTCTCCAAATGCAAAGATTTGTGTACAAGGATAACCATTAAATGTACCCTTAAATGCCATCTTAGGGCCAGGGTGCTGGTTTCATTAAAGGGATCTGGCATGTGATGAAGTCCATGGGCGTTCATGATGATCTCAAGGCTGCAGCTCGCCTTGCAGTGGGAGGACCTCTCACCACCGCTGCAGTGGGTTGGTCATCTGTCTGAGGCTTCTGTCACTAATCTTGACAGTAAGAACAGAGATCATATTTTAGTAGCTATATTACACTGTGAGGCTTTAATTGTATTATTCCATACTTCTTCCCAGAGGCAGCAGCTGCACAGTGTGGCATAATTTAATAAAGCTATCCATCATCTGATGCCTGGGTGTGAAAAACTTACTAGGTAGTAGTGTAAGAAACAACTCCATAGTTCTTGGTTTGTCAGAAAGGGCACAACTGCTATACCTGCACCTAGGCTTTAGAAATGTCTCTATATTGATCTGAAGTTAAAATATTGATGAGCCTCTGTTTTGACCAGGAATTGGAAAACTTTCTGGCCAGAACAGGACATATAGTTTCACAGTGCAGTTGCATTTACCTAGTCCTCCCCTTACTACGTACATCCAGCCTAAAGAATGAAGGGCAGAATACACATCCTGTAAAAGTTGGCCACAAGAGGTGGGGTGCCTGTGGATTGAACATGTGACAAATGACTACACCACTGTGTGGCAGAGGCTCCGCTCAGCACACACTGCAGGTGTGGTTGGTTCCTGGCCCTAGTGCATAACGCAGCAAGCAGATCTCTATAGCACCTAGGATGTAGGATGTATCTTACACCTCTAGCACACTGGTTTTATTTAAGGCTGCTTGATATCTTAGGCAGGCTTCTTTCATGCTTACCACACTGTTTTACATTTTCAGGCTTTTTACCACCAAGCACATGAGGTTTAAATTTTAAGATAAAACAAAAAAGTTATTCCCCCCTACAATACCGCTACAGGAGTAAAGGTTCAAACTCACATATTTTTCATTCCTTTTTTCTGATGCAGCTCTGCTAACACATGCAGGAAGCAGAAGGTCCTTGTGGATGATGTGGAAGAGTTTACATGCCACAGGTCCCCTCCTTCCTCACATACCTCATGGACCATGCAGACAATTTCTAGGTAATAGCTAGGGAAACTGATAAATCACCTGCTTCTTTGGAGCACAAAAATGCAACACGGTGCAGTACTAAACTTGAGGAGCTGGCTTTGCGTCTAAGGCCCCGTGCTGCTCTGCCCCTCTCAGTCTAGGAAGCAGAACTCTGCATAGTGAGAGCTCCCGGGTGGGTTCTTTTAACTGCTGGGGCTTAATGAACATTACGTGAAAAGACCTTTTAAAGGAGCCTGCTTAGGGTTTATGCCTGGTTTTAACAACCCTTGGGTAGTCTAGTTTTGTGCCTTCTTAAAAGATCAGTTGTGTATATACAGTGACTGCTCATTCCACCTCTATGCAAATGACCCAAGTCTAACTATCCTTCAGAGACGGCCTCATACAAGGGTATTTCTGTCAGTCTCTTCTAAGTTAGATGTGAATCAGGGAAAATTCTCCCCCTTCTACTGTTTTAACTGGCATGACAGGACTGCATCTGTTGACCTCAGGTACCTGAACTGAATGACTAAATCGGTAAGCTTGGAGGAGATTTGTACGATCAGCACTAAAGTACTGTGACCAAAAAAAAAAAAA